>CM050419.1:11518464-11868464 GCA_027564155.1 Gymnocypris eckloni scoliostomus
CTTTAACGAGGCCTTTATGATCCACTTGAATGGCTTTGTGAAGAGTGAGTCATTTCATATACCTGCACTGAAGGTGTGTTTATTTTGGGAAGGGCCTCAAACTTGTAACGGTCCCTGGATTAATAACCGAGATTAATCCACTAATTAAATATATATATTAAATATTAAATACCACTAATGTTTTTCCTAATATGTGCAGATGTCATCATGAGTGAAATACAGTATTTTGTAATCCTGCTACCGAATGAGTGTGTCATAATTAGATCTGTTCAGAAAATAGGAAGAGTACAGGAGTGACCTGGATGTCACCCAACATGAAACTCAGACCCGGCCTGACAGCACCGCACATTCTGCGTCTCTTCTATCTGTCATCATTTATCTGATATTCAGTCTCAGGTGTGGGATCTCCAGACCTCTCCGTGACTGTGCATCACGAGTGTCGTGTCATGTCGTGATGTGTAAATCAAGGCTATTCAGTTGATATTAAATGCAGGTTAATTACACACTTAGGGGATAACGAACAGATCGGTAATATTATTACTCATCTATGAGGTTGAATCGCACAAGACCTGTTAAGAGCATCTCGTATTTTACCCCGGAAAAGAAAGACTGTATTGCATTAGTCACATTTCTTGAAGAAAATTAAGCCTTTTTAAAGAACCATTAATACTGTAATTTTTTCCTCAAGACAATTTTACCATTGTCATAATTTAATGCAAAAACAAATATATATGTGTGTTCTGGATTAATCCGATTCAGAAAATTAAGTATTTAATACTTAGGTTGAATTACATTTTAAGACACTCATAATGAAATTACAGTTACTTATTTCCAACTTTACTGTTATACAAGTTAGGCAGAAAAAATAGTTAAGCACTTCATTGTTTTTTTCAGATGTCTAATTACAGTCCATAAATACAGTAAATTAGATATCTTTGATATAATTTTTGACATGTAATTTGTAATTAATAGCAGACTACAATGTGTAAATAATCTACTCCAAGCACATTTATTTATTTATTATTATTATGATGGAATGAAAATATATTTTGAATACATTTTAGTATTGCAGGATTTCTTTGTTTATATTGACCACAGATTTGCACATCCGGTAACTTTACATGTGACTTAATGAAGGTGGAGGATTCATTTTGATGAATTATCTCATTTGTAACTGGTTAAACTGCTGGTGCTACGACTCTCTGGTGGTCACATCTCTCCCCACACTCTGAAAGCATCATGTTGTGACGTTGAATTTACACTCTTCACTTTTACAGGGAAAGCATCATGTTGTAGGGATTTTGTTTAAACTTCTCTTAACAGGTCGTTTTATACATGCACAGGCATGTGTGACTGTGTAATTGTTTGAGGTGTTGGTTTTTCTGAGTATTGTAACACTTGGCATGTTTTGATCATGTAAATGTGGTCTGGCGACTTTACCTGGAAAGGGAGAGGCAGATGAATGTTGTATAAAAGCCCAACAAACTGTCAATCTGAATCAAACATCAAACCACAACACAGCTGCATATCATGGACGGTAAGCTTCATGTTTTTATTATTATAATATATAGTTTATTAGCAAGGCATTTTTGTAAACATTTTACAAAAAACATAGTATTTGAGTTATTTTGCTATTTATGTCTTTATAAAGAACTTTATAATTGCATTAATCTTTACTATTGCATGTAATCTTTTTAGATTTCTGATTATTTTACTATGCTATTAAGACAAATATTTATAATAGTTAATTATAAATTATTAACTGCTATTTTAAACACTTAAATATTTCTAGTTGTAGCTTTTCTGATTATTTAAAAAAGTGTTTATTCTAAATTATAGTAAACTAATTATATTTGTATAAAATAATAATCTATTTGATATTAATACTAATTTATAATAAGAATCAGTTTTACTTTTTATATTTAGTCATTTGCAACTTCAAATAAATTTCTCGCTCTCTTTCTCTCTCTCAAAACATTTCCCTGAGAATTAATATCACATTTGCTCATTTTTACACAGTGTTCAAGGTTCAAACTTTCGACCTGCAAAAGGTGCAAAACCAGATCCGGCACAAGACCGACGGTCTGAGTTCCAGCACTCTGGTTCTGCGGAGAGGACAGGCCTTCACAGTGACAATCAATTATGATGGACGACCATTCGATCCCCTGAAGGAAAAACTGATCTTCAGAATTGTTCTAGGTGTGTTTGAGTGCTTGTGTGTGTGTGTGTGTGTGTGTGGGTGGGGGTGTGAATTGAAAATGCAACCTCATCTCACATCACCCTCTCTCTATTAGCCTATGATAAAACTAATCAGTAATCATTAGTTAGTCAGATCCAGAGTGACTTAGTGTCACCAATGTCATTATTTGCAGTACTTTGACTAAAATGACGATGGTCATGAAAAAAGATAAGTATATTATAGGTTTATTCCAATATGCAATTGTAAAAGTAGTTTGTGTGTTATTTTAGTTTCACTGATATACTATTATATTTTGTGTAAGTATTTTTTATTTTATTATTATTACATTTTCTGATTTCACTTTATTTTCTGAAATTTTGTAGTTTCAGTGCAATTTGTGTTTTGCCATTTCTATTAGTTTTTAATGTCTTTAGATTTTTTATTTATTAGTTTTAGTTTAACTAAAGGATAATTATAAATGCTGTCTCACTAGTTGAAATAAAATATGTTTACATTTTTGTATTTTATAGTCCTGTCACGATTCCTCGATTCAATCCGAGCAGGCCTACTCGATAAAAAAAAAAAATCCATCAATTGCATTTTGCCCGTTGAGTAACCAACAAAACACAGAGAGGCGCACGAGAATCCATGAAATGCAGTATTATGCCTGTTTTACAAGGCTGCATGATATTAACCCATTTAAAAATCATGAAAAAGCATTATGCTATTGTGAATTTACAAATGCCACGATTAAATAAATTAAATATATGCAATGCAGGTTTAATATGTGCGCTTTAATTATTAACATGCATGTAGGTTATGTACGTGCCTCAGAGCGGCTCCGCTCACAGTAAACCCCGCTCCACACAAACTGTCATCATTTACATGGGTTTAACGTTCATCTGGGAACGCATAGCTTCGTTTCATTAGATTTGCAACGTAAATAATTTATAAACCTGCACAAACAGGAGAATACATCAATATCTTTCTCAGTAAGGCCTATGCCACCCGCTTCAAATGATGATGAGAGCCTTCTCACTCTACCAGTAGGTGCAGCAGCCCTCTTCTGGCCCATATCTGTTCAATTCAATTCAATTCAAGATTATTTGTATAGCGCTTTTTACGATACAATCGTTGCAAAGCAACTTCAAAGGAAATTAAGTTTCTAAAATAGATTTATATTGTAGAAACTCAATATAATTAACTTATGGCAAAATGTGGTTAATTCAGTATAATCGCTGATGGTTGGTCCTCCGAGGGATCGTCTCTTCTCAGGTGTTCGGTCATCTCAGATCATTTAAGGGTTGGATCCAGACTGAAGCTTGTGTAATTCCTAGTTACCACGGGATGTTAATCCAGAAACAGAGAAACAAATAAAGAAAATTGGCATAGCAGTTGTTCCATACATGAACAACCCTGGATTCAATTATCTGTTCAACCCCAGCTAAAGCATAATAGCATGCGTTTGATCAGATATACCTGCAGTACAAGATTGTGAGATGCATTATATGAATGCTTGGCTAAAGAGATGTGTCTTTAATCTAGATTTAAACAGAGAGAGTGTCTGAACCCCAAACGTTATCAGGAAGGCTATTCCAGAGTTTAGGAGCCAGATATGAAAAAGTTCTACCTCCTTTAGTGGACTTTGCTATCCGAGGTACTACCAAGAGTCCAGAGTTTTGTTCCTTAGGGAGCGGGTTGGATTGTAGCGTGATAGAAGATTAGTTAGGTACGCAGGAGCTAAATCATTTGGCAAGTAATAATATTTTGGAACTGATACGAAACTTAATAGGTAGCCAGTGCAGAGACTGTAAAATTGGAGTAATATGATCATATTTTCTTGACCTGGTAAGGACTCTAGCCGCAGCATTTTGTACTATCTGTAGCTTGTTTATTGAAGATGCAGGACAACCACCTAGCAGTGCATTACAATAGTCCAGTCTAATGGTCATGAATGCATGAACTAACTTTTCTGCATCAGAAACACTTAACATGTTCCGTAGCTTGGCAATGTTTCTAAGATGGAAGAATGCTGTTTTTGTAACATGGGAAATAGGATTTTCAAAAGATAGGTTGCTGTCTAATATAACACCCAGATTTGTAACTAGAGGAAGTAAAATTACATCCATCTAGTTGCAGATTGTGATCCAAGATGTTCTGTGTACTGTTTTTAGGTCCAATAATTAATATCTCTGTCTTATCTGAATTTAATAGGAGAAAATTATTGGTCATCCAATCTTTTATATTTTTAACACACTCTGTTAGCTTAGATAGTTTAGAAGTTTCATCTGGTCTTGCTGAGATAAATAGTTGAGTGTCATCAGCATAACAATGGAAACTAATCTCATATTTTCTAATAATATTACCAAGGGGCAACATATATAATGAAAATAGCAGAGGACCTAGGACAGATCCTTGTGGTACTCCATACTTTACTGGTAATAATTGAAATGACTCCCCGTTTAAATAAACAAAGGACAGGTAGGATCTAAACCATCTTAAAGCCTGCCCTTGAATACCTGTATAGTTTTGTAATCGATCTATTAGTATGTCATGATCTATAGTGTCGAACGCAGCACTTAGATCAAGTGAAACTAGCAATGAGATGCAGCCTTGGTCTGACGCAAGAAGCGAGTCATTTGTAATTTTACAAATTTGTGACCTGATAACCACTGATAATGGCCATTCAATCTAGTGATATCATTGGAAGCGGGTGGCTATACTAACTGTTCATCGTGATTTCAAAATAAAAGTGTAAATGTCTCGCTAATTTTTATGTCCACACAAATTAAAGAAATTACAGTGTCTATTGCATTTCTGTCGTAAAGAAATGTAAAATATTAAAGATCAAGTGGATATTTGAATTACATTTCATTTTGTCAATATTAAACAAGGATTAGATCGCACAGTGAATTGTAAAACAATCGTCAGGCTGTTGGTGTCATTTAATGCGTAATGTACATTAGCTGTATTGTTTATAATGCAATATGTATTTTAACACTTTTGTTCAATAAAACCATATATAATTACTTGCTTTTGATAATTATGACCTCTTTGCTATTATATATGTTGCCTATTTTAAGTCATTTCAAAGGCTGTTGTTAATATATATATATATTATTGATTATCTGATTAATCGTCAGAATAATGAATTGACTGATTACTCGAATACCAAAATAATCGTGACAGCCCTAACATTTAATATATTTAAAATAGCAAGATTTGTATAGTTAGTTCACTATAATTAATTAATAGCCCTGGTATGAACTAAATACATTAAAAGTTAAGTTGCCCATAAAATCAATCTTTTTATGGAGAAAATGAATCTTATTTGACTGCCAGAACATTATCGAGCAGTATTCTGACACTCTCTCCTCACCCCAGGTCCGATTACTGTGGAGGTCCCGGTCACCAGGATTGGACAGCCCTCTCTGACTCAGTGGACCGCAGTTCTGGAGAGGAGCGTCCCGAACCCGACAGGACCCCGTGCTCTTTCAGTGTCACTGTCCAGCCCTGCGTCTGCTTCTATCGGCGTCTACATGCTCCAGATGAGAGTCGAGGCTCGCTTGAATGTGAATACACACTCTCTCGGCCAGTTCACGCTCCTCTGCAACCCCTGGTGCCAAGGTGAGTGCTGTAGGCTCTTAGTTGGCAGGCTGAAAATCACAGGGATTTTAGCATGATGCTGTGTGGTCTGTCTGCTTGCTAATTCAAATCACAATACATTAAGTCTGATTGCTTAGTAAAGTAAATGAAGAAGCACCTCTTCCTGACAAGAGACATGATTTGAAAATCTTTTGTGTTTGTAGGACGCAAATAAGCAAAATGTAAAAAGTTTGGGGTTGGCAACATGTTTTAATGTTTTTGAAAGAAGGCTCTTCTGCTCATCAAGACTGCGTTTATTTAATTAAAAGTGCAGTAAAACGTCTCGGGTTACTTGCGTAACCCATGTTCTCTGAATAAGGAACGAGACATTGCGGCTTACGCTTTGGGAACGCCTCCTGCGTGACCGATGTCTGAAGCCCCTATAGAATCACAACAATTCATTGGCTGATGGCGCGACGCCGTCTCTGACGCAATCACGTCGTCAGCTTATACTGGCGAACGCGCCATCCACTCCTCAGTTTTCTCTGCCGAAAAGAACCCTGTCGGCAGCGTGAGGAGCTTGGCAGCAAACGCAGCGTCTCGTTCCCTATTCAGAGAACAAGGGTTACGCGAGTAACCCGAGAGGTTCTCTATCATAGGTTCTCTCGACGTTGCGGCTTACGCTTTGGGAATGATATACCAAACAAGCCAAGCTGAAAACGCTGCCTATCTGGTCCAATAATGAACCAACAACATAAGGTCGGTTCAAACAGACAAGATCTGAGAACCAGGAGCCGTATCAACATCAAGGTTGTAAAACTTGACAAAGGTGTGCGGAGAGGACCATCCTGCCGCAACACAAATATCTTCCAGGGTTACCCCTCTAGAAAGAGCTTGAGAGGAGGCTACGCTCCTAGTAGAATGCCCCCGAAGACTAAGAGGTGAAGGGAGGTTCCGCGCCTCATAAGCCAGCGAAATGGCGTCTCTCACCCAGTGGGAAATCCTCTGTTTGGATGTGGCAAGCCCACGGCGGCCAGCACCAAAACAGACCAACAACTGGGAGGATTTTCTCCAAACCTTGGAGCGATCCACATACAGCTTCAATGCCCTAACTGGGCAGAGCATGTGGAGTTTCTCATCCTCACTTGAAGCGAAGGGAGGAGGATGGAAAGAGTGAAGCGTGACCACCTGAGATCGAAACGATGTGGACAAGACTTTGGGAATGTAACCCGGCCTAGGCCGCAGGGTCACTTTGACTAGACCTGGGGCAAAGTCCATACACGTGTCACTAACAGAGAAGGCCTGCAAATCTCCAACTCTTTTTAGTGACGTAAGCGCCAGCAAAAGAGTAACCTTAAGAGTCAGTATCTGCTCCGAAGCTGACTCTAAGGGCTCGAAAGGGGCCGTCACCAGTCCTTTGAGGACGACTGACAAGTCCCAAGAAGGAACTACCGTGGGGCGAACCGGCCTAAGCCGTCTGACTCCACGCATAAAGGCAGAGACCATCCTTCGATGTCTCCCCAGGGGGATCTCATCCAGCTCTCTCCAAGCTGCAATGGCCGCTACGTAAACCCTAAGGGTGGTAGCAGCCGCCCCCGCTGTCAGCCTTTCTTGCAAAAACTCCAGCACTGGACCAACAGGGCAGTTAACTGGGTCAATTGCATGAGCCAAACACCAGGATTCAAAGACGCCCCACTTGGAAGAGTACAGCGTCCTAGTAGCGGGGGCTCTGGCACTGGCTATGGTCTCCTGTACCTCGACAGGTAAAACATTCATCATAGCCCTTGGCCCTGTATGGGCCATACCCACAACTTCCAGAACTCTGGATGAGGATGCCAGATCTTGCCCTGAAGCTGGGACAGCAAGTCCCGCCTGATCGGAATCTCCCAAGGAGACCGATACAAGAGGGGAGTTAGCTCCGAGACCAAATCTGGGAGGACCAGAATGGGGCTATGAGAAGGAGACGGGCACTGCTCACCATCACTCTGCATAGTACTGCCGGAATCAGCTTTATTGGCGGAAACACGTACAGACTGACATTTGGCCACGGATCGGTGAACGCATCTATGCACAGAGTCGTCGGGAAACTCAGGGAGAGCCAGAGTGGGCACTGGGATGACTCTTGAGATGCAAAGAAGTCCACCTCCGCTTTGCCAAACAGATCCCAAATCTGGGATACCGTCTGACGGTTCAACGTCCATTCTCCCGGCCTGACAGAAAATCTGTCTTGACAGAAAATCGGCCACGAGGTTCAGTATTCCCAGAACGTGAACTGCCCTCAAGGACAGGAACTTGTCCTGGGACCGAAGGAGATGACGGTGCGCAAGCCTGTCCAGGGTGCGCGACCGTGATACCCCCTGACGGTTTATGTGGGACACAACTGCCATGTTGTCCATTCTGACTATGATATGATGCCCCCCGAGGACGGGGAGAAAATACATCAAAGCCAGGAAGACAGCCCTGAGTTCCAGGCAGTTATGCGCCAAGAGAGGAACTCTCCTGTCCATTCCCCGCTCGCCGGTCTGCCTTCGAAGACCGCGCCCCAGCCTGTAATTGATGCGTCCGTCGTGAACATATGGCGACGGTGGATCGCACCCATTCTCACCCCGCTCTGGAGAAAAGCGGGGTCCCGCCATGGTACAAGGGGTCGAGAGCAACTGCACGACACCCTGATAAGGCGAGTGGCTGGTACAGTGGGGTGTAACCTCAGCTCCTTCATCCACCAAAGGAACGGCCTCATGTGAAGCAACTCTTGGGGCAACACAGGGGAGGCCACTGCCATGAGGCCTAACAGCCTGCGGCAGGTACCTACAGAGACATGATGGCCTAGCTTGAAGCGGGCCAGACATGCTGTAAAATTGGATATCCGGGCAGGAGCCAAACGGGCCTGCATCTGAATGGAATCCAAACGAACCCCTAGAAACACAGTTCGCTGAGATGGGAGGAGCACACACTTCTTGGCGTTCATCCTGAGGCCAAGAAGATGTGGCGGAGAACGTTTTCCATGTGACGACTTACTAGCTCCCTGGAGTGAGCCAGAATGAGCCAGTCGTCCAGATAGTTCAGCACACGAATGCCCTGGAGCCTCAGAGGGGCCAGTGCAGCATTCATGCATTTTGTGAACGTTCTCTGCGCCAAGGCCAGGCCGAAAGGCAGGACCTTGTGTTGGTAAGCCCTCCCTCCAAAGGCAAACCGAAGGAACCTCCTGTGTCTCTGAACGACCTGGATGTGAAAATACGCATCCTAGGTCGATAGTGACAAACCAGTCCCCTCCTTGGATCTGAGACATGATGGTTTTCATCATCAGTATCTTGAACTTCCCTTTGCAAAGGGAAAAATTCAGACGCCGCAGATCCAGAATGGGCCTCAGGCCGCCGTCTCTCCTTGGAACAAGGAAGTAGCGGCTGAAGAACTCTCGTTCGATGTCCGACTGCGGTACTTCCTCTATTGCTCCTTTCTGTAGGAGGGAGGAAAGTTCCTGTCGTAGAACAGAGGCCTTGGATGAGCTGTTTACTACTGTCAGATGAACCCTGTCGAAGCGGGGGGGATTTTTCCCAAACTGAAGTGTGTAGCCGGACCGAATTGTACGGAGAACCCACAGCGATACCCCCGGTAGACGCTCCCATTCGTGAAAGAAGTGCGATAGAGTAAGCAGAGTGTCGTGCAAGGGAAGACATACCTGAGATGGGGTGTCGAGAAGGCCTGGAAGCAGCGGCACCCTCCACCATGAAGGAGAGCCCTCGGCGTCCTTGTTCAGGATGATGGAGAGAGAAGTGCTGGACTGACGGGTGGCCGGCACGGGTCCGTACACTGCAGGTGAGAAACGGCTGTGTCTCCTAACACGCGGCCCGCTGGCAGCGAACGGACGGGCTGTAGAGGGGGAAAGACGGCTCTCCTCATTCCGACCCAAAGGTCAAGAACGACCCGGATTAGCCGAAGCGGCAGGCCTGTTGAACCTTGAACCTTGGAAGGATGCGTGGCCTGGGCTCCACCGCCACAGGGCTCCTTTCTGGGGAGCGACTGCTCCCTAGACAAAGAGGAGGAGGGAGTGGAATGGTCCCTCGTCCTCCTGGGCATGAACTGCTTAAGAGCAGGCGATTGCGTCTTAGCGGAGCGGAACTTTTCCACTACCGAGCTAACCGCCTCCCCAAATAACCCAGACTGTGAGATGGGTGCGTCCAGCAAGAACACCCTCTCCTTCTCACGAATCTCGGTGAGATTCAGCCATAAATGGCATTCTGCGGCCACTGGACCCACCATAGAGCGCCCCAGGGCACGTGCGGTGTGCTTAGTGGCTCTGAGAGCCCAGTCAGTGGCTTTGCACAGCTCTTTCACAGCCTCTGTCAGACCAGTCCCTCCGTCCATATCCTTAGGTACGTCTGCCTGGTAGGCTTGAAGGATGGCCATCGCGTGGAGGGCTATGCCTGCCTGACCGGCCGTGATGTAGGACTTCCCGATAAGGGCGGAAGTGGTCCTACATGGCTTAGTCGGAAGGAGGGGGCGGGACTTCCAAGAAGGCGCCAAAGAGGGTGAAAGGTGGGAGGTCAAAGTGTCCTCTACCACAGGCATGGCGGTGTAACCCTGCTCCACATAACCACAAGGTTGGTGAAGTCAGCGGCCGCCGCGTTAGTCAGGCGGGAAGGAAAAGCGTCTGTTTCCGGGATCTGGAGATCTCCTAATGCAGATCGCCGAAAAACAGCAGCTTCCTCCGTTCAGCTGGAATTCGGGCCGCTAAGGAACCGCTCGTCGAGTTTCAATGCTTGAGACTCGCGGGGCTCATCGCGGATTCACAAGAGGCTGCGGATTCACGCGAAGCCGCGGAGGCCTCCGGAGCGCGACGGGGAAAAATGGATGACTTCTTTTCACACACCTCAATCCGAGAGCGGAGGGTTATGAGACGGAGATTCTCACAAAATTACATTTCAAATCCCATAAACCGCATCGCGTGCATGCGAAAACCCCAAACATTTAACACACTTACTGTGAGGGTGATAAATGTTACGCGTGCACGGCGGTTGGCAACGGCGATAGTCCATGGCACTTCACCGCAAGGAGAACAAAGTTCCACTGTAGGCAGTCGCCGAAGTGCAAATGGATGAATCGCGTCCGAAATACAATATTTTTGGGCCAGAAAATCGCAACAACGAAGGGCGATGTGACTGCTTCGTGAAGGCAGAGAAATCTGAGGAGTGGATGGCGCGTTCGCCAGTATAAGCTGACGACGTGATTGCATCAGAGATGGCATCGCGCCATCAGCCAATGAATTGGCGTGATTCTATGGGGGCTTCAGACATCGGTCACGCAGGAGGCGTTCCCAAAGCGTAAGCCGCAGCGTCGAGAAAACCTATGATAGAGAACATTACTATTGTGATATATTATTACAACTTAAAATAACCGTTTTCTGTGTGAATCTATTGTAAAAAAGTAATTTATTGCTGTGATCAAATTTGAATTTTCAGCATCATTACTCCAGTCTTCAGTGTCACGTGATCTTCAGAAATCATTCTAATATGCTGATTTCTTTGCTACTCAATTAGTATTATTAATACATCCTCACTGAATAAAATGATAATTTATTTTAGAAACAAACAAACAATCTTTTAAAAAGTAGTTGGTGTCTTTAATTGCATTGCTTTTGCTGCCTTTTTATACACCTCTGAAATCACAGTAATGTAGCCTCTTATCACTTACTGCTTCCATTTATTATCTTTACACAAAGATCACCAATAAAACAAACAAACAGTTGTGTTTTTCTGCAGCTGATTCGGTGTTCCTGCAGTCAGAGGATCTGAGGAATGAATTTGTCAGGAATGATTTCGGCCTGCTGTTTAAAGGCAGCCCCTGTAACATCATCTCCAGACCCTGGTCGTTTGATCAGGTGAGATGTTTGACTATTGACTGACAGCTCAGCACTGAACAACGGCTTCACATTAACTCCTGTCATGCATTAATGTGTTTTCAGTATGAAAAAGGCATACTGGACATCTGTATGAAACTGCTGCAGCTGAGTCCTCAACATCAAGCAGATATGGGTAAAGATCTGCAGAACTGCAGCAATCCGGTTTACATCGGCCGCGTGATCTCAGCGATGGTGAGGATCTGTTCACATTCTCTCCTCTCTGCTCTCTCTCTCTCTTCATGTATTAATATAGTCTCTCTGTCTTTCTAAACAGGTGAACTCTAATGATGATAAAGGAGTGTTAACTGGAAACTGGTCAGGCAACTACAGGGACGGCGTCAACCCTTCAAAGTGGTCCGGCAGCGCAGATATTCTCAGGATGTGGGCAGGAACACAATTCAGGCCTGTGAAATACGGACAGTGCTGGGTGTTTGCTGCTGTCATGTGTACAGGTGGGACAAAAAGTCATTGCATTCAAAAGTTTGGGGTCAATGTGATTTTTTTAAAGAAATCAATACTTTTACTCAGCAAGGACACATTAAATTGACCTAAAGTTGAAATAAAGTAATTTCTAATGTAAAAAAAAAGACTCTAAGTCTTAAAGAGGGTGAAAGGTGGGAGGTCAAAGTGTCCTCTACCACAGGCATGGCGGTGTAACCCTGCTCCACATAACCACAAGGTTGGTGAAGTCAGCGGCCGCCGCGTTAGTCAGGCGGGAAGGAAAAACGGCTGTTTCCGGGATCTGGAGATCTCCTAATGCAGATCGCCGAAAAACAGCAGCTTCCTCCGTTCAGCTGGAATTCGGGCCGCTAAGGAACCGCTCGTCGAGTTTCAATGCTTGAGACTCGCGGGGCTCGTCGCGGATTCACAAGAGGCTGCGGATTCACGCGAAGCTGCGGAGGCCTCCGGAGCGCGACGGGGAAAAATGGATGACTTCTTTTCACACACCTCAATCCGAGAGCGGAGGGTTATGAGACGGAGATTCTCACAAAATTACATTTCAAATCCCATAAACCGCATCGCGTGCATGCGAAAACCCAAACATTTAACACACTTACTGTGAGGGTGATCGCGGGCGATGAATCGCGCGCACGGCGGTTGGCAACGGCGATAGTCCATGGCACTTCACCGCAAGGAGAACAAAGTTCCACTGTAGGCAGTCGCCGAAGTGCAAATAGATGAATCGCGTCCGAAATACAATATTTTTGGGCCAGAAAATCGCAACAACGAAGGGCGATGTGACCGCTTCGTGAAGGCAGAGAAATCTGAGGAGTGGATGGCGCGTTCGCCAGTATAAGCTGACGACGTGATTGCATCAGAGATGGCATCGCGCCATCAGCCAATGAATTGGCGTGATTCTATGGGGGCTTCAGACATCGGTCACGCAGGAGGCGTTCCCAAAGCGTAAGCCGCAGCGTCGAGAAAACCTATGATAGAGAACATTACTATTGTGATATATTATTACAACTTAAAATAACCGTTTTCTGTGTGAATCTATTGTAAAAAAGTAATTTTTTTTTACTTTTTTAAGTAAAAAAGTTTTTTTTTAATGGGTCATTGGTGATTTAATTAGTACTACTGATAATCAATATTAAACGTATTTGTTTGTGTAATAGTAATGAGAGCCCTTGGCATTCCGACTCGAGTCATCACCAACTTCAACTCTGCTCACGACAAAAACGCAAACATGGTGATCGAGGAATATTACAGTGAGATGGGGGAAAAACTGTCCATCGGCAGCGACAGCATCTGGTGAGTTACGCTAAAATATCTCTGTAGATATAGTGCTAAAACATACATTACTGTTCAAAAGTTTGACGTCGGTAAGATTTTTCATGTTTTTGAAAGAAGTCTCTTCTGCTCACCAAGGCTGCATTTAATTGATCAAAATGACAGTAAAAACAGTAATATTGTGAAATATTATTACAATTTGAAATAACTGTTTTCTATGTTACAAAATGTAATTTATTTTTGTTATCAAATCTGAATTTCCTCCAGTCTTCAGTGTCACATGATCCTTCAGATATCATTCTATGCTGATTTGCTGCTCAAGAAACATTTCTGATTGCTTAGAAACATTGAACTTATAGAAAGTTCAAAATAACACCATTTATGTTAAATCTAAATCTCTTTTTTAACATTATAAATGACTTTACTTTTTACTTTTACTTTTGATCAATTTAATGCTTCCTTGCATTTTAATGTCAGATTGTGAGCTGAAAGTGTTTGTCTTTATTCAGGAACTTCCATGTGTGGGTGGAGAGTTGGATGAAGAGGCCTGATCTGGGTCGAGGTTATGACGGATGGCAGGCTCTCGACCCCACGCCACAAGAGAGGAGCGCAGGTCTGTCATTACAGTGATTTGTACGAGGCTAATGCATATGGACAACTTGCTGAAAAGATCAGTTTCATATAGGCTGGTTTATGCTGGTTAGTACTGGTCTAGTGGGTCAGTTTAGTTGTGGGCTTTGTTTTAAAACCTAGTTAACTGCTTACATAGCATGCTATTCAGTTCCTCCAAAGCATGCTATTTTTAGATCTGGAATTTAATGATAATCATGCTTAAACATCCATGTTCTGTCACAGGAATGTTCCGCTGTGGTCCTGCTGCTGTTAAAGCTGTTTATGAGCAGAAGGTGGACGCGCAATACGACGTGCCGTTCGTTTACGCAGCAGTGAACGCTGATGTTTATGTGATAATCGTCAGAGATAGGAGGATATTATCAAAAACGGTCGATAAACGCAGAGTTGGATCACTGATCTCCACCAAACATCCAGGATCCATGAGGATGCAGGACGTCACGTCTGAATACAAAACTGAGAGAGGTAACGAAAGAATGATAAAAAGAGACAAAAAATTACTGTTAAAATGCTGTTTTCATACAAAAATCTCCTTCTTTCACATTGAGATGAATTGCCATCTCGTGCACCAGGCGCTGCTGGTAAGCTATTCTAGCTTTCTAATGTTTAACGCTGTTTTCCTTCAGTACATTTCTAAAACAATTACAAGTAAACGGCAATTAACACACTGAATTAAATGTGACATTTACAAGTAGTAATACTGAAATAGCATATTCTTGTAAAACATACTCCCAATAATCTTAATGTTTTTCTTAAACTTGTTTTAACAGTTTTCTTTCCTTTCTTGAACACGTTGAGGAAACATTTTAACATAAAAAAGACACATGACAAACTTAAATTAATTCAATGCCAACTAAATCAATTTCAAGAATATTTGTATGTAAATATTTGTATGATTTCCTTAAAAAAATGTTTTATTCATCTAAGCTGATGAAAGACAGAGTCGTCAGCCTTTCGCCGCTGTGGAAAGAGAGGGTAAGTCCTAGCATTTGTTTTTCCTTTCCTCATAAACACTGCTCTTTATTTGTTTGAGTAATATGACTAAATGCATTGATCCATCATGTCTTTTCATGTAGATTCTAAGGGCGTTGCAGTTTCTCTCCAGCTTCTGAAACCCCCTGTAGTTGGAGAAAACATTTCTTTCAATGTCATAATCACTAACAACGAGGCTGCTCCGAAACAGCTGAAAAAACATGTGAACGCTCAGAACAAGGAGTACAACTGCAATCCCACTGGAACCTTCTGGGAGGCTCACGACGATGTGAAGATGGGACCGAATGAAAGTAAGAATCCTGCTAAATATACTTATAAACAATAAACTCACAATCTGTATGTGTTTTACACATTTATCTGCTTTAGGGCTGGACGATATGACAGGAAAATTATGATTTTTTTTCACAATCTTATCATGATTGATTTTAATATTGCTTTATAAGAAACTGATTGTAATAAGGTTCAGGGTTCAAGGAAGGAGGACGAGGAAGTCAGGGGTGACGAGCCACAAACGGGTCTTTAATCAAAAACAAATCAAAAACAGAAAATGTAAATAATGCCGGAGTTGTCTCTTCTTCGGGGACTCGGCTCTTCGTCTTCCTTGGTGCTGCTCTCTCTCTCACTGCTGTGCTCACGATCGCCCTCTCTCCCTTTCCGCCAGGACTGCGGGCCTTTTCTATTCTCTCCGACAATCACTGGAATTAGACACAGGTGTTAGTTATCATTCACTTGCCAATCGTTTCACCGCTGTCTCGAACCCGCTCTCCTCGCGCGTTCCGCCTTCCCACGCTCCCCTCGCCACATACCCCCACCGCCCGTCTCAGGCCGGTGAGCCCTCCGCCTGCAGCCCCCATTCCTAGAGGAAGTCGGCTACAGCCATCTGTACCCCGGCCTGTGGACCACCTTGAACTTAAAGGGCTGTAAAGCTAGATACCAACGGGTGATCCGCGCGTTGGTATCCTTCATATGGTGGAGCCACTGGAGGGGCACGTGGTCCGAACAGAGGGTGAATTCCCGACCCAGGAGGTAGTAGCGGAGGGTGAGGACGGCCCAACGGATGGCCAAGCACTCCTTCTCCACGGTGCTGTATCTAGTCTCTCTCTTGGAGAGCTTCCGACTTAGATACAGCACCGGCCGCTCCTCTCCCCCGACCACCTGGGCCAGGACGGCACCCAGCCCTCTGTCCGACGCAGCGTCTGTCTGTAACAAAAAGGGAGATCGAAGTTAGAGAGTGCAGGAGCGGCCCGCCGCACAGGGCAGCCTTCACTTGGGTTAGGGCCTGTTGGCACGGCTCCGTCCACTGGACCGGGTCGGGTGCTTCCTTTTTAGTGAGATCAGTCAGCGGGCTGGTGAGGTCCGAAAAATTAGGGATAAACCTCCTATAATATCCCGTCAGCCCCAGGAACTGTCTCACCTCCTTTTGGTCTTGGGACTTGGGCAGGCCGGCAGCCGTCTTGTCAATTTGGGGACGCACCTGCCCATGACCCAAGTGGAAGCCCAGATACCGTACCTCCACCCGCCCAATTGCACACTTCCGCGGGTTTGCCGTGAGCCCGGCCTCCCGCAGCGACCTCAGGACCACGCGGAGATGTTCCATATGCCGCTGCCAATCATTACTATGGATGATGATATCATCCAGATAGGCAGCGGCATACGCGCTGTGTGGCCGGAGGACTTTGTCCATGAGGCGCTGAAAGGTGGCCAGAGCCCCGAACAAGCCGAACGGAAGTGTTACGAATTGGTGTAATCCAAACGGCGTGGTGAAGGCTGTCTTTTCCTTGGATAGTGGCGATAAGGGGATCTGCCAGTACCCTTTCGTTAAATCCAGCGTCGAATAAAAGCGTGCCGCACCTAACCGATCAAGCAACTCGTCAACTCGGGGCATTGGATAAGCGTCGAATTTCGACACGGCATTCACCTTCCTGTAATCGACACAGAACCGGACCGAGCCGTCCATTTTAGGAACTAACACTATCGGGCTCGCCCAGTCACTATGCTATTCTTCTATTACTCCCAAGTTTAGCATGGCCTTTAACTCCTCCTGAACTACATTTTTCTTGTGTTCGGGAAGGCGATAGGGACGGCTGCGCGCCACCTCCCCGGGGAGCGTTTCGATGTGGTGCTGTACGAGGTTCGTGCGACCGGGCAGGGGTGAAAACACATCCGCAAAAGCTGCTTGCAACTGGGCCAAGTCGGTGAGTTGCCGCGGCGAGGTGATCTCCCGGAGACCAGAGCGGATTGGGTTTGAGGGCCGCCTCTGGTCCGAGATCCTCCTCGTTCGAAACGACCGCTGCCTAACCCCATCGACGCCCCTCGCTCCAGCGTTTTAGCAGGTTGAGGTGATAAATCTGACGGGCATCACCCCTATCCGTTCATTTAACCTCGTAATCGAGCTCCCCCACTCGCCGTGTGACCACAAAGGGTCCTTGCCACTTTGCGAGTAACTTTGAGCTAGACGTCGGAAGTAATACAAGTACCTTATCTCCCGGCGTGAATTGACGCAGCCGCGTACCCCTGTTGTACAGCCGCGTTTGTCTGTCCTGTGCCTGCAGCAAAATCTCCCTAGAGAGCCGCCCCAAGGTGTGGAGTTTTGCTCGGAGGTCCAGGACATACTGAATTTCGCTACGGCTGTTTGATGGCCCCTCCTCCCACGACTCCTTAATGACGTCCAGCACCCCCCGGGGCTGGCGTCCATACAGGAGCTCGAAGGGGGAAAACCCCGTGGAGGCTTGTGGGACCTCCCGCACCGCGAACAACAGGGGCTCGAGCCATTTATCCCAATTTTTGGCGTCTTCTTTTACGAACTTACGAACCATGGTTTTTAACGTGCGATTAAATCGTTCGACCAAGCGGTCCGTTTGTGGGTGGTAGACACTGGTGCGAACCGATTTAATGCCCAATAGCTCGTACAGCTCCTTTATCGTGCGTGACATAAACGCCGTGCCCTGATCCGTGAGAATCTCTCTCGGGATTCCCACTCGGGAGATGAGTCGAAACAGTGCCTCTGCCACGCTCTTCGCCGAGATGGAGCGCAGGGGCACTGCTTCCGGATATCGCGTTGCATAATCCACCAGAACTAATGCAAAGTGATGTCCCGTGCGTCAACGCTCTAATGGCCCGATGAGGTCCATGCCAATTCTTTCGGGACCTCCATCAGGGTAATGGGCGCAAGGGCGCTGGCTGTGGATTCACCAGCTGACATTCTCGACACGCCGCACACCACGGGCGGACGTCTCGTGAATGCCCGGCCAAAAGAATCGGGCCATAATGCATTCGCGTGTCTTTGCCTCCCCAAGTGGCCTGCCATGGGAGTACAGTCGCGCCTGGAAAATCATTTCCGGCTTCTGGGAACTAATAATTGGGTTGTCACCTCCTTTGACTGGGCATCTTGGGTTACCCGATACAACCTCTCTTTTATAAGGGCAAAGTAGGGAAGGAGAGGGGATGTTCGGCTGGAGAAGCTGTCCGTCCACCGAGCGGACCCGGTCAAAGCCGTTTTGAGCGCCTCATCCCGCGACTGCTCCAGAGGGAAGTCATCCAGCTCAGGAGGTTTCACCCCTCGCGGCTCTCGTTCCCTCCGAGGCAGGCGGTGGCAGACCGCTAGCGCTTCCCCTGCCTGAGCGGCCGCCTCCCCGCCCGCCCGTCTGCCAAGAAACATCCACACACTATCCCCAACAATTGAGTGAAAGCCGCCAATCGGTACCCAAAATTAGCGGATGCTTGAGGTGGAATTAACCGCCACCTCCATTCTATCGTTTTCCCGAAATTGAATCGATACAGGCACTAAGGGGTAATCCGCCACGTCCCCGTGCACACACCTCACCTTAACCTTGCGGCTCATATCCAATGCCCTCTGCTGCATCAGGCTTTGGTGGATAGAGGTTTGGTTACAGCCGGAATCCACCAAGGCCTGATATGTACCCTTAATACTCACAGGTATTTGGTACTGCCCGGCTTGATCGGGGGCAGCCGTCGGGGAGTCGGGGACCCGGACCAGCAGTCCCACCTCCATCATGGGACAGTGGTCCTGGAAATGCCCCGGATCCCCACATCGCCAGCAGGCCGGCCCAGGCTTTACCGCCGCCCCCGCGACAGAAGGAAAGGCAAGGGATTGCCGGAGAGAGGATGGGGGGGCTGCTGTGGGCTCTTCCCCGCCTCCACGCCGGGGCCATCGATCCCCCTGGCCGTTGCCACTCCTTGGTGGGGCTCGCGGGGCCGCCTGCACCCGTGACCTGGGAGCTGGAACCGGGCGAGAGAGAGAGGGGAGGGAAGGAGGAGAGAGAGAGGGGGAGAGAGAACGGTTAATTCGGGGCTCGCCGACCCCGGGGCACGCCACCATATGGTCCTCCGCCAGTTGGATGGCCTGCGTCACCGACGTCGGGCGGTGGCACTGGACCCACTCCGCCGTTCGCCGGGGTAGCCGGACGATGAACTGCTCCAGCACCACCAGATCGATTACCCTCTCGACGTCACGTGACTCAGCCAGGAGCCACTTGCGGCAAGCGTCCCGGAGCTGCTGGGCCATCACGAATGGTCGGCCGCTGTCCCCTAGCTCTACGGAGCGGAAGCGTTGTCGGTGCTGCTCGGGGTTGCGGCCGACCCGTTGGAGGATGGCCCGCTTGATGTCTTCATAGGCCAGGAGGTTCGCGACAGGTAGCTGTTGGGCGGCCACCCGCGCGCTTCCCCGTCAGCAGGGGAATCAGGCGCACCGCCACTGGGTGCGCGCCACAGCCACTCCGCTGTCTTCTCAAACAGGTCCACGAAGGCCTCCGGGTCATCGTGGGGACCCATCCTCATCAGCGGGACGTGGGCGATCGTTGGGGCTGCGACGGGGGATCCCTCCCGGCCAAGTAAGCTCCGGATGGCCCGCCGATCTTCATCCTGCGCCTGGACCAGGAGCCGGAAGCGATCCTCTTGCTCCAGCTTCATGTCCAGGAGCGCTTGATGTTGAGCTTGATGAAGACCGGCGGCGACTTGACAAGCTCCATAGCGGCGTCGGCTGGGCGGGTTGCATGGCGGCGTGCCGGCTTCCTCGTCCCGGGTTTTGGCACCAGTGTAATAAGGTTCAGGGTTCAAGGAAGGAGGACGAGGAAGTCAGGGGTGACGAGCCACAAACGGGTCTTTAATCAAAAAACAAATCAAAAACAGAAAACGTAAATAATGCCGGAGTTGTCTCTTCTTCGGGGACTCGGCTCTTCGTCTTCCTTGGTGCTGCTCTCTCTCTCACTGCTGTGCTCACGATCGCCCTCTCTCCCTTTCCGCCAGGACTGCGGGCCTTTTCTATTCTCTCCGACAATCACTGGAATTAGACACAGGTGTTAGTTATCATTCACTTGCCAATCGTTTCACCGTTCGTCTCCGAACCCGCTCTCCCTCTCGCGCGTTCCGCCTTCCCACGCTCCCCTCGCCACACTGATTTTCCTGTTTTAAAACATAAAGCCATATAAGGTAACAAAACAAAATGGAAAATGACAAACTGCTGATTTTGGGTTCAGATGAATGGACTTAAATCCATAACATCTAAATTGATGCTAACATCTATTGTGCTTGACAAATGTTTCTTTCAGCAGATATACATTATTAAAATGTCTTTATCCTGTGGCAAAAAAATCCAACCCCTTTTATTAGGGGGGGCTTTTATTATTTCTCAGACAAAATGCTGCACATTTCTTTATGAAATTGAAATATGTCAAATAACAAACTAAATTGAAGTTTTGAAATAAATCCTAAAACAAATAAATAAATAAATCTCTCCATATAAACAAACAAAGGCTTTGCCTGAGCTCTTCCCATTTAAACTTAGAGGCAACCGCTGAGTTTGAATCACGATCCAAACAAAGACGCGGCATACATGCAGCATGAGCAGTGTCTGATATAAATGAGATTGTATCGTTTCAACATTTCAATCAAAAACAGAATGGTCTGACTTTAGCTTTGTAAAGCATAAAACATCTGCATGAAACAAAAATATTATTTTATCTTGCCTTGGTGCTGCGTTTCCTCGTTTACCGTAGTAAACAAAGCAGCACCAGGGCAAGATAAAATAATAACTTTGGGAAGACAGTCACTTCCCCTGAGAGATACATTAATATAAATTCCCACCCCAAATTGTATCATGATTCGTTTAATGTCTCAACTGACTTCAATTGTTTTTATTAATATTCAACCAGCTCTGCGTGCATCGTTACATCCCTAGTCATGTGACCAAGATATAGCATACGACTGTGAGATATTTATCATGGAATGCATACTGCAATCTGTTTATTTAATAGTAGGCAGAGTAGTATTACATTGCACACAGCCGGTATGCATAACACAATTCTTCTACTTGCAAAATTAAAAACATTCACCTGGACCACATGATTTTTTACTACCAAAAAATAGCGAAATGATTAATGAGGAATTGTGAGGTCACGTGACTGATTCCTGTTTCTTGTACTCCACCAGCTGTGACTATAAAACATGAGATCTCCTTCAAGGAGTACATGCTGAAGGAGGCTGCGGAGGATTCTCTGGTGAACCTGGCCGTGGTTATTGAAGATGTGAAGTCTCAGGAGAGAGTGCTGGCTTCAGAGGAGTTCAACATCAGCACCCCTTCCCTCGATATACAGGTTTGTGCTGGTCCATCATGCACATTTATACTAGCTTTAAAAGAAACATGAACTCCTCTAGCTGTAACCCCTTTTATATAAATCAACAAGACGTTTTGTGACTAAATTCAACCATTTTAGATGTTTTTTATTATTATTATTAAATGATCTCCTCAAAGACATGCAATCATAGAGATTATGTGCTTTGGTAACAATTTACTTGAAGCCTTTATCAATTATTGCATTATAAAGTATTTTTATTACATAAATTATGCCTTGTAATGCACCTTATACTGTATTGTTTGAACTCATGAATAATTGTGTATATTATTATAATAGTTTTCTCTTCATTGTTACACCTTGAGAAAATATGATGCATTAAAGCATGATAAATAACCAATTTCAGGTGAAAGGAATCTTTAAATACTATAATGCATTTTAACTTTGGTTGTAATTATTTATGAAAATATATAATGCATTATGAATACCTTTAGAATGGGTTTCACATGAATAATTACATTTTTATATAACTAAATTCACAAGTAAAAAAAGCACTAAAGCAATTAGTTTTTTCTTCCAGTTTCAAAACGAGTTATCGGTCATCATTAACACACCACAAGCGGCCACGGTGATCTTCACGAACCCGTTCAACGTTGCAGTGAGCGGAGAACTGACCGTATCCGTTTCAGGACTCTTGGAGGAGAAGGCTCAAATGAGGTGCGTAAAGTGTGTTGTTTTAGTCTTTAAAGCTCTTTTCTGAGCATCAACATATTAATCACACAAACAGGTTTTCCCAATCATTCCCCTTTCATCCATTGGTCAACCCTGTCCCCAAACGCACACCATTGGATGAAACAATGTGTCAGGCTGGTCGGACTGCTCAAATAAACAGAATAATGTTTAGGAAGTGTCAATTTTCAGAAGAATCAACTTCCAAATGTATCTGCATCCCATGTTTGTATAAGAGAAAGTATTTTAACATCCAAACAACTGACACACAGCACCATTAAGTTTAATCCATGTCTGTCTTCCCACATTTATTTATAGAAAATGAGTTATTTTAAGTTTCCCAAGTCTGCAAAACCACTTCATAATTTACCATGCTAACCATAATTCTATAGCAACAAAAATGCCATAGTGAGTTTAGTTTTTTACAACAATAAAGCCACATTATAAATTACAGTCAAGTAATTAACAAAATAACAGAAAGAATCTTACGCTTACACTTAATATAGATCCCATGTTTATAAAAAATTACAGTAGTAACAGTGGAATTATGGAAGAAGATTTGATTGACTCTCTTGATAAATTTAGTTCACATGCCTGATGAGTGAGTCTGACGAGCGTCAAAGAGTCGAGTACATGCAGTTTTCATTCAGTGAGAAGGGTAGTTTCTAAGATTTTTGACATGATTACGACTGTTACAGTGTTACAGTGTCTTTTAGAAGTGTCAGTACACACTTGCTATATCACAAAAACTCGTGTGAGTTCATTTATGTGTTAAACCTGTAGATTTACACCACTATAGCAGTAATAGTGATGCTTGTAACAGTAAAAGTGATGCTTGCCTGTTGTTGCTCCCTGAATGTCCTATTCCTTATATTTCAGGCTTACGATCCAGCCTCGAGGTACCATGAGGAAGCTCATTAATTTCACTCCCAGGATGGTGGGTACGAAGATGCTTTCTGCTAGTTTAGTGTTGGAGAATCCTCCCATCGTCATGCAGTTCAAGACCATCAATGTTCAAGCATCTTAGAGTCAAACACCTTCAGAAATGATTGTCAACTCTCATGAAGTGCTGCACAAGTGGTTGAAACATATTTAGAATTAATTGCTATTTTAATTATTGTTTTAATGTCACTATAAAAAATATTTTTACTTGATTCACTCTGAATTGTGTATTCAAGATTATTTAGGCACAAGCCTGAAAATGAAGTTTTTCTTAACATTTGCATGCATTATATTTGTTTGAGATCTGTTCACATGCATTCTCCAGCAGAGGGCAGACTAGTTAAGTCATTCACAGCAAAGACTGTCAGCTTCAGTGAGAGCAAATATTTCAAATACTGACGTTACAAGTAATTTAGAAAAAGGCTGACAAATCCCTGCTCAAAAATAAAAAAGACAACAGACTACACGAGTGCTTCTTTGACTTTGGGTATTTGTCTCCAAGGGTTTGATTTTAGGTAACATTTTGACTTTTTGGGTTACTTATTACAGTGCATTCATCATTTTTTTGTGCTACTATTCAATTGTCTTGTATGCATATGTTTTACTTCCCCTACCATTGCCTTAGTGTTAAAATATAAAATATAAAAACGAAACACTTTAAATCTTAAACTCTCATGTCCTTAATCCCTATGAGAAATTTGACATTTGAATGTATTTATTAGGATTAACCCCTTGAGATGTACCATCTCATTTTCGACTGGGTTCCACAATGTATCACAACATAGTTACAATTTTTTTTTTTTTATATAATTTACATTACATCCATAAAAAAACACCAAACAACAAAACACAGACATTAATTGGAGGAAAACAAAGGGAAAAAAGCACCACAACATTAAAATAATAACTAGTAGGAAATATGAAACAAAACCACATGGAAGAGAAAGAAAATCATTTCTTTACACAAGAAAGGTGAAGGCTACAAGAAGATCAGCAAAGCTTTACTTATCAGTCAGAATAATGTAGCAAAAGTGGTACAAACATTTAAAAAAGATGGATCTGCAACCATCTCACAGAGACGTCCAGGTCATCCACGGAAGTTAACACCTCGTCAGGAGCGTCTTCTGATGAGAAGGATTGAAGAAATCGACATGCAAGTTCACTGCAGTTATCTAAAGAAGTAGAAAGCCAAACTGGGGTGACTATTTCCCGTGACACAATATGGCGTACACTGCAGAGGAATGGCATGCATGGGTGCCGTCCACGAAAGAAGCCTCTCCTAAAGCCCAGGCACAAAAAAGCCCACCTAGAGTTTGCCAGGGCCCATGCTGACAAAGATGAAGACTACTGGGACTCTATACTCTGGAGTGATGAGACCAAGATAAATGTTTTTGGAACTGATGGCTTCAAAACTGTTTGGCGTCGCAAAGGTGAGGAATACAAAGAAAAATGCATGGTGCCTACAGTGAAACATGGTGGTGGCAGTGTCCTTATGTGGGGCTGCATGAGTGCTGCTGGTGTCGGGGAGCTGCATTTCATTGATGGCATCATGAATTCACAAATGTACTGCTCTATACTGAAAGAGAAGATGCTACCATCACTCCGTGACCTTGGTCATCGTGCACTTTTCCAACATGACAATGATCCTAAACACACATCTAAGGCCACTGTTGGATTTCTGACGAAGAACAGGGTGAAAGTGATTCAGTGGCCAAGTATGTCTCCTGATCTGAACCCAATCTAACACCTATGGGGAATTCTGAAGAGACAAGTTGAGCATCACTCTCCATCCAGCATCCAATCTCTAAAAGAGGTCATTCTTGAAGAATTGAAAAAGATAGATCTGGCAAAATGTCGCCAACTTGTTCATTCCATGCCTAGAAGACTTGGTGCTGCCATTAAAAATCATGGAGGCCATACACAGTACTAGATTTAGTAGTTTTTGTTGTGGGGTGTACTCATTTTTGCATCACCCTAATTTGAGAAAAACTGAAAAATGTGTAATCTAAGTTATATTATTAACCTTACTTTCATGTTATAAGTTGAACAGATCTTATATTAAACTTAGTCTTGTCAACATTTTGGAAATGGTTTTTGTGTTCATTGAGATATTAACCGACAGCGAGTTCTGGGGAGTGGAGAAACTCATCCTTCACATGAGAGGGAACTCAGATGCCCCGAAGGGAGCGGCATGCTCATAGGTGACCCTCTATGGTGAGGGGAGCAGTGCTCGCTCTACCGACAATGAGCTCTGGAGCTCAGAAAGGAGCGGCATGCTCATAGGTGACTCTCTAGGTGGGGGGAGCAATGCTAGCTCTACCGACAGCGAGTTCAGATGTCCCGAAGGGAGCGGCAAGCTCATAGATGACCCTCTATGGTGAGGAGAGCACTGTTAGCTTTACCAATGAGGAGCTTAGAAGGAGAGAAAACTCAAGCGCTCAGAAGGGAGCGGCATGCTCATAGGTGACCCTCTAAAGTGAGGGGAGCAATGCTAGCTCGACCGATAAGGAGTTCAGAATGGAGTGGCATGCTCATAGGTGACCCTCTAGGTGAGGGGAGCAATGCTAGCTCTACCTACAATGCACAGAAGGGAGCGGCATGCTCATAGGTGACCCTCTAGGTGAGGGGAGCACTGCTAGCTCTACCGACAACGAGCTCTGGAGAGAGGAGAACTCATTCCTCAGAATGAGAGGGAACTCAGCTTTTTCTTTTGTTTTTCTTTTTTTTTTGTCCTGGCTTAGCAGGAAGTTTCCACCTAATCTCGGTCAGGTGGAGTTTACGGTGGTTACAGGGGAATTAGAAAGGAATGAGAGGGCTTGCCTCTCTCTCACCCTAGCCGCAGGAGGGGGAGGGGCATGAGTCGCGAGACTAGCCTTCTGAGCCCATCTCTGATCCTCAAACCGAGATGGGCTAGGACCCCTGGTTGTTCGGGCTCAGACCTGGACTTTATAGAACCTTATCCGTACGCCATAGTGTGCAACGAAGCGACGGTCTGACCTGCTGCTGCATATGCCCTGCCATTTAAGCAAGATTCAGGGGCTTAGATGGCAAGGAGGGAGCCTTGAGAGGGGATGTCTCGCCCACAGAGAGAAAAGCTGGCTATCATCTCTTGCACAGGGGGTAGAGGTCTGCACGGGCTCAAAACTGAAGCCCGAACCCGGCCCGTACCCGAGATCGTCTTACCCGACCCGACCCGACCCGAGCGGCACAGTTAAATTTAGAGCCCGAACCCGACCCGAAATCCTCCCCACAACGAATAACTAAAAAAAAAAGGAAAAAGGTTGCATTTCACGATTGCATGCAAAGAAACGGATTAATCAAGGCTCTGCCATTTCATAAACATTTACCAGTTATTAAAGTTTGTGAACATCAGGCGCAGCGGTCGCATACATTCTGCCGAGTTTATGAATTTTGTATTCATAAGATGATGTAAGATGATGACCGTGCAAATTATGGTCATTTTTTGTCAGTTAAGGCTCGTTAGCATTCTGTCTACTTTAAATCAGACATAAGATTGTATTTATTTGAATGAATTAATCATTTATTTGAGAGAGAGAGCGGCGAGCGAGAGAGAGAGACCGAGCGAGAGACCGAGGAAAGTTGCGCGTGCATGTGAACCTGCTTCTGCGCGTCTCTCTCTACAAGCAATGAGGCTTAGTTACTTCAAAAACAGCGATTTTGCCGCCTCATTGCAGATAAATAATAATGTTGTGACTTGCGAGTCAGTAGCCTGTCGAAGCTATTTTACTAATAAAAGTTTCCGTGCTGTTTGTGTGCGATCTCTGATATGTGTGTGCGTAAAATATTTCAGTATTGTCAGCGACAGTATTTCGGGACCCGCGGGTTCGGGTCGGGTAGCAGACCTCTAACAGGGGGCATCCCCTCAATGTCAGCATAACTAGTGTAGAATATCAAGGACCGAATAATTGGCAAATCAAGATTCGATCGAAGCATGGTTGAAACATGAGAAGCCGAATTCCACAAGACAACAGCAGGAAGTCATAAATCAGACCCCTAGCGCCAGCCCGTCTGAATACAGCCTGCAAAACCAAAGGAACACTTAATGATAATTCCAATGCAGGAATTTGGTAATACATTTGAGGAATAAATATTGATGGTCAAAGAGACGCAACATGTGACCATTACATGTAAATCTGCGATAGAAATCACAGCTACAGACTGTAAAATCATCTTAAAGGACTTTCATTCTCATTGTTAATGAAAATAATAATTTATATGCATAACTGCATATTATGTATGTGACCCACAAATTTGACTATCCTTGTTTTAATCATTGTGTTTATCGTGCTTTTAATTAGTATTGACTAGCTAAGCCTTAAGGGTTAATGTCATGTTTAGTATGTATGAGCGTGATAATTCCAGCTTTGAACATTTCTTTTAATTGATTTCCTGTCAAATGCATCATATTCTGGCTATAGAAACCACATCCAAAAGGATACTTGCAAGAGAATGTAAAATTCGGGCAATGTGACTGGCCATGACATGTTAATTTATTAAGTGGGTGGAGCTACAAAGCGGCACCCAGAGTCAGCATGGGATCTAATTGGTCAAGACAACCATTGGGAGGTCCCTAAAAGGCCGAGTTTAAATACCCAGGACACTCTCTTAACTCTCTCTCTTAACTTCTCCTCGCGCTCTTGAATTTCTCTCTCTCCGGAAAATGAACTCTCTCTCTCTCCAGCCATGTGCTCTGGATCACAAGCCAGTTGCTACCATGATGAGAAGAAAAACCACCTAGTCTCTTTACATTTTATTCTTTGACTTTAGTTTATTTTCTTTCCGTTGAGTTCGTGTGCTAAGTTGCGTTTGCCAAAGACGACAAGCCCAAGACTCTGCAAAACCAGCCAACGCCCACTTCAACGACTCCTGAACTCTAAGCCAATCAGCGACTTCGGAGAAACCCTTTTCTGCAAAGGACGACAAAAGGGAATCCTTTAAACACAGAAGCAACGCAAGTACAAACCCCAGACTTTGCTGAAACTGGTGTAATATTGAAAATAGATTTTAGCCTCATTGAAAACTCAATGCGAGTGTTAAATCAGTGATTGATGGTTGTTCAGGTTTATGCAATTGCACATATTGCTGTAAACGTGGGATATCAAATTCTCATTCTCTTAATCTAATCCTTTCCTCACTTTCTCTCTTTCTGCAACGTGAATGTGTGAATGCTTGTGTTCATGTGTAGATTAGTTTACATGTCTTAGCATTATATAAATAAAGTCTTGTTTATATTGAAAAGAGAAATATCTTGTGTTTTGTGCTCATAAGTTAATGCCTTAATCTGTCGATTTTGTTACTGTGCTATTTAATAGTGTTTTTCACTATATTTTGGGATTTTAATATCCAGTGCAGAGTTTGTTATACGGCTTGTTCAGTGAATCGCCGTGAAACAGTGAGTCTGTTCAAATTCCTATAAAATCATTAATGATTCCTTTGAGCTAAATTGACCTGTTTCCTTATAACAATATATATATTATATGTTATCATTACATATTGGTGGAGGAAAATGCGGGCAGATTAATCTAAATTATGAGCATAAACCAAGTTATTTAATCTTTTATATTCTTACGGATGAGATCTGAGATCGAGACTGGTGTGTGTGTGCGTTTGTGTGAGTGACGTCAGCAGCGCGCCTCCTTGAATGAATGAGCACAGAGAAGGCTGTAACTCGAGTCAGCCTCTCCTTTGTTTAACTGCAGTAAGGGAACTCAAAGTTAACAGTTAAGATCGGAGAATAAGGTCGGATTTGAGCGTGTTCCTCTCTTCTTGTAATGCCTTGTTTTATAGCTGAATTAATTTCCTGCGTGTTCCAGGTCATCTAATAGCTATAACTTACTCCATAATCTCAGTAACGGTTAGCCGCACGAAGCTAAACTGCAGCAATTAAAAGGGAAATAAATCAGTGGATAAAGAATAGTTTTGAGCGTGTTCCTCAATTCTTTTTATCAAAGCCTTATTATTCATAGTTTGATCGTCAGTGCGTGTTCCATTGTCAGATCATATATGCTATGACTCCCTGGGTTAAACATTAGAGAATAATGCTTGCCTGTTTGTGTACACTGTTCACAAAGTGAATTAAATCTTGCGAAACACTGCGCGTGTCCGAGAGTGATTTGAATGGGAGCTTTAAAAGCTTTATCAAGTAAAGTTTACCTTTGAACCAACAGCGAAGAAACCCTGTTGTGTTTATGTCCATATAAACGGACACGGGCTTGTGATTCACAATTTTCTGTTTCCTCAACCGCAGTTTCCTCAACCGCAGCACGAAGCTATTATTTGAATAAGGTTTAAGTTTAACTCTGAACGAACTGAAAGTTTAAGTGCCACATCGCAGAACAAGCGGTGTTGTTATTTGTACAGTGTTGAGATGCGCCAACATTTAATGTAACATGCTTAACTGTATTTGTAATGCAACCATTAATGTGCTAGCCACTAGTTTGTTTCGGTTGCCACAGATACGATTGTGACACGAAAGTCTTAACATACTTCCGGAGCAACTTTGAACTGCACGCGCAGTACATCGATGCTTTGTAAACTCCATGCTGTTGCTAATGGCACGGTTGTGTTTACATTGAAGTCTATGCTAAAGCCATTAGCCTCAAAGGTTAGAAGTTAGCATTAACCCCCAATGGTTGAATAAAGTGTGTGTTTTGAAAAGCTAAAGTGGTTTAACCCTTCAAACATTTAAACTAATATACTTGTTGGTCTTTCTCTTCCCTATTTCTCCTTTTTACCACTTATTTGTAGTTCTACTAGAAAGGAAAATACTAGTTCAGAATTATTAATTGTGCCAAATTCAAATTTAATTAAAACATTAAATTTATTTGGAATCATTCGAATTTTCCCCTCATATTATTTAATATGATCCTTCCTTCTAGTATTCCTTTTGGGCATAATCATTTTAGGTACAAATAAGTATTGAACTTTAAAAGTTTAAGTAAACTTATTCTACCTAATTGATTTATTACCCATTTAAGTAGATTCTATTCAGACTTATACTCACTCATTACTTTATTGCGTTTTACCCTAATTCTTCCTGTTTTGGTTATAAACATAACCACTATTTTATTTACTTATTTCCTCATTTACTTAATTTCATATTTGCTTATTTTGCCTGTTTATTACTTTACAATTTTACTTTGTCTTACCATTTTCTTTCCTCTTCACTTTTCACATTTGTAGGGACCTGTAAGAACCATCAATCAATTCTAAGTGTATGAGATATACAATCCTGTCAAAAGGCGAATCATCCTTACGAATTTGATTGCAATCAAACCTACTTTTGTTCTTCTTAACCTCCCTATATTTAAAACGCAATCCAAATTTGAACAACTCATGCAACGCTGAGATCAATTTTAATAGAGATAAGTGTTGAGCAACTGTCGCCTTCGCAGCCTCCCTGGTGAGCGGTCCCAACTGTAAGGTGTGCGTTGTCAATTCTGTCAGACTAAGAAAAGAGATATCAGAATTATTATTATATTCGTTTGTCTAAGACAAAGATTTAATAATATTGTTTGCCTCCTTGATAACAACATTTAATAATAAAAAAATAATTTTCTTCATTTAAAAAAAAAAAAAAAGAAAAGGAATTGTTTTTTTTATTAAATTTGTTTTTCACCTTTTTGTCTCTTTTCCCTCTTCCTCATTATAGTGACGAAGTCTTCACATCGCTAGTCTACCTAGACACTCTGAGACCAACACAGTGATCACCACACTTCACCAGTGGTTCAAATCACTGACATAACACTTAGTTGTCGCACCACACATAAGCTTCCACTCCACACAGATCTGTGTCAGTCTCTCTTCTCCCCAGCGTGCCAACATGCCGCAGACTGCAGACCCCTGGCAAAGGGAAGATGTGAACACTTGGCTGAGAGGCACGACAGACAGCCTCACCCCAAGGACGCTTGAACTGTTATTATTTTTAATAATAATCCTAGTCCTGAGAAGATTCCTGACACAAGATTCAAGCCAGAATAACAACCATGAGGAGCTAGTCAAAATTGCCAGCTCCTAAGCTGCCTTCACGACCCAGCTGAAACTGAGCGACAAGCACATCACCCACCTTCAAGAGGAACTGACATGTGCTCAAGCGTCGCATAGACAAGCTGGAAGTGAAAGTTCAAGATCAACTCAAAGCACCCAACGAGCGAGCAGGAAACAACGGAACAAGTTAAGGAGCTCCAAGCAGCCCTGACAGCAGCTCAGCTCGACCAACAACATGCAAAGGCTGCCCAGGAAGACCTGGTAAACAGACTTCAGTATGCCAACCAGCTACTAGAAAGCCAAGCATGACATCAGCAACAAGAATGCTGAAATAAGTGCCCTGAAGGACCACCTTGAAAGGTACAGAATTGAAATGGACAATCTGACCCCACAACTAGACGATACCAATGATCAGCTCTACATGGTCAGAAGAGGACTCAAACATGCTTATGCGCAGAAGCAAGAGCCAAAGCGAGAGAAACAACATTCAGCCTCACCACTGCTGAGCAGAGCAGAGTCCCATGTCCAAGAACTCGTATACAGCGAAGAAGCGAAGGGCCACAACCCAAAACCTCACCTGCCTTCGCCACAGAACTCTTTCCTGTCAACGAAGAAAACCTCCCATCCAAGCAGACCTTGGAGCTGCACCTGGGATGACCATCAAAGACCTCGACAAGCTGTCTAAAAACATCAGCAAGTTCAACCCGAACTCCACAGGGGGCCACACCATCCAGGCCCACCTTCAAGATGTCAACTTCTATCTAGAAATGAGACCTCACGTGACTGACAGAGACAGGTTATACCTCCTTAGAGCCACGTCCAGTTCCGAGGTACAAAACTTCCTAGATCGACAGCCCAGTCGAGCAGTCAGACTACCAGCTACTTCGTGAGGTCCTGATTAAAGAGTTTACCGACCCTGACTCGAACATGGACTGTTAACTGCCTTAGAAACCAAACAAGGTCGACAAGAGGCTCCACAAGCTTACTACAACCGACTCCGACAAGCCTACTTTGGTGCACACAACGAACCTGACCTTGAAGAGGATGTGAACTTCAAAAGCCTCTTTCTAAGAAATCTGCACCCTGGAGTCAGCCACCATCTAGGCGTCATGGCCTGTCCACGCTCCATGACCATCCAACAGTTGCGTGACCTAACACAGAAGGCCTACAACAAGCAGAAGATGGCCTCAAAGAAAGGTGACAAAACATCCACACTCTTGAACTCTGTCAACAAAGACTCAAGCCTTGCACTGGACGACACCCAGATGCATCACAAAACCAGAGTCCTCCATCAAGAGCACAGAGAACGTGATCCCCATGTCCACGAAAGCTATCAGCCCAACTTCTGGAAAAATCCATGGGACCAGCCACGCTTCTCAAGAAACGCAAAAGATAGCAACAACTGGAAACCTAACCAGACATCCAAAGGTAATCGCCTGACTCATCCAAGAGCATCTCGTAGGGTTAAGCGACAACGAAACCCACCTCAGCAATACTCAGACATGCACAGTGCTGAGTATGCTCCAGAACCATACAGCTTACCGTCAGAAGACATGGAACAAGTCATGAGCCAACTGAACGAGTTCCTTCAAGATAAGCTGAACACGGATGACTACGAAATTGAGTCATGCTCGCTGTGACCAGCGACAGAACGGAAGGCCGATGATGGTGGTGATACACCACCATATCCGAGATGACAAGCACCTGTTCAACAACCACACAGGACGAGCAAGTCTCTCATGGCCAACCGTTGATGAAAACTGAGGTACCAGAGAACATCACCTCACTCACCCATCACTCACTAGCAAACTGCTATATTAACTCCAACTCCTAGAACCACATTCCTGTCTGTGCAACAGCAACCACCAAAGCACAGAAGGTCAGAAAGTCTGCCACATCCAGAAGGTAGCACAAGAGAAATGCAACAAAGGAGACAAAGTTTGCATCCCAGCTTCACACAGCCATGCCAAACTACCTCCGACTGTCTGCTAAAGAACTTCCTGCCTTTCTGGACTGACCCCCATTAGATCATGGACATGCCCACATCCAAGCCAAGGATGAAGAGAGCCAGTCTTATGTAACATACCTGAAAAGGGGGGAGACGACACAGACTGGAACAGATCTGACCACACATACACTACACCATTAACACACACAACATTACCTACACCCAGAGGTAACCACATCTACTGATAACACATTCAACAAACATATTCTTCCCACAAGTAGAATATCCAACTTTAGCACAACACAGTTACATACACCACCATGAAGAAACATATAGCTATCCTCACAAGAGTTAGAACACCTGACACGAAGTTAAGGTGCATGGCCCCCTAGCTGCACATGACATCCTAGCTCAACAGTAGTTGCAAATCATGCTAGGAAAACCCACAGCAGCTTTGTTTTGTTTTGTTCTTCTTTTACCTATCCTTTTCCTTCCCCTCTTTCTTTAGTAGGTGAAACACCTAGACACCCTGCAAGGGTCAAAGGTCTGATATTAGGATTGACTCGCTACACCTAATATCCACAAGCCACTCTAGACTGAAGGAAAGCCAGAGAGCTCCATGCACGATAGGTCGATTCATTTTACCACAAATTAGTTCACTAGAAACTAAATGTGAACATTCTTAAGTTAAGACAACTTAGAAGAAACACACAAATCTAGTCGCAAAAGTTGATCGAAGAATTAAAACAATAATTTCCAAAATTGAATAACCTAATGCCCGGCACCAGTACAGTAACTGTCATGGAGGTGTTGTCTTGTTGTTTGCTGTGTTTTGTCTGCTTCTTCTGCCCTTGTTTTTCCAGCGCTCGACGATGTCTTCTGCTAAAACACCTCGCCGAACGAAGGGGGGTGTGTAGAATATCAAGGACCGAATAATTGGCAAATCAAGATTCGATCGAAGCATGGTTGAAACATGAGAAGCCGAATTCCACAAGACAACAGCAGGAAGTCATAAATCAGACCCCTAGCGCCAGCCCGTCTGAATACAGCCTGCAAAACCAAAGGAACACTTAATGATAATTCCAATGCAGGAATTTGGTAATACATTTGAGGAATAAATATTGATGGTCAAAGAGACGCAACATGTGACCATTACATGTAAATCTGCGATAGAAATCACAGCTACAGACTGTAAAATCATCTTAAAGGACTTTCATTCTCATTGTTAATGAAAATAATAATTTATATGCATAACTGCATATTATGTATGTGACCCACAAATTTGACTATCCTTGTTTTAATCATTGTGTTTATCGTGCTTTTAATTAGTATTGACTAGCTAAGCCTTAAGGGTTAATGTCATGTTTAGTATGTATGAGCGTGATAATTCCAGCTTTGAACATTTCTTTTAATTGATTTCCTGTCAAATGCATCATATTCTGGCTATAGAAACCACATCCAAAAGGATACTTGCAAGAGAATGTAAAATTCGGGCAATGTGACTGGCCATGACATGTTAATTTATTAAGTGGGTGGAGCTACAAAGCGGCACCCAGAGTCAGCATGGGATCTAATTGGTCAAGACAACCATTGGGAGGTCCCTAAAAGGCCGAGTTTAAATACCCAGGACACTCTCTTAACTCTCTATTAACTTCTTCTCTCTTAACTTCTCCTCGCTCTTGAATTTCTCTCTCCGGAAAATGAACTCTCTCTCTCTCCAGCCATGTGCTCTGGATCACAAGCCAGTTGCTACCATGATGAGAAGAAAAACCACCTAGTCTCTTTACATTTTATTCTTTGACTTTAGTTTATTTTCTTTCCGTTGAGTTCGTGTGCTAAGTTGCGTTTGCCAAAGACGACAAGCCCAAGACTCTGCAAAACCAGCCAACGCCCACTTCAACGACTCCTGAACTCTAAGCCAATCAGCGACTTCGGAGAAACCCTTTTCTGCAAAGGACGACAAAAGGGAATCCTTTAAACACAGAAGCAACGCAAGTACAAACCCCAGACTTTGCTGAAACTGGTGTAATATTGAAAATAGATTTTAGCCTCATTGAAAACTCAATGCGAGTGTTAAATCAGTGATTGATGGTTGTTCAGGTTTATGCAATTGCACATATTGCTGTAAACGTGGGATATCAAATTCTCATTCTCTTAATCTAATCCTTTCCTCACTTTCTCTCTTTCTGCAATGTGAATGTGTGAATGCTTGTGTTCATGTGTAGATTAGTTTACATGTCTTAGCATTATATAAATAAAGTCTTGTTTATATTGAAAAGAGAAATATCTTGTGTTTTGTGCTCATAAGTTAATGCCTTAATCTGTCGATTTTGTTACTGTGCTATTTAATAGTGTTTTTCACTATATTTTGGGATTTTAATATCCAGTGCAGAGTTTGTTATACGGCTTGTTCAGTGAATCGCCGTGAAACAGTGAGTCTGTTCAAATTCCCTATAAAATCATTAATGATTCCCTTTGAGCTAAATTGACCTGTTTCCCTTATAACAATATATATATTATATGTTATCATTACACTAGTATGCTGAAACCTATGAATACGAGAAAAAATTGCTTTTTCCACTCCTTCTCAACCTCCACATTGAGATTTTGAAGAAAGGAAGGCTCGCTCGAGCTGGGGATTTATGGCCAGAAAGATTTATTTTACTGATCCATAATCTCCAATAACTCGTTCATATGCAGTGCAGGAGAATTGAGAGGGATCAGTCTCAACTTCCTCGCCCTCAAACATCTCCTGCTCTTCCTGGGCATAACCCAGCAGAGCACTAGCCGCTGAATCTAATGATGTCAGAAAGATCGCAAAATCACAATCCAGCAGCTCACTCTCTTTTTCGGCCGACGCGCGCGAAAAGGGGCGGTCCCTCTCTAACTCATCGGCCATATCCAACTGCGAACCCCGCAGAAGCAGACGGCTGCCCCTCTTTCCTTGAAAAGAGGGATAGACGAGAGCGGTGCTTTTCATAGTGAACGCAGATTTTCCCCTCAAAGACATCGCGTGCGTGCTCCTTGCCCAAACAAAAGACACATAGATTGTGTGTGTCATCGGGTGTCAATAACGAGGACGCGGATCCACACACAATCTTAAACGCCTTGCTAGTGCTTGCCATGATAGAGAGAAAACTGTACTCTTACCAGAATGCATGCTTCAAACAAAAACAGTCAGTGAAGACGAAGAAGAGGATGATGTGTCCTCCTGGCGTCCCTTATATTGCGGTTGCGCCGGTAGTGACATCATGGGCTGTCGCCGGCCCACAAGTGGTGTTTTTATATTGTGTGCTTCAGACACGAGTCACGCTGAAGGCGTTCCCCATAGCGACCCCTAGGGGACGCGGTTCGAAGTTCCCATGAAAGGGTACTCATTAAGAACGCGTCTGACTATTGGGTCCAACTCCTCTTGCACCAAAAATCCCAAGTTCGAATCCCGGCTGTGACAGAATAACCAAGCCAAGAAACAAAGGAAGCGGTCAGCTTAAATACACAGCCCCGAATGAGGCACATGTGAAAACAATGCCGCTGATTACAAGCACAAGTTGACATGAGTACTATAGGGACCTCTAGTGGCCAAAATAAAACATAACAAGCCGAAACTCTGACAGGGTAGTGGCAGTGCGGCTGAGTATGCCATACAGTTTCGGACCATTGCAGCAGAGAGCGGCTGGAACGACGAGGCCCTCATGGTGTGTTTCCTGAATGGTCTGTCTGAGGCAATCAAGGATGATATGGCTACCAGAGAACCCTCTAGTGACCTCGAGACCCTTTTTGATCAAGCAATCCGGCTTGATAATCATCTGAGGGAGAGAAGTCGGAACCGACCATCTGTTTCCACATTGTCTGCCAGTCCAGCTCTTGCACAAATGCTACCAATATCCCAAGATTCTTCGGAACCCATGCAATTGGGTAGGACAAGGCTTTCCTCATCAGAACGAGACCGTCGCATGAGAGAGCGCTGTTGTCTATATTGTATAGTATGGTCACTTACGCTCTGCTTGCCCCGAGTTTTCGGAAAACGCCCAGTCCCGTGCAGGCAAGGAAGGACTGTAACGGGAGTTTCACGCACAGTTTCACCTTCCGACTCTGGGTTGTTCCTTCCCATAACACTCATTTGGGGAGATCAAAAACACCATAAACACCACCACCGTGGGGCGCTCTATGGCGGCTTCGGTGGCCGCAGAACCGAGGTGGCCGGTCCGGGTCGTTCCTGACCTTCGGGTCGGAATGAGGAGAGCCGTTTCACCGTTACGGGGTGAGGTCAGACCGCTGAAGCGTTTCTGCCCGCCCCGAACGCGCTCTCCTCATTTAAATCTGTCACAGTCACCCTTCGAGGCTTGGTGTGCAGATCTAGTTCACCCTAATTTTTGCTCGGGCTGGCAGTTGGGGGACGCGTCCGTCTTTCCCCCTCTACAGCCCGTCCGTTCGCCGCCAGCGGGCCGCGTGTTAGGAGACACAGCTGTTTCTCTCCTGCAGTGTATGGAACCCGTGCCAGCCACCCGTCAGTCCAGCACTTCTCTCTCCATCATCCTGAACAAGGACGCCGAGGGCTCTCCTTCACGGTGGAGGGTGCCGCTGCATCCAGGCCTTCTCGACACCCCATCTCAGGTATGTCTTCCCTTGCACGACACTCTGCTTCCTCTATCACACTTCTTTCACGAATGGGAGCGTCTACCGGGGGTATCGCTGTGGGTTCTCCGCACAATTCGGTCCGGCTACACACTTCAGTTTGGGAAAAATCCCCCCCGCTTCGACGGGGTTCACCTGACAGTAGTAAACAGCGCCTCCAAGGCCTCTGTCCTACGACAGGAACTTTCCTCCCTCCTACAGAAAGGAGCAATAGAGGAAGTACCGCAGTCGAACATCGAACGAGGGTTTTTCAGCCGCTACTTCCTCGTTCCTCGTTCGGCGGCTTGAGCCCTATTCTGGATATACGGCGTTTGAATTTTTTCCTCTACAAAGGGAAGTTCAAGATGCTGACGATGAAAACCATCATGTCTCAGGTCCAAGGGGGGACTGGTTTGTCACCATCGACCTAAAAGATGTGTTTTTCACATCCAGGTTGTTCAAAGACACAGGAGGTTCCTTCGGTTTGCCTTTGGAGGGAAGGCTTACCAATACAAGGTCCTGCCCTTCGGCCTGGCTTTGGCGCCGAGAACGTTTACGAAATGCATGGATGCTGCACTGGCCCCTTTGAGGCTCCAGGGCATTCGTGTACTGAACTATCTGGACGATTGGCTCATTCTGGCTCACACCAGGAGCTAGTGAGTCGTCACAGGGATATTGTTCTCAGCCACATCCATTCTCTTGGCCTCAGGATGAACGCCAAGAAGAGTGTGCTCCTCCCATCTCAGCGAACCGTGTTTCTGGGGGTTCGTTTGGATTCCGTTCAGATGCAGGCCCGTTTGGCTCCTGCCCGGATACCCGATTTAACAGCATGTCTGGCCCGCTTCAAGCTAGGCCATCATGTCTCTGTAGGTACCTGCCGCAGGCTGTTGGGCCTCATGGCAGCGGCCTCCCCTGTGTTGCCCATAGGGTTGCTTCACATGAGGCCGTTCCTTTGGTGGATGAAGGAGCTGAGGTTACACCCCACTGTACCAGCCACTCGCCTTATCAGGGTGTCGCGCAGTTGCTGTCGACCCCTTTTACTATGGCGAGACCCCGTTTTCTCCGGAGCGGGGTGAGAATGGGTGCGATCCACCGTCGCCATATGATCACGACGGACGCATCAATGACAGGCTGGGGCGCGGTCTTCGAAGGCAGACCGGCGAGCGGGGAGTGGAAGGAAGAGTTCCTCTCTTGGCATATAAACTGCCTGGAACTCAGGGCTGTCTTCCTGGCTTTGATGTATTTTCTCCCCGTTCTCGGGGGGTATCATATCATAGTCAGAACGGACAATATGCCGGTTGTGTCCCACATAAACCGTCAAGGAGGTTCACAGTCGCGCACCCTGGACAGGCTTGCGCGCCGTCTTCTCCTTTGGTCCCAAGACAAGTTCCTCTCTTTGAGGGCGGTTCATGTTCCGGGAATACTGAACCTTGCGGCCGATTTTCTGTCGAGACAGAAGCTCAGGCCGGGGGAATGGATGTTGAACCGTCAGACGGTATCCCAGATCTGGGATCTGTTTGGCAAAGCGGAGGTGGACCTCTTTGCTTCTCAAGAGTCATCCCAGTGCCCGCTCTGGTTCTCCCTGAGTTTCCCGACGACTCTGGGCATAGATGCGTTCGCCCATCCATGGCCGAACGTCAGTCTGTACGCGTTTCCGCCAATAAAGCTGATTCCGGTAGTACTATACAGAGTGAAGGTGAGCGGTGCCCGTCTCCTTCTCATAGCCCCATTCTGGCCCTCCCAGACCTGGTTCTCGGAGCTAACTCCCCTTTTGTATTGGTCTCCTTGGGAGATTCCGATCAGGCGGGACTTACTGTCCCAGCTTCAGGGTAAGATCTGGCATCCTCAACCAGAGCTCTGGAAGTTGTGGGTATGGCCCATACAGGGCCAAGGGCTGTGATGAATGTTTTGCCTGTCGAGGTTCAGGAAACCATAGTCAGTGCCAGAGCCCCCGCTACTAGGAAGCTGTACTCTTCCAAGTGGGGCGTCTTTGAATCCTGGTGTTTGGCTCCTGCAATTGACCCAGTTAACTGCCCTGTTGGTCCAGTGCTGGAGTTTTTGCAAGAAAGGCTAACAGCGGGGGCGGCTGCTACCACCCTTAGGGTTTACATAGCGGTCATTGCAGCTCGGAGAGAGCTGGATGAGGTTCCCTTGGGGAGACATCGGATGGTCTCTGCCTTTATGCGTGGAGTCAGATGCCGGTTCGCCCCACGGCAGTTCCTTCTTGGGACTTGTCCGTCGTCCTCGAAGGTCTAGTGATGGCCCCTTTCGAGCCCTTAGAATCAGCTTCGGAGCGGATACTGACTCTTAAGGTTGTTCATTTATTGGCGCTTACGTCACTAAAAAGAGTTGGAGATTTGCAGGCCTTCTCTGTTAGTGAGACGTGTATGGACTTCGCCCCGGGTCTAGTCAAAGTTACCCTGCGGCCTAGGCCGGGTTACATTCCCAAGGTCTTGTCTACATCGTTTCGATCTCAGGTGGTCACGCTTCACTCTTTCCATCCTCCTCCCTTTGCTTCAAGTGAGGATGAGAGACTCCACATGCTCTGCCCGGTCAGGGCATTGAAGCTGTATGTGGATCGCTCCAAGGTTTGGAGAAAATCCTCCCAGTTATTCGTATGTTTTGGTGCTGGCCGCCGCGGGCTTGCCACATCGAAACATTTCTCACTGGGTGAGAGATGCCATTCCGCTGGCTTATGAGGCGCGGAACCTCCCTTCACCTCTTAGTCTTCGGGTGCATTCTACTAGGGGCGTAGCCTCCTCTCAAGCTCTTTTTAGAGGGGTACTCCTGGAAGATATTTGTGTTGCGGCAGGATGGTCCTCTCCGCACACTTTTGTCAAGTTTTACAACCTTGACGTTGATACGGCTCCAGGTTCTCAGATCTTGTCTGTTTGAACTGACCGTATGTTGTTGGTTCATTATTGGACTAGATAGGCAGCGTTTTTAGCTTGGCGTGTTTGGTATATCGTTCCCGAAGCGTGAAAAGCTCACACAGCGTTGAGTTACCTATGATAGAGAACGTCTCGGGTTACTCGCGTAACCCTTGTTCTCTGAATAGGGAACGAGACGCTGCGTTTGTCCAAGCTCCTCACGCTGCCGACAGGGTTCTTTTCGGCAGAGAAATCTGAGGAGTGGATGGCGCGTTCGCCAGTATAAGCTGACGACGTGATTGCGTCAGAGACGGCGTTGCGCCATCAGCCAATGAATTGGCGTGATTCTATAGGGGCTTCAGACATTGGTCACGCAGGAGGCGTTCCCGAAGCGTGAAAAGCTCACGCAGCGTCTCGTTCCCTATTCAGAGAACAAGGGTTACGCGAGTAACCCGAGACGTTTCTCACCGTTCTCCTCAGGGGCTGTTGCACCCGCTCTCCATTCCACATAGACCTTGGTCTCATCTTTCCATGGATTTTATCACTGGACTTCCGCTATCACAAGGCAACACCACTATCCTGGTCGTAGTTGACAGATTCTTCAAGGCCGCCCGATTTATCCCTCAGCCCAAACTGCCCACCGCTAAAGAAACTGCTGAGTTGGTTATAAACCACGTCTTTCGAGTCTTTGGCATCCCACAAGGCATCGTCTCTGATCGAGGACCCCAATTTTCCTCCCGATTCTGGTGGGCATTTTCTCAGTCTCTGGGAGCCACAGTCAGTCTATCTTCTGGGTTCCACCCGGAGTCCAATGGGTAAACAGAAAGGCTTAACCAAGATCTTGAGACTACACTGAGGTGTATGGCAGCTAAAAACCCATCCTCTTGGTCTCTCTTTATCATGTGGGCAGAATACGCTCACAACACCCTTCGCTCCTCTGCTACAGGCCTGTCCCCTTTCGAGTGCCAGTTTGGATACACCCCTCCACTATTCCCTGAGCAAGAAGTGGAGGTTGCTGTTCCCTCTTGTGGCAGAACAGAAGCCGATCGCCACGTGATTTTTTTTTCCATTTCTGATCAAACCGATAATTAGGGATAAACTATTTAAGGAGGGTTAAGACCTGGTTCACGCATGACGGAAGTTTGAGAAGTCTCGCTGCTGCGGCGATGTGATGAGGTGGGAGTAGCGCGTGCTACGGTGTGACGAGTGAGTCTGTTTGGAAGTAGGAGTGACGTGAAGGACGAAAACAGTGGCCTTCAGGGGTAAGAAGCCCTTACCTGGATTTTGGATGCCATGGCAGGTGTGTTGTGGGGTTAGTTGTGACGCAAACTCTCTATTTTGGTTGCTGGCAGAAGTGCGTGCCCTGGATTATGCCTCATAACCGGTCTTCTAGTTCGTGCTGTGAACAAAGATCCTGTTGTCCACATGTACTCCTAAATGCTCCAAGCTGAAGACCAGCTGCACCCGGTATAAGTGAAACGTATACGCACTACACACACGCCATGTACTCGTTCAATAAACGCTAACACACCCACATACGCTATGCACGTCATGAAAACTAACTCATTGCACATTTATATATATATTCTTTTTTCTTTGCCTTTTTTATATGGAAAATTGAAACGGAGTTGTAAAGTCAAATAGTGAAGGGTTGCTCTGATAAAACTATTCTCTTTTCTCACGTTGGGGTATAGGGAGGGGCTCCACTTTGTCGGAAACGTAAGGTTTCTCGGAAGCGAGATCGGCATTGAGGAAACGGCACTGTATCAACCATACTCAAGTTGGGTTTCTGAAAAGTTGTATTGCCGTCTTTTGTTTCCTCAGTCTTTATTTTTCTAATTTGTTTATTTTATTACTGCTTTCCCTCTTTCCTGGTGTATATGGTGTGATTTAAGTGAAATGTAAAATCGACTCAAGGCATCTTTTTGCTGCTTAATAAATTTGCATATGCAAGTATTGTATGTGTAGTTTGATTCATTAACCCTTTAAGACTTCCGTATGTACGTTGGTGGTTTTGATGAGTTATCCGGAGTTTATTTATTGACAGGTTTAAAACCATGTCTGGCACCTAGTATACCATCCGGGCCCACGGCTTTTCGGATGTTCACCCGTTTGAAGGATCGGGTTACATCCGCGACGGAAAGCGAGAGTGGACTCACCTCTTCTGCAGCAGCCGCGGGAGCGCTCTCTGTGTGGGCGGTGTTATCAGCCTCGAAACGAGCATAAAAAGTGTTGAGCTCGTCCGGTAGAGAGGCGGCAATGTTCACAGTAGCTGGTTTGTTCCCTTTAAAGCCTGTGATGTTGTTGATACCCTGCCACATGCTTCTTGGGTTGTTGAATTGTTCTTCAAATTTGTTTTTGTATTGTCGTTTGGCGGCTTTGATGGATCTCCTGAGATCGTAACTGGCTTGTTTCTGATCATCAGTGTTTCCGGATTTAAAGGCAAATGTCCGCGCTGACAAGGCTGATCGAACATCGCTGTTAATCCACGGTTTTTGGTTGGGATAGATGCGAATTGTTTTTGTCGGTACAACGTCCTCTATACACTTCCTGATAAAACATGTTACGGAATCTGAATACGCCTCTATGTCGTCATCAGACGCTGCCCGGAACATGTCCCAGTCCACGTGATCAAAACAGTCCTGTAGTATAGAGTCCGATTGGTCCAACCAGCATTGTATTGTCCTGAGGGCATGTGCTTCACGTTTCAGTTTCTGCCTATAAGCAGGCAGGAGCAGAACGGAAGAGTGATCCGATTTGCCGAAAGGTGGGCGGGGGAGGGATTTGTATGCGTCCCGGAAGGGAGTATAGCAGTGATCTAGAACACGATCTCCACGCGTGTTGATGGTGATGTGTTGAAAGTATTTTGGAGCTATTGTTCTGAAGTTGGCTTTATTAAAGTCCCCCTTAATAATAAACGCCGCATCTGGGTGCGTGGTTTCCTGCTCACTTATATTCCCGTACAGTTCCCTGAGTGCCTGGTCTGTGTTGGCTTGAGGGGGAATGTAAACAGCCGTGATTATGATCGCTGTAAATTCCCTCGGTAGCCAGAATGGTCGACACAGAAGCATATGAAATTCCAGATCAGGGGAGCAGAAGGATTTAATAGAGTGTATGTTCCTTTCATCACACCACGAGTTGTTGATATAGAAACAAACACCCCGCCTCTGCTTTTCCCTGTGAGCTCTTTTGTTCTGTCCGAGCGATGCACGGAGAAGCCTGTGAGCTCGATGGCTGAGTCTGGAACCATTGCAAACATCCAGGTTTCTGTGAGGCAAATAACGCAGCAGTCCCTTGTTTCTCGTTGGTGTGAGATGCACGCCTGCAGTTCACAGAGTTTGTTGTCCAGTGACTGAACGTTAGCCAGCAAAATGGTTGGAAGAGGAGGTCGGAAAGCACGGCGCCTCAGTCTGACGAGGACGCCAGCTCTCTTCCCTCTTTTCCGGCGGCGTTTTTTCGGTCTTGCAGCCCAGACGAAGGGCTCTGATGTGGTGTCTGTGAACAAGGCACCGCATTCAAGAACTCGAAGTCCGGTTTGCATTGCGCGACGGAGGAACCAATGTTTAAACGCGTGTGTCTATCGTAGACAGTTATACAAACAACATCTAACACGTAAAACAACAAAAAAACAAATAAAATATACGAAAAACTGCAAAGTTTTCTCGGAGCTCGCAACACGGCTGCCATACTTGGCGCCATCTTGTCATTCACTTTCATCGGCAATGTGATTCATCGGCAATGTGTACAAACATCAGCTTTCACCGGCGACTACTGAGAAGCTACTAGGCCTCTGTCTGCTGCTGAAGCCGGACCCCGAGACCGCGGCCTCGCCTACTGATGCTACCCGCTCAAAGCGGTGATGCCGGCGATGTGAGAGGGGACAGAAGCGCGGCAAGCGTGGAGGTATTCGAGCTAGGTTAAGGGCTAACCCCACTAGACCAGCAATTCCATCACTCATGCTTTCAAACGTTTGCTCTCTGGAAAACAAACTGGACTTAATTCAACTCAGCCGGTCTACACAGCATGAGACAAGGGATTGTTGTGTGTTTGTTTTCACTGAAACATGGCTAAACGACACCATCCCGGACTCCGCCATTCAGCTTCATGGACTTTCCTGCTGCCGAGCGGACAGAGATTCATCACTGTCTGGTAAGACTCTCGGGGGTGGCTTGTGTGTGTATATCAACAAAGAATGGTGTAACAATGCTGCGGTATTATCAAAACACTGTTCATCGCTGGTGGAGTTTATGGATGTGGAATGTCGACCGTTCTATCTGCCGCGGGAGTTCACGGCCATTGTTATTGTTGCGGTGTACATCCCCCCGTGTGCAAATGCTAAGGACGCGCTTCGTGAACTGTACAGGAGGTGTTATTTGGAGGTGCGCCCTCAGCGAACAAAAAACAAATAACCCCGGCGGCTTTTTCATCATAGCCAGCGACTTCAACCACGCTAACTTAAAGACAGTTTTGCCAAAGTTCTACCAACATGTGAACTTTGCAACAAGGGGAAATAACACACTGGACTTTGTTTACACAACAGTGAAATACACATTCAAAGCCGAACCCCGCCCCCACCTCGGGTACTCAGACCACATCTCTGTTATGCTAACCCCAGCATACAGACCACTCCTCAAACTGGCCAAACCGGTTCAAAAGCAGATCACGGTATGGCCAGACAATGCTACCTCAGCACTGCAGGACTGCTTCCAGGACACAGACTGGAACATGTTTAAAGAGGCGGCCACCTATAACAACCACACAGACCTGCAGGAGTACACTGAAACTGTGACTGCTTACATCAAAAACTGCATTGATGATGTGACAGTCACCAAGACCATCACCACACGTGCAAATCGGAAGCCATGTATGACAGCAGAGGTTCGTGGGCTGCTAAAAACCAGAGATGAAGCTTTCAGATCAGGAGATAAAGCGGCCCTCAAAACAGCAAGAGCCAATCTGTCCTGTGGCATCAAAAATGCAAAACGGTCATATGCCAAAAAAATCAATAATCATTTCACAGACAACAGAGACTCACAGAGCCTGTGGCAAGCCATTCAGACCATCACTGACTACAAGCCCCCGCCACAGGCTTGTGACGATGAAACATCCTTCCCAGATGCATTCAACCACTTTTATTCACGGTTTGAAATGCAGAATGACACACCTGCACAAAAACTACCCACACCTCCCAATGACCAGGCACTCTGTCTGTCTCCAGCTGACGTAAGGAAGACCTTATCTAGGATTAACCCACGCAAGGCTGCGGGTCCTGACAATATACCTGGCAGTGTACTGAAAGACTGTGCTGAACAGCTGACAGATGTCTTCAACAGATATCTTCAACACCTTGCTGAGCCATGCAGTCATCCCCACATGTCTCAAATCCACGACAATCATACCGGTACCAAAAAAATCACCTGTGTCCTGTCTAAACGACTACCGTCCCATAGCACTGACTCCAATAATAATGAAGTGCTTTGAGAGGTTAGTCATGCACAACATCAAAACCAGCCTCCCAACACACTCTACCCGCTCCAGTTTGCATACCGCCCAAACCGCTCTACGGATGATGCAATTTCCTCCACCCTTCACCTGGCTCTTACCCACCTAGAAAATAAAGACTCCTATGTTAGAATGCTGCTCATCGACTTCAGCTCAGCATTCAACACAATAACCCCACAACAGCTCATCAATAAATTAAGCCTGCTGGGCCTCTGCGATTCCCTCTGTAACTGGATCCTGGACTTTTTAACCGGAAGACCTCAGTCAGTTCATGTCGAAAAATCATCGGTGCCCCTCTCCCCTCCATCCTGGATATTTTCCTTACACGATGCTCCAGCAAAGCAAATAGTATCATGAAGGACCCCACCCACCCCTCCCACAGTCTCTTCGAGCTCCTACCCTCAGGAAGACAAGTGCAATCGTCAACATCTCTCATTTATTATCATCAGCGTAATTGTATAGAGCACCTACACACAGGGTGTGAATATCACAGAGTGTGTGTGTGTGTGTGTGTGTGTGTGAGAGAGACTTTTACAGTAATGTTAAAAGTTTTAGGCACTTGTGTAAAAATGCTGTAAAATGAGGATTCTGTCAAAAATAATGTCATAAATAGATTTTCTTTATCAATTCAATTCTGTTAACTAAACTACCTGTAAATCAACATTTGGCGTGAGCATCCTTTGCGTTTAAAGCAGCTTTTGCCCTCGGTGCACTTGCGCAGAGTTTCTCAGGAGCTTTGCATGTAGCTTTCTTGAAGCGCCTTGGACAGTTCTTCTGAAGAAATGAATAATTTTTTATTTGTCACAAACACAATTATACAGAGTATAACCAGCAGTGAAATTTGTGCTCTGCATTTAACCCATCCAAGTGTGCACACACCTGGGCACCACGACTGCCCCCTTCTTCTGGATTTAGTCTCGGTTTGTTCTGTTTCTTCGTGTCATTCAGACAGACTGATGATGATCAGATCTCTGTGAGGAGCACTGGCTGTTGTCAGACAAAAGTCTCACTGGATTATTACAATTAATGGCAAAATGAGCGTTTGGAAATATAAACTGATATTTCCCACTGACACACTGCAGACATAAAACCATTTTAACTGGTGAAAATACTAGTGTTCTAATAATTTTGTCTGTGTGTATGAATATAAATATACAATGAACGTTTTGTTGCAATAGTGGGGAACACAACTTTAACGTGCATCTTACTGATAGGTAAACTCATTCAGACTCATTTCAGACACGGGCAAAATTACAACAGCAGTGGTTACAATGCTTACATATACATATATTTAATTGTTGTATATTTATGTACTAATATCCTACACCTTGATAATAAGTATTCTGCATTTTATAATGATCCTTATAATTGATAAATGATCATTTTATTCATCATTTGTTCACCGGTACTGTAATATCTCTTATTTGATGTTTTGTAATTGGCTCTGTTTCCCAGATAAACATGTACCTGCTCTCCAGGATCCTCTTTGCTTTGTCTCGACTGGCCGTGGAAAAAGGCTTCATCCCGCAGCCCAAGAAAGACCCGTTCCCGCTGTTTGCCACGCTGGTGTGGGGAGTCGTGCTCTGGCTGTTTGAGTATCATCCTCATACGCTCCAGCCGTCCCTCCAGTCCTCCATGAACTACCTCTACCACGACAGCAACACATGGCACGACATTTCAGACTTTCTCATCTATAACAAACCAAGAGCCAAATGAGCTGCTGACAGGTATAGAATCTAGCAAAATAAGAGACCACTGTAGAGTTTGTCTTTCCTTTTATTTGTGTTGTATTGAAGGGTTTCATAACTTTACGTGACTGAAATCAGAGATGTGTAACCTTGACCGTTCTCAAATCGGTGTTGCCTTGCATGTTACAGGTTGCACTAATTAACTTCTTTGCACATTGTCTAATTATGTTTGCTCCACTTTAAATGAGATTTACTCTCAGCTGTACTTACACTTCATGATAACTTTATTAAACCATCATGAGAGAACAGAAACAAACATTATTTTAAATCTCTCAGAAACCTTAAATCCTAAAGCAATTAAAAACAATTATTTTGCTTTATGTATTGTGTTATTTTGCATAAGGAGCATGTTTTGTTTTAGAACCATGTGAGTTAGTTTTTCTAACTAATGATGTATAATATTGTACTTAACAATTTTAAAATGCATGCTTTTTTTGCATTATGGTAATGAGAATTGGGAGTCAAAACGAATGTGCAATTTAAATTCCATGTTTTTGGGGGTGTTTTTGCCCATTCTTCATTAGATGTCTGTTGATGGATGTAGATCTGACTACGGTTTTGTAAAACAGCATTTATTGGTGTCACATCACATGACTTTATAAAGTAACCTAACGATCAAACAGAATGATGGCATCATGTATTCTGTTGATTATTGCTTTATTAAAATTAATTGTTGTCATGTGGGTCCATGGTTTATTCTGGATTCTCCCCACAGCATTGCTAAATTGGGTTCATGTATTTAATTCCTCTGCTGATAGCAAAACTGTTATTAATAAAAATGCAAGGAGCGATATGGGCAACAATTCAGTACGTTGAAATTCCAAAGTAATTTTGTGCCATTATATTCAAGATTAATTTAGTTGTATTTGTGTGGATTTGATGTAAGAATGTATCTAATTGATTAAATACAGAACCAGAATGTTTGGGAGAGTCGTTAATATTGTTAGAAATATATTAATTATACATATATTCCTATATTGTGTACATGCTTCACTGGATTGTATACAACAGGGCTAAGAACCGGTGTAAAATGTACATAGAAAATATTGAAACTGAAAGTATTGAGTTTCAATATTTTGAATTGTACTTGATTAAAAGTCGAAAAGTGTTTCTTAGCTTTAGAAATACAAGTACACAAAATCAAGAAACTGTATTTAACGTTTAGTTGTAACTAATTACAGTGAGCTAAAATTAATTTCAACTGGCTGTTTTAAATAAAAATAATGAATTGGTTTTAAGTCAATAAGAAGAAAAATATGTGTTTTTTAAAAGCAAGGACTTAAGTTTTCATGACTTTAATTTTAAAGTTGAAATAAAATATTTCTCCTTTGATCACAAAAAGTGAACAAGCTTTTGAAGTCCAGATCACTTGAATGTAATACTAGTAATGTTTTGTTGATTCATTAATTGTTCCCTTAATTATTTCTAAACATAAGGCTGTAAAGACACTCCAGATATTCCCAAAACAGGCTTTTCTGTGAAGTATTTTAAACCTGGTTTTGGTAGAAGCGTTATTTTTTAAAGCTGGTCTGTCTTTGATATTCACTTGACATTAAGACTCGTATGTTTCCTTTCTAACGCATCAGACTCTTTTGGTGTGATTTTAGTTTAACAGACTCATCTGTTAAGAGTGAGAGTGCTTTTGTACACTTTAACGAGGCCTTTATGATCCACTTGAATGGCTTTGTGAAGAGTGAGTCATTTCATATACCTGCACTGAAGGTGTGTTTATTTTGGGAAGGGCCTCAAACTTGTAACGGTCCCTGGATTAATAACCGAGATTAATCCACTAATTAAATATATATATTAAATATTAAATACCACTAATGTTTTTCCTAATATGTGCAGATGTCATCATGAGTGAAATACAGTATTTTGTAATCCTGCTACCGAATGAGTGTGTCATAATTAGATCTGTTCAGAAAATAGGAAGAGTACAGGAGTGACCTGGATGTCACCCAACATGAAACTCAGACCCGGCCTGACAGCACCGCACATTCTGCGTCTCTTCTATCTGTCATCATTTATCTGATATTCAGTCTCAGGTGTGGGATCTCCAGACCTCTCCGTGACTGTGCATCACGAGTGTCGTGTCATGTCGTGATGTGTAAATCAAGGCTATTCAGTTGATATTAAATGCAGGTTAATTACACACTTAGGGGATAACGAACAGATCGGTAATATTATTACTCATCTATGAGGTTGAATCGCACAAGACCTGTTAAGAGCATCTCGTATTTTACCCCGGAAAAGAAAGACTGTATTGCATTAGTCACATTTCTTGAAGAAAATTAAGCCTTTTTAAAGAACCATTAATACTGTAATTTTTTCCTCAAGACAATTTTACCATTGTCATAATTTAATGCAAAAACAAATATATATGTGTGTTCTGGATTAATCCGATTCAGAAAATTAAGTATTTAATACTTAGGTTGAATTACATTTTAAGACACTCATAATGAAATTACAGTTACTTATTTCCAACTTTACTGTTATACAAGTTAGGCAGAAAAAATAGTTAAGCACTTCATTGTTTTTTTCAGATGTCTAATTACAGTCCATAAATACAGTAAATTAGATATCTTTGATATAATTTTTGACATGTAATTTGTAATTAATAGCAGACTACAATGTGTAAATAATCTACTCCAAGCACATTTATTTATTTATTATTATTATGATGGAATGAAAATATATTTTGAATACATTTTAGTATTGCAGGATTTCTTTGTTTATATTGACCACAGATTTGCACATCCGGTAACTTTACATGTGACTTAATGAAGGTGGAGGATTCATTTTGATGAATTATCTCATTTGTAACTGGTTAAACTGCTGGTGCTACGACTCTCTGGTGATCACATCTCTCCCCACACTCTTCACTTTTACAGGGAAAGCATCATGTTGTAGGGATTTTGTTTAAACTTCTCTTAACAGGTCGTTTTATACATGCACAGGCATGTGTGACTGTGTAATTGTTTGAGGTGTTGGTTTTTCTGAGTATTGTAACACTTGGCATGTTTTGATCATGTAAATGTGGTCTGGCGACTTTACCTGGAAAGGGAGAGGCAGATGAATGCTGTATAAAAGCCCAATAAACTGTCAATCTGAATCAAACATCAAACCACAATACAGCTGCATATCATGGACGGTAAGCTTCATGTTTTTATTATTATAATATATAGTTTATTAGCAAGGCATTTTTGTAAACATTTTACAAAAAACATAGTATTTGAGTTATTTTGCTATTTATGTCTTTATAAAGAACTTTATAATTGCATTAATCTTTACTATTGCATGTAATCTTTTTAGATTTCTGATTATTTTACTATGCTATTAAGACAAATATTTATAATAGTTAATTATAAATTATTAACTGCTATTTTAAACACTTAAATATTTCTAGTTGTAGCTTTTCTGATGATTTAAAAAAGTGTTTATTCTAAATTATAGTAAACTAATTATATTTGTATAAAAATAATAATCTATTTGATATTAATACTAATTTATAATAAGAATCAGTTTTACTTTTTATATTTAGTCATTTGCAACTTCAAATAAATTTCTCGCTCTCTTTCTCTCTCTCAAAACATTTCCCTGAGAATTAATATCACATTTGCTCATTTTTACACAGCGTTCAAGGTTCAAACTTTCGACCTGCAAAAGGTGCAAAACCAGATCCGGCACAAGACCGACGGTCTGAGTTCCAGCACTCTGGTTCTGCGGAGAGGACAGGCCTTCACAGTGACAATCAATTATGATGGACGACCATTCGATCCCCTGAAGGAAAAACTGATCTTCAGAATTGTTCTAGGTGTGTTTGAGTGCTTGTGTGTGTGTGTGTGTGTGTGTGTGTGTGTGGGTGGGGGTGTGAATTGAAAATGCAACCTCATCTCACATCACCCTCTCTCTATTAGCCTATGATAAAACTAATCAGTAATCATTAGTTAGTCAGATCCAGAGTGACTTACTACAGTGTCACCAATGTCATTATTTGCAGTACTTTGACTAAAAATGACGATGGTCATGAAAAAGTCAAAGATAAGTATATTATAGGTTTATTCCAATATGCAATTGTAAAAGTAGTTTGTGTGTTATTTTAGTTTCACTGATATACTATTATATTTTGTGTAAGTATTTTTAATTTGATTAATATTACATTTTCTGCTTTCACTTTATTTTCTGAAATTTTGTAGTTTCAGTGCAATTTGTGTTTTGCCATTTCTATTAGTTTTTTTAATGTCTTTAGATTTTTGTATTTATTAGTTTTAGTTTAACTAAAGGATAATTATAAATGCTGTCTCACTAGTTGAAATAAAATATGTTTACATTTTTTGTATTTTATAGTCCTGTCACGATTCCTCGATTCAATCCGAGCAGGCCTACTTGATTAAAAAAAAATCCACAATTGCATTTTGCCCGTTGAGTAACCAACAAAACACAGAGAGGCGCACGAGAATCCATGAAATGCAGTATTATGCCTGTTTTACAAGGCTGCATGATATTAACCCATTTAAAAATCATGAAAAAGCATTATGCTATTGTGAATTTACAAATGCCACGATTAAATAAATTAAATATATGCAATGCAGGTTTAATACGTGCGCTTTAATTATTTACATGCATGTAGGTTATGTACGTGCCTCAGAGCAGCTCCGCTCACAGTAAATGCTGCTCCACACAAACTGTAATAATTTACATGGGTTTAACGTTCATCTGGGAACGCAACGTGCTTCGTTTCATTAGATTTGCAACGTAAATAATTTATAAACCTGCACAAACAGGAGAATACATCAATATCTTTCTCAGTAAGGCCTATGCCACCCGCTTCAAATGATGATGAGAGCCTTCTCACTCTACCAGTAGGTGCAGCAGCCCTCTTCTGGCCCATATCTGTTCAATTCAATTCAATTCAAGATTATTTGTATAGCGCTTTTTACGATACAATCGTTGCAAAGCAACTTCAAAGGAAATTAAGTTTCTAAAATAGATTTATATTGTAGAAACTCAATATAATTAACTTATGGCAAAATGTGGTTAATTCAGTATAATCGCTGATGGTTGGTCCTCCGAGGGATCATCTCTTCTCAGGTGTTCGGTCATCTCAGATCATTTAAGGGTTGGATCCAGACTGAAGCTTGTGTAATTCCTAGTTACCACGGGATGTTAATCCAGAAACAGAGAAACAAATAAAGAAAATTGGCATAGCAGTTGTTCCATACATGAACAACCCTGGATTAAATTATCTGTTCAACCCCAGCTAAAGCATAATAATGTGCGTTTGATCAGATATACCTGCAGTACAAGATTGTGAGATGCATTATATGAATGCTTGGCTAAAGAGATGTGTCTTTAATCTAGATTTAAACAGAGAGAGTGTGTCTGAACCCCGAACGTTATCAGGAAGACTATTCCAGAGTTTAGGAGCCAGATATGAAAAAGTTCTACCTCCTTTAGTGGACTTTGCTATCCGAGGTACTACCAAGAGTCCAGAGTTTTGTTCCTTAGGGAGCGGGTTGAATTGTAGCGTGATAGAAGATTAGTTAGGTACGCAGGAGCTAAATCATTTGGCAAGTAATAATATTTTGGAACTGATACGAAACTTAATAGGTAGCCAGTGCAGAGACTGTAAAATTGGAGTAATATGATCATATTTTCTTGACCTGGTAAGGACTCTAGCCGCAGCATTTTGTACTATCTGTAGCTTGTTTATTGAAGATGCAGGACAACCACCTAGCAGTGCATTACAATAGTCCAGTCTAATGGTCATGAATGCATGAACTAACTTTTCTGTATCAGAAACACTTAACATGTTCCGTAGCTTGGCAATGTTTCTAAGATGGAAGAATGCTGTTTTTGTAACATGGAAATATGATTTTCAAAAGATAGGTTGCTGTCTAATATAACACCCAGATTTTTGACTGTAGAGGAAGTAACAGTACATCCATCTAGTTGCAGATTGTGATCCAAGAGATTCTGTGTACTGTTTTTAGGTCCAATAATTAATATCTCTGTCTTATCTGAATTTAATAGGAGAAAATTATTGGTCATCCAATCTTTTATATTTTTAACACACTCTGTTAGCTTAGATAGTTTAGAAGTTTCATCTGGTCTTGCTGAGATAAATAGTTGAGTGTCATCAGCATAACAATGGAAACTAATCTCATATTTTCTAATAATATTACCAGGGGGCAACATATATAATGAAAATAGCAGAGGACCTAGGACAGATCCTTGTGGTACTCCATACTTTACTGGTAATAATTGAAATGACTCCCCGTTTAAATAAACAAAGTGGTAGCGATCGGACAGGTAGGATCTAAACCATCTTAAAGCCTGCCCTTGAATACCTGTATAGTTTTGTAATCGATCTATTAGTATGTCATGATCTATCGTGTCGAACGCAGCACTTAGATCAAGTGAAACTAGCAATGAGATGCAGCCTTGGTCTGATACATGAAGCGAGTCATTTGTAATTTTACAAATTTGTGACCTGATAACCACTGATAATGGCCATTCAATCTAGTGATATCATTGGAAGCGGGTGCCTATACTAACTGTTCATCGTGATTTCAAAATAAAAGTGTAAATGTCTCGCTCATTTTTATGTCCACACAAATGAAAGAAATTACAGTGTCTATTGCATTTCTGTCGTAAAGAAATGTAAAATATTAAAGATCAAGTGGATATTTGAATTACATTTCATTTTGTCAATATTAAACAAGGATTAGATCGCACAGTGAATTGTAAAACAATCGTCAGGCTGTTGGTGTCATTTAATGCGTAATGTACATTAGCTGTATTGTTTATAATGCAATATGTATTTTAACAATTTTGTTCAATAAAACCATATATAATTACTTGCTTTTGATAATTATGACCTCTTTGCTATTATATATGTTGCCTATTTTAAGTCATTTCAAAGGCTGTTGTTAATATATATATATATATATATATATATTATTAATTATCCGATTAATCTTCAGAATAATGAATTGACTGATTACTCGAATACCAAAATAATCGTGACAGCCCTAACATTTAATATATTTAAAATAGCAAGATTTTTATAGTTAGTTCACTATAATTAATTAATAGCCCTGGTATGAACTAAATACATTAAAAGTTAAGTTGCCCATAAAATCAATCTTTTTATGGAGAAAATGAATCTTATTTGACAGCCAGAACATTATCGAGCAGTATTCTGACACTCTCTCCTCACCCCAGGTCCGATTACTGTGGAGGTCCCGGTCACCAGGCTCGGACAGCCCTCTCTGACTCAGTGGACCGCAGTTCTGGAGAGGAGCGTCCCGAACCCGACTGGACCCCGTGCTCTTTCAGTGTCACTGTCCAGCCCTGCGTCTGCTTCTATCGGCGTCTACATGCTCCAGATGAGAGTCGAGGCTCGCTTGAATGTGAATACACACTCTCTCGGCCAGTTCACGCTCCTCTGCAACCCATGGTGCCAAGGTGAGTGCTGTAGGCTCTTAGTTGGCAGGCTGAAAATCCCTGTGATTTTAGCATGATGCTGTGTGGCCTGTCTGCTTGCTAATTCAAATCACAATACATTAAGTCTGATTGCTTAGTAAAGTAAATGAAGAAGCACCTCTTCCTGACAAGAGACATGATTTGAAAATCTTTTGTGTTTGTAGGACGCAAATAAGCAAAATGTAAAAAGTTTGGGGTTGGCAACATGTTTTAATGTTTTTGAAAGAAGGCTCTTCTGCTCATCAAGACTGCGTTTATTTAATTAAAAGTGCAGTAAAACGTCTCGGGTTACTTGCGTAACCCTTGTTCTCTGAATAGGGAACGAGACATTGCGGCTTACGCTTTGGGAACGCCTCCTGCGTGACCGATGTCTGAAGCCCCTATAGAATCACAACAATTCATTGGCTGATGGAGCGACGCCGTCTCTGACGCAATCACGTCGTCAGCTTATACTGGCGAACGTGCCATCCACTTCTCAGTTTTCTCTGCCGAAAAGAACCCTGTCGGCAGCGTGAGGAGCTTGGCAGCAAACGCAGCGTCTCGTTCCCTATTCAGAGAACAAGGGTTACGCGAGTAACCCGAGAGGTTCTCTATCATAGGTTCTCTCGACGTTGCGGCTTACGCTTTGGGAATGATATACCAAACACGCCAAGCTGAAAACGCTGCCTATCTGGTCCAATAATGAACCAACAACATAAGGTCGGTTCAAACAGACAAGATCTGAGAACCAGGAGCCGTATCAACATCAAGGTTGTAAAACTTGACAAAGGTGTGCGGAGAGGACCATCCTGCCGCAACACAAATATCTTCCAGGGTTACCCCTCTAGAAAGAGCTTGAGAGGAGGCTACGCTCCTAGTAGAATGCGCCCGAAGACTAAGAGGTGAAGGGAGGTTCCGCGCCTCATAAGCCAGCAAAATGGCGTCTCTCACCCAGTGGGAAATCCTCTGTTTCGATGTGGCAAGCCCGCGGCGGCCAGCACCAAAACAGACCAACAACTGGGAGGATTTTCTCCAAACCTTGGAGCGATCCACATACAGCTTCAATGCCCTAACTGGGCAGAGCATGTGGAGTTTCTCATCCTCACTTGAAGCGAAGGGAGGAGGATGGAAAGAGTGAAGCGTGACCACCTGAGATCGAAACGATGTGGACAAGACCTTGGGAATGTAACCCGGCCTAGGCCGCAGGGTCACTTTGACTAGACCTGGGGCAAAGTCCATACACGTCTCACTAACAGAGAAGGCCTGCAAATCTCCAACTCTTTTTAGTGACGTAAGCGCCAGCAAAAGAGTAACCTTAAGAGTCAGTATCCGCTCCGAAGCTGACTCTAAGGGCTCGAAAGGGGCCGTCACCAGTCCTTCGAGGACGACTGACAAGTCCCAAGAAGGAACTACCGTGGGGCGAACCGGCCTAAGCCGTCTGACTCCACGCATAAAGGCAGAGACCATCCTTCGATGTCTCCCCAGGGGGATCTCATCCAGCTCTCTCCAAGCTGCAATGGCCGCTACGTAAACCCTAAGGGTGGTAGCAGCCGCCCCCGCTGTCAGCCTTTCTTGCAAAAACTCCAGCACTGGACCAACAGGGCAGTTAACTGGGTCAATTGCATGAGCCAAACACCAGGATTCAAAGACGCCCCACTTGGAAGAGTACAGCTTCCTAGTAGCGGGGGCTCTGGCACTGGCTATGGTCTCCTGAACCTCGACAGGTAAAACATTCATCATAGCCCTTGGCCCTGTATGGGCCATACCCACAACTTCCAGAGCTCTGGTTGAGGATGCCAGATCTTGCCCTGAAGCTGGGACAGCAAGTCCCGCCTGATCGGAATCTCCCAAGGAGACCGATACAAGAGGGGAGTTAGCTCCGAGACCAAGTCTGGGAGGACCAGAATGGGGCTATGAGAAGGAGATGGGCACTGCTCACCATCACTCTGCATAGTACTGCCGGAATCAGCTTTATTGGCGGAAACACATACAGACTGACATTTGGCCACGGATCGGTGAACGCATCTATGCACAGAGTCGTCGGGAAACTCAGGGAGAACCAGAGTGGGCACTGGGATGACTCTTGAGATGCAAAGAAGTCCACCTCCGCTTTGCCAAACAGTTCCCAAATCTGGGATACCGTCTGACGGTTCAACGTCCATTCTCCCGGCCTGACAGAAAATCTGTCTTGACAGAAAATCGGCCACAAGGTTCAGTATTCCCAGAACGTGAACTGCCCTCAAGGACAGGAACTTGTCCTGGGACCGAAGGAGATGACGGCGCGCAAGCCTGTCCAGGGTGCGCGACCGTGATACCCCCTGACGGTTTATGTGGGACACAACCGCCATGTTGTCCATTCTGACTATGATATGATGCCCCCCGAGGACGGGGAGAAAATACATCAAAGCCAGGAAGACAGCCCTGAGTTCCAGGCAGTTATGCGCCAAGAGAGGAACTCTCCTGTCCATTCCCCGCTCGCCGGTCTGCCTTCGAAGACCGCGCCCCAGCCTGTAATTGATGCGTCCGTCGTGAACATATGGCGGCGGTGGATCGCACCATTCTCAACCGCTCTGGAGAAAAGCGGGTCCCGCCATGGTACAAGGGGTCGAGAGCAACTGCGCGACACCCTGATAAGGCGAGTGGCTGGTACAGTGGGGTGTAACCTCAGCTCCTTCATCCACCAAAGGAACGGCCTCATGTGAAGCAACTCTTGGGGCAACACAGGGGAGGCCACTGCCATGAGGCCTAACAGCCTGCGGCAGGTACCTACAGAGACATGATGGCCTAGCTTGAAGCGGGCCAGACATGCTGTAAAATTGGATATCCGGGCAGGAGCCAAACGGGCCTGCATCTGAATGGAATCCAAACGAACCCCCAGAAACACAGTTCGCTGAGATGGGAGGAGCACACACTTCTTGGCGTTCATCCTGAGGCCAAGAAGATGTGGCGGAGAACGTTTTCCATGTGACGACTTACTAACTCCCTGGAGTGAGCCAGAATGAGCCAGTCATCCAGATAGTTCAGCACACGAATGCCCTGGAGCCTCAGAGGGGCCAGTGCAGCATCCATGCATTTTGTGAACGTTCTCGGCGCCAACGCCAGGCCGAAAGGCAGGACCTTGTGTTGGTAAGCCTTCCCTCCAAAGGCAAACCGAAGGAACCTCCTGTGTCTCTGAACGACCTGGATGTGAAAATACGCATCCTAGGTCGATAGTGACAAACCAGTCCCCTCCTTGGATCTGAGACATGATGGTTTTCATCGTCAGCATCTTGAACTTCCCTTTGCAAAGGGAAAAATTCAGACGCCGCAGATCCAGAATGGGCCTCAGGCCGCCGTCTCTCCTTGGAACAAGGAAGTAGCGGCTGAAGAACTCTCGTTCGATGTCCGACTGCGGTACTTCCTCTATTGCTCCTTTCTGTAGGAGGGAGGAAAGTTCCTGTCGTAGAACAGAGGCCTTGGATGAGCTGTTTACTACTGTCAGATGAAACCTGTCGAAGCGGGGGGGATTTTTCCCAAACTGAAGTGTGTAGCCGGACCGAATTGTACGGAGAACCCACAGCGATACCCCCGGTAGACGCTCCCATTCGTGAAAGAAGTGCTATAGAGTAAGCAGAGTGTCGTGCAAGGGAAGACATACCTGAGATGGGGTGTCGAGAAGGCCTGGAAGCAGCGGCACCCTCCACCACGAAGGAGAGCCCTCGGCGTCCTTGTTCAGGATGATGGAGAGAGAAGTGCTGGACTGACGGGTGGCCGGCACGGGTCCGTACACTGCAGGTGAGAAACGGCTGTGTCTCCTAACACGCGGCCCGCTGGCGGCGAACGGACGGGCTGTAGAGGGGGAAAGACGGACGCGTCCCCCAACTGCCAGCCCGAGGAAAAATGAGGGTCAACTAGATCTGCACACCAAGCCTCGATGGGTGGCTATGACAGATTTGAGTGAGGAGAGCGCGTTCGGGGCGGGCAGAAACGCTTCTGCTGTCTGACCTCGCCCCGTAATGGTGAAACGGCTCTCCTCATTCCGACCCAAAGGTCAAGAACGACCCGGATTAGCCGAAGCGGCAAGCCTGTTGAACCTTGAACCTTGGAATGATGCGTGGCCTGGGCTCCACCGCCACAGGGCTCCTTTCTGGGGAGCGACTGCTCCCTAGACAAAGAGGAGGAGGGAGTGGAATGGTCCCTCGTCCTCCTGGGCATGAACTGCTTAAGAGCAGCCGATTGCGTCTTAGCGGAGCGGAACTTTTCCACTACCGAGCTAACCGCCTCCTCAAATAACCCAGACTGTGAGATGGGTGCGTCCAGCAAGAACACCCTCTCCTTCTCACGAATCTCGGTGAGATTCAGCCATAAATGGCATTCTGCGGCCACTGGACCCGCCATAGAGCGCCCCAGGGCACGTGCGGTGTGCTTAGTGGCTCTGAGAGCCCAGTCAGTGGCTTTGCACAGCTCTTTCACAGCCTCTGTCAGACCAGTCCCTCCGTCCATATCCTTAAGTACGTCTGCCTGGTAGGCTTGAAGGATGGCCATCGCGTGGAGGGCCATGCCTGCCTGACCGGCCGTGATGTAGGACTTCCCGATAAGGGCGGAAGTGGTCCTACATGGCTTAGTCGGAAGGAGGGGGCGGGACTTCCAAGAAGGCGCCAAAGAGGGCGAAAGGTGGGAGGTCAAAGTGTAACCCTGCTCCACATAACCACAAGGTTGGTGAAGTCAGCGGCCGCCGCGTTAGTCAGGCGGGAGGGAAAAACGGCTGTTTCCGGGATCTGGAGATCTCCTAATGCAGATCGCCGAAAAACAGCAGCTTCCTCCGTTCAGCTGGAATTCGGGCCGCTAAGGAACCGCTCGTCGAGTTTCAATGCTTGAGACTCGCGGGGCTCGTCGCGGATTCACAAGAGGCTGCGGATTCACGCGAAGCCGCGGAGGCCTCCGGAGCGCGACGGGGAAAAATGGATGACTCCTTTTCACACACCTCAATCCGAGAGCGGAGGGTTATGAGACGGAGATTCTCACAAAATTACATTTCAAATCCCATAAACCGCATCGCGTGCATGCGAAAACCCCAAACATTTAACACACTTACTGTGAGGGTGATCGCGGGCGATGAATCGCGCGCACGGCGGTTGGCAACGGCGATAGTCCATGGCACTTCACCGCAAGGAGAACAAAGTTCCACTGTAGGCAGTCGCCGAAGTGCAAATGGATGAATCGCGTCCGAAATACAATATTTTTGGGCCAGAAAATCGCAACAAGGAAGGGCGATGTGACCGCTTCGTGAAGGCAGAGAAATCTGAGGAGTGGATGGCGCGTTCGCCAGTATAAGCTGACGACGTGATTGCATCAGAGATGGCGTCGCGCCATCAGCCAATGAATTGGCGTGATTCTATGGGGGCTTCAGACATCGGTCACGCAGGAGGCGTTCCCAAAGCGTAAGCCGCAGCGTCGAGAAAACCTATGATAGAGAACATTACTAATGTGATATATTATTACAACTTAAAATAACCGTTTTCTGTGTGAATCTATTGTAAAAAAGTAATTTATTGCTGTGATCAAATTTGAATTTTCAGCATCATTACTCCAGTCTTCAGTGTCACGTGATCTTCAGAAATCATTCTAATATGCTGATTTCTTTGCTACTCAATTAGTATTATTAATACATCCTCACTGAATAAAATGATAATTTATTTTAGAAACAAACAAACAATCTTTTAAAAAGTAGTTGGTGTCTTTAATTGCATTGCTTTTGCTGCCTTTTTATACACCTCTGAAATCACAGTAATGCGTATAGCCTCTTATCACTTACTGCTTCCATTTATTATCTTTACACAAAGATCACCAATAAAACAAACAAACAGTTGTGTTTTTCTGCAGCTGATTCGGTGTTCCTGCAGTCAGAGGATCTGAGGAATGAATTTGTCAGGAATGATTTCGGCCTGCTGTTTAAAGGCAGCCCCTGTAACGTCATCTCCAGACCCTGGTCGTTTGATCAGGTGAGATGTTTGACTATTGACTGACAGCTCAGCACTGAAAAACGGCTTCACATTAACTCCTGTCATGCATTAATGTGTTTTCAGTATGAAAAAGGCATACTGGACATCTGTATGAAACTGCTGCAGCTGAGTCCTCAACATCAAGCGGATATGGGTAAAGATCTGCAGAACTGCAGCAATCCGGTTTACATCGGCCGCGTGATCTCAGCGATGGTGAGGATCTGTTCACATTCTCTCCTCTCTGCTCTCTCTCTCTCTTCATGTATTAATATAGTCTCTCTGTCTTTCTAAACAGGTGAACTCTAATGATGATAAAGGAGTGTTAACTGGAAACTGGTCAGGCAACTACAGGGACGGCGTCAACCCTTCAAAGTGGTCCGGCAGTGCAGATATTCTCAGGATGTGGGCAGGAACACAATTCAGGCCTGTGAAATACGGACAGTGCTGGGTGTTTGCTGCTGTCATGTGTACAGGTGGGACAAAAAGTCATTGCATTCAAAAGTTTGGGGTCAATGTGATTTTTTTAAAGAAATCAATACTTTTACTCATTAAACTGACCTAAAGTTGAAATAAAGTAATTTCTATTGTAAAAAAAAAAGACTCTAAGTCTTAAAAAAAGACTATAAGTTTTAAAGAGCAGATTATTTTCTTTTTAGGTGAAGTTTTTTTTTAATGGGTCATTGGTGATTTAATTAGTACTACTGATAATCAATATTAAAAGTATTTGTTTGTGTAATAGTAATGAGAGCCCTTGGCATTCCGACTCGAGTCATCACCAACTTCAACTCTGCTCACGACAAAAACGCAAACATGGTGATCGAGGAATATTACAGTGAGATGGGGGAAAAACTGTCCATCGGCAGCGATAGCATCTGGTGAGTTACGCTAAATTCTCTCTGTAGATATAGTGCTAAAACATACATTACTGTTCAAAAGTTTGACGTCGGTAAGATTTTTCATGTTTTTGAAAGAAGTCTCTTCTGCTCACCAAGGCTGCATTTAATTGATCAAAATGACAGTAAAAACAGTAATATTGTGAAATATTATTACAATTTGAAATAACTGTTTTCTATGTTACAAAATGTAATTTATTTTTGTGATCAAATCTGAATTTCCTCCAGTCTTCAGTGTCACATGATCCTTCAGAAATCATTCTAATATACTGATTTGCTGCTCAAGGAAAATTTCTGATTGCTTAGAAACATTGAACTTATAGAAAGTTCAAAATAACACCATTTATGTGAAATCTAAATCTCTTTTTTAACATTATAAATTACTTTACTTTTTACTTTTACTTTTGATCAATTTAATGCTTCCTTGCACTTTAATGTCAGATTGTGAGCTGAAAGTGTTTGGCCTTATTCAGGAACTTCCATGTGTGGGTGGAGAGTTGGATGAAGAGGCCTGATCTGGGTCGAGGTTATGACGGATGGCAGGCTCTCGATGCCACGCCACAAGAAAAGAGCGCAGGTCTGTCTTTACAGTGATTTGTACAAGGCTAATGCATGTGGACAACTTGCTGAAAAGATCAGTTTCATATAGGCTGGTTTATGCTGGTTAGTACTGGTCTAGTGGGTCAGTTAAGTTGTGGGCTTTGTTTTAAAACCTAGAGAACATAGCATACTATTCAGTTCCTCCAAAGCATGCTATTTTTAGAGCTGGAATTTAATGATAATCATGCTTAAACATCATATTCTGTCACAGGAATGTTCCGCTGTGGTCCTGCTGCTGTTAAAGCTGTTTATGAGCAGAAGGTGGACGCGCAATACGACGTGCCGTTCGTTTACGCAGCAGTGAACGCTGATGTTTATGTGATAATCGTCAAAGATAGGAGGATATTATCAAAAACGGTCGATAAACGCAGAGTTGGATCACTGATCTCCACCAAACATCCAGGATCCATGAGGATGCAGGACGTCACGTCTGAATACAAAACTGAGAGAGGTAACGAAAGAATGATAAAAAGAGACAAAAATTTACTGTTAAAATGCTGTTTTCATACAAAAATCTCCTTCTTTCATCTCGTGCACCAGGCGGTGGTGGTAAGCTATTCTAGCTTTCTAATGTTTAACGCTGTTTTCCTTTAGTACATTTCTAAAATAATTACAAGTAAACGGCAATTAACACACTGAATTAAATGTGAAATTTACAAGTAGTAATACTGAAATAGCATATTCTTGTAAAACATACTCCCAATAATCTTAATGTTTTTCTTAAACTTGTTTTAACAGTTTTCTTTCCTTTCTTGAACACGTTGAGGAAACATTTTAACATAAAAAAGACACATGACAAACTTAAATTAATTCAATGCCAACTAAATCAATTTCAAGAATATTTGTATGATTTCCTTAAAAAAATGTTTTATTCATCTAAGCTGATGAAAGACAGAGTCGTCAGCCTTTCGCCGCTGTGGAAAGAGAGGGTAAATCCTAGCATTTGTTTTTCCTTTCCTCATAAACACTGCTCTTTATTTGTTTGTTTAATGATAATCATGCATTGATCCATCATGTCATGTCACAGTGAGTTCAGGCTGTAGTTGAAACTGTTAATGTCATCGGAGAATCCGAATACTGACATGCAGTGAACGCAGAACAACAGTAACAATGATGTTTATGTGATAATCGTCAGAGATAGGAGGATATTATCAAAAACGCTGATAAACTGAAGAGTTGATCACTGATCTCCACCAAACATTGAAATATGTCAAATAACAAACTAAATTGAAGTTTTGAAATAAATCCTAAAACAAATGATTAAGGAATTGTTTCTTGAGGTATAAAACATGAGATCTCCTTCAAGTACATGCTGAAGGCTAGGCTATGGCTTGAGGATTCTCTGAACCTGGCCGTATACATTATTGAACATGTGTGAAGTCTCAGGAGAAAAATCCTCTAGCTGTAACCCCTTTATATAAATCAACAAGACGATTTGTGACTAAATTCAACCATTTTAGATGTTTTTATTATTATTATTAAATGATCTCCTCAAAGACATGCAAACATAGAGATTATGTGCTTTGGTAACAATTTACTTGAAGCCTTTATCAATTATTGCATTATAAAGTATTTTTATTACATAAATTATGCCTTGTAATGCACCTTATAATGCATTGTTTGAAATCATGAATAATTGTGTATATTATTATAATAGTTTTCTCTTCATTGTTACACCTTGAGAAAATATAATGCATTAAAGCATGATAAATAACCAATTTCAGGTGAAAGGAATCTTTAAATACTATAATGCATTTTAACTTTGGTTGTAATTATTTATGAAAATATATAATGCATTATGAATACCGAATACATAACGTAAATTATGAATACCTTTTAGAATGGGTTTCACATGAAGAATTACATTTTTATATAACTAAATTCACAAGTAAAAAAGAACTAAAGCAATTAGTTTTTTCTTCCAGTTTCAAAACGAGTTATCGGTCATCATTAACACACCACAAGCGGCCACGGTGATCTTCACGAACCCGTTCAACGTTGCAGTGAGCGGAGAACTGACCGTATCCGTTTCAGGACTCTTGGAGGAGAAGGCTAAAATGAGGTGCGTAAAGTGTGTTGTTTTAGTCTTTAAAGCTCTTTTCTGAGCATCAACAAATGAATCACACAAACAGGTTTTCCCAATCATTCCCCTTTCATCTATCTTTCATCTATTGGTCAACCCTGTCCCCAAACGCACACCATTGGTTGATACAATGTGTCAGGCTGGTCGGACTGCTCAAATAAACAGAATAATGTTTAGGAAGTGTCAATTTTCAGAAGAATCAACTTCCAAATGTATCTGCATCCCATGTTTGTATAAGAGAAAGTATTTTAACATCCAAACAACTGACACACAGCACCATTAAGTTTAATCCATGTCTGTCTTCCCACATTTATTTATAGAAAATTAGTTATTTTAAGTTTCCCAAGTCTGCAAAACCACTTCATAATTTACCATGCTAACCATAATTCTATAGCAACAAAAATGCCATAGTGAGTTTAGTTTTTTACAACAATAAAGCCACATTATACATTACAGTCAAGTAATTAACAAAATAACACAAAGAATCTTACGCTTACACTTAATATAGATCCCATGTTTATAAAAAATTACAGTAGTAACAGTGGAATTATGGAAGAAGATTTGATTGTCTCTCTTGATAAATTTAGTTCACATGCCTGATGAGTGAGTCTGACGAGCGTCAAAGAGTCGAGTACATGCAGTTTTCATTCAGTGAGAAGGGTAGTTTCTAAGATTTTTGACATGATTACGACTGTTACAGTGTTACAGTGTCTTTTAGAAGTGTCAGTACACACTTGCTATATCACAAAAACTCGTGTGAGTTCATTTATGTGTTAAACCTGTAGATTTACACCACTATAGCAGTAATAGTGATGCTTGTAACAGTAAAAGTGATGCTTGCCTGTTGTTGCTCCCTGAATGTCCTATTCCTTATATTTCAGGCTTACGATCCAGCCTCGAGGTACCATGAGGAAGCTCATTAATTTCACTCCCAGGATGGTGGGTACGAAGATGCTTTCTGCTAGTTTAGTGTTGGAGAATCCTCCCATCGTCATGCACGGATTCAAGACCATCAATGTTCAAGCATCTTAGAGTCAAACACCTTCAGAAATGATTGTCAACTCTCATGAAGTGCTGCACAAGTGGTTGAAACATATTTAGAATTAATTGCTATTTTAATTATTGTTTTAATGTCACTATAAAAAATATTTTTTACTTGATTCACTCTGAATTGTGTATTCAAGATTATTTAGGCACAAGCCTGAAAATGAAGTTTTTCTTAACATTTGCATGCATTATATTTGTTTGAGATCTGTTCACATGCATTCTCCAGCAGAGGGCAGACTAGTTAAGTCATTCACAGCAAAGACTGTCAGCTTCAGTGAGAGCAAATATTTCAAATACTGACGTTACAAGTAATTTAGAAAAGGCTGACAAATCCCTGCTCAAAATAAAAAGACAACAGACTACACGAGTGCTTCTTTGACTTTGGGTATTTGTCTCCAAGGGTTTGATTTTAGGTAACATTTTGACTTTTTGGGTTACTTATTACAGTGCATTCATCATTTTTTTGTGCTACTATTCAATTGTCTTGTATGCATATGTTTTACTTCCCCTACCATTGCCTTAGTGTTAAAATATAAAATATAAAAACGAAACACTTTAAATCTTAAACTCTCATGTCCTTAATCCCTATGAGAAATTTGACATTTGAATGTATTTATTAGGATTAACCCCTTGAGATGTACCATCTCATTTTCGATTGGGTTCCACAATGTATCACAACATAGTTACAATTTTGTTTTTTTATATAATTTACATTACATCCATAAAAAAACCACCAAACAACAAAACACAGACATTAATTGGAGGAAAACAAAGGGAAAAAAGCACCACAACATTAAAATAATAACTAGTAGGAAATATGAAACAAAACCACATGGAAGAGAAAGAAAATCATTTCTTTACACAAGAAAGGTGAAGGCTACAAGAAGATCAGCAAAGCTTTACTTATCAGTCAGAATAGTGTAGCAAAAGTGGTACAAACATTTAAAAAAGATGGAACTGCAACCATCTCACAGAGACGTCCAGGTCGTCCACGGAAGTTAACACCTCGTCAGGAGCGTCTTCTGATGAGAAGGATTGAAGAAAATCGACATGCAAGTTCACTGCAGTTATCTAAAGAAGTAGAAAGCCAAACTGGGGCGACTATTTCCCGTGACACAATACGGCGTACACTGCAGAGGAATGGCATGCATGGGTGCCGTCCACGAAAGAAGCCTCTCCTAAAGCCCAGGCACAAAAAAGCCCACCTAGAGTTTGCCAGGGCCCATGCTGACAAAGATGAAGACTACTGGGACTCTATACTCTGGAGTGATGAGACCAAGATAAATGTTTTTGGAACTGATGGCTTCAAAACTGTATGGCGTCGCAAAGGTGAGGAACACAAAGAAAAATGCATGGTGCCTACAGTGAAACATGGTGGTGGCAGTGTCCTTATGTGGGGCTGCATGAGTGCTGCTGGTGTCGGGGAGCTGCATTTCATTGATGGCATCATGAATTCACAAATGTACTGCTCTATACTGAAAGAGAAGATGCTACCATCACTCCGTGACCTTGGTCATCGTGCACTTTTCCAACATGACAATGATCCTAAACACACATCTAAGGCCACTGTTGGATTTCTGAAGAAGAACACGGTGAAAGTGATTCAGTGGCCAAGTATGTCTCCTGATCTGAACCCAATCGAACACCTATGGGGAATTCTGAAGAGACAAGTTGAGCATCACTCTCCATCCAGCATCCAATCTCTAAAAGAGGTCATTCTTGAAGAATTGAAAAAGATAGATCTGGCAAAATGTCGCCAACTTGTTCATTCCATGCCTAGAAGACTTGGTGCTGTCATTAAAAATCATGGAGGCCATACACAGTACTAGATTTAGTAGTTTTTGTTGTGGAGTGTACTCATTTTTGCATCACCCTAATTTGAGAAAAACTGAAAAATGTGTAATCTAAATTATATTATTAACCTTACTTTCATGTTATAAGTTGAACAGATGTTATATTAAACTTAGTCTTGTCAACATTTTGGAAATGGTTTTTGTGTTCATTGAGATATTGTTTAAAATTGTACTTTTCATTTACTCATTTACTCATTTACGCTGAGCACTGTATATATATATATATATATATACTCACACACACACACAAAGTCCCCTCCATAAGTATTGGAACAGTAAAGACACACTTGCTGTTGGCTGTGGATAGTCAAGACATTTGCAAATATGATTAAAAGATGAATATGAGACAAAACTACAGAATGTCACATTTTATTATTAGCCGTTTCAACACATATATGTTTTACCAAATAAAAAGAAGCACTTTTAGAGTTCATCCCACTCATTGATGTGAGCATAAGTATTGGAACAGTTGAACATAAGGCAGATATAAAAGATTAAAAGCTATTATTTAGCTGCAGATCCCTTGCATACAATCACAGCAGTGAGTCTGTGACCGATCGGCATCACCAGACTCTCGATCTATTCCTTTGAAATAATTTTCCCAGCCTCTAATGCAGCCAATTCCAATTGTTTCTGCCTTTACTCTCCTCTTCAGCTGGTGAAATTCCTGTTCAATCTGATTTAAATCTAGAGATTGACTTGGGCAATCTAAGACTTTCCATTTCTTTGCCCTTATAAACTCCTTGACTGAACTGGCAGGGTGTTTTGGGTCATTGTTCTGATGCAATATGAAGCACTTCCCAATGAATCTGGTGGCATTTTCTTGAATATTGGTAGTCAAGATGGTTTTGTACCCTTCCAAACTCATTCTGCTACAGTCATCATACATTAAGTCATCAGTAAAGTAGAGAGGGCCTGTTCCAGAGACAGTCATGCATGGCCATGCCATGACATCACCTCCACCATGCTTTACAGATGAGGCTGTATGCTTGGGATCTTTTGCAGTTCCCTTTTTTCTCCACATTTTTGCTTCCCATCACTTAGATAAAGATTCATCTGTCAGAGTTTCGGCTTGTTATGTTTTATTTTGGCCACTAGAGGTCCCTATATTACTCATGTCAACTTGTGCTTGTAATCAGCGCCATTGTTTTCACATGTGCCTCATTCTGGGCTGTGTATTTAAGCTGACCGCTTCCTTTGTTTCTTTGTGTGGTTATTTTTGTTCTTAGCCAGTTGCTGCCGTAAGTCTGCTCTAGTTATACTTACTAAGCTCTGAAAGCCTTTTTTGGATTGTTTCCCTACGTTTATTCTTACTGTTTTTTTTTTTTCTCCATTGACTTTTTGTTTTGGAGATTATTTTTCTCCTTTTCGATCCTGTTTGGACTGAAGATTTTCTGTTTGGTGGCTTTCATTTAAGAAAAGGTTTTTGTACCCTTTTCTCTGTTTTGTTAATAAACTCCTCAGAGAACGTCTCAGGTTACTTATGTAACCATGGTTCCCTGAATAGGGAACGAGACACTGCGTCCCCTAGGGGTCGCTATGGGGAACGCCTTCAGTGTGACTCATGTCTGAAGCATACAATATAAAAACACCACTTGTTGGCCGGCGACAGCCCATGATGTCACTACCGGCGCGACCGCAATATAAGGGACGCCGGGAGGACACATCATTCACTTCTTTGTCTGAAGCTTGCGTCCGAAGCATGGCACACAGCCTAGGGGGACGAGTGTCTTCCTATTCAGGGAACCATGGTTACATAAGTAACCTAAGACGTTCCCTTTCATGGGAACTTCGAACTGCGTCCCCTAGGGGTCACTATGGGGAACGTTATACCCATGCTGCCATGCTGAGGGGAGTGCAAGCCAATGTCGCGCAAAGGCGAGCACTAAGCCAACTGTACCAGGCTAAGGGAGTTGCCCCTGGGACGGTTGATGCTGTCAGTGACATTACCCTTTGGCCAAAGCCGAGCTGAATACCGGCAAAGGGAGTGGGGCCCAAGGCACAAACCTGGGCTTGACCAGCTCAAATAAGGGCATGAAGCTGCGCAGGTAACCCTACCCTATGGGATTTTAGAAAGAACGCAGAACATTCGATGTGCAAACTTACCACTGGGTGGATTTTAGAAAAGTGCCCAAAGTCTAGCATGTGCACTTACCATAACGTGGATTTTAGAAAGAATGCAAAACACCTGATGTGCAAACTTACCACTAAGTGGATTTTAGAAAGTGCCCAGCGCTTAACGTTTGCACTTATATATATCTGGTATTACGTTCTATGGTTCGGGAGCGGAGAACTACTCATTCCTCGGAGTGAGAGAGAACTCATACGCTCAGAAGGGAGCAGCATGCTCATAGATGACCCTCTATGGTGAGGGGAGCAATGCTAGCTCTACCAATAACGAGCTCTGGCTCCAAAGGGAGCGACATGCTCATAGGTGACCCTCTAGGTCAGGGGAGCAATGCTAGCTCTACCAATAGCGAGATCTGCGGAGTGGAGAATTCATTCCTCAAAATGAGAGGGAACTCAGACGCTCAGGAGTGGGGCCCAAGGCACAAACCGGGGCCTGACCAGCTCAAATAAGGGCATGAAGCTGCGTGCGTAACCCTACCCTACGGGTTTTTAGAAAGAACACAGAACATTTAATGTACGATCTTACCATTGGGTGGTTTTTAGAAAAGTGCCCAAAGTCTAGCGTGTGCACTTACCATAACATGGATTTTAGAAAGACCGCAAAACACCTGATGTGCGAACTTACCACTGAGTGGATTTTTAGAAAGTGCCCAGTGCTTTAGCGTGTGCACTTATATATAATTGGTATTACGTTCTATGGTTCGGGAGCGGAGGACTACTCATTCCTCGGAGTGAGAGGGAACTCAGACGCTCAGAAGGGAGCGGCATGCTCATATATGACCCTCTATGGTGAGGGGAGCAATGCTAGCTTGACCAATAAGGCAGCGACCATCACTGAACTCTGGAGAGTGGAGAACTCAGGCGGCTCAGAAAGGACGGCATGCTCATAGGTGACCCTCTGGGTGAGGAGCAATGCTAGCTCTACCAATAACGAGCTCTGGCTCCAAAGGGAGCGGCATGCTCATAGGTGACCCTCTAGGTGAGGGGAGCAATGCTAGCTCTACCAATAGCGAGATCTGGGGAGCCGAGAACTCATTCTTCCGAATGAGAGGGAACTCAGACGCTCAAGAGTGGGGCCCAAGGCACAAACCGAGGCCTGACCAGCTCAAATAAGGGCATGAAGCTGCGCAGGTAACCCTACCTATGGGATTTTAGAAAGAGCATAGAACATTCGATGTGCGAACTTACCACTGGGTGGATTTTTAGAAAAGTGCCCAAAGTCTGGCGTGTGCACTTACCATAGCGTGGATTTTAGAAAGAGCATAAAACACCTGATGTGCGAACTTACCAATGAGTGGATTTTTAGAAAGTGCCCAGCGCCTTAGCGTGCACTATATATATTTTGGTATTAAGTTCTATGGTTGGAGGCGGAGAACTACTCCTTCCTCGGAGTGAGAGGGAACTCAGACGCTCAAAAGGGAGCGGCATGCTCATAGATGACCCTCTATGGTGAGGGGAGCAATGCTAGCTCGACCAACAAGACAAGCGACCTATCACCGAACTCTGGAGAGTGGAGAACTCAGACGCTCAGAAAGGAGCGGCATGCTCATAGGTAACCCTCTAGGTGAAGGGAGCATTGCTAGCTCTACCAAGAACGAGCTCTGGCTCCAAAGGGAGGAGCATGCTCATAGGTGACCCTCTAGGTGAGGGGAGCAATGCTAGCTCTACCAATAGCGAGATCTGGGGAGCGGAGAACTCATTCCTCAGAATGAGAGGGAACTCAGATGCTCAGGAGTGGGGCCCAAGGCACAAACCTGGGCTTGACCAGCTCAAATAAGGGCATGAAGCTGCGCAGGTAACCCTACCCTATGGGATTTTAGAAAGAACGCAGAACCTTCGATGTGCAAACTTACCACTGGGTGGATTTTAGAAAAGTGCCCAAAGTCTAGCATGTGCACTTACCATAACGTGGATTTTAGAAAGAATGCAAAACACCTGATGTGCGAACTTACCACTGAGTGGATTTTAGAAAGTGCCCAGCGCTTAACGTGTGCACTTATATATATCTGGTATTACGTTCTATGGTTCGGGAGCGGAGAACTACTCATTCCTTGGAGTGAGAGAGAACTCATACGCTCAGAAGGGAGCAGCATGCTCATAGATGACCCTCTATGGTGAGGGGAGCAATGCTAGCTCTACCAATAACGAGCTCTGGCTCCAAAGGGAGCGACATGCTCATAGGTGACCCTCTAGGTGAGGGGAGCATTGCTAGCTCTACCAAGAATGAGCTCTGGCTCCAAAGGGAGGAGCATGCTCATAGGTGACCCTCTAGGTGAGGGGAGCAATGCTAGCTCTACCAATAGCGAGATCTGGGGAGCGGAGAACTCATTCCTCAGAATGAGAGGGAACTCAGATGCTCAGGAGTGGGGCCCAAGGCACAAACCGGGGCCTGACCAGCTCAAATAAGGGCATAAAGCTGCGTACGTAACCCTACCCTACGGGTTTTTAGAAAGAACACAGAACATTTGATGTGCGATCTTACCACTGGGTGGATTTTTAGAAAATGCCCAAAGTCTAGTGTGTGCATTTACCATAACATGGATTTTTAGAAAGAACGCAAAACACTTGATGTGCGAACTTACTACTGAGTGGATTTTAGGAAGTGCCCAGAGTTATTTTGCACTTATATATCTTCTGGCCGATGAGAGACCTATGACAGAGCCCAGACGGGAGCGGCATGCTCATAGGTGACCCTCTAGGTGAGGGGAGCAATACTAGCTCTACCGACAGCGAGCTCTTGTGAGTGGAGAAACTCATCCTTCACATGAGAGGGAACTCAGACGCCCCGAAGGGAGCGGCATGCTCATAGGTGACCCTCTATGGTGAGGGGAGCAGTGCTCGCTCTACCGACAATGAGCTCTGGAGCTCAGAAAGGTGCGGCATGCTCATAGGTGACCCTCTAGGTGAGGGGAGCAATGCTAGCTCTACCGACAGCGAGTTCAGATGTCCCGAAGGGAGCGGCAAGCTCATAGATGACCCTCTATGGTGAGGGGAGCACTGCTAGCTCTACCAATGAGGAGCTTAGAAGGAGAGAAAACTCAAGCCCTCAGAAGGGAGCGGCATGCTCATAGGTGACCCTCTAAGGTGAGGGGAGCAATGCTAGCTCGACCGATAAGGAGTTCAGAAGGGAGTGGCACGCTCATAGGTGACCCTCTAGGTGAGGGGAGCAATGTTAGCTCTACCTACAATGCTCAGAAGGGAGCGGCATGCTCATAGGTGACCCTCTAGGTGAGGGGAGCATTGCTAGCTCTACCGACAACGAGCTCTGGAGAGAGGAGAACTCATTCCTCAGAATGAGAGGGAACTCAGCTTTTTGTTTTGTTGTTCTTTTTTTTGTGCTGGCTTAGCAGGAAATTTTTAGAAAATGCCCAAAGTCTAGTGTGTTCATTTACCATGACATGGATTTTTAGAAAGAACGCAAAACACTTGATGTGCGAACTTACCACCGAGTGGATTTTAGGAAGTGCCCAGAGTTAATTTGCACTTATATATTTTCTGACCGATGAGAGACCTATGACAGAGCCCAGACGGGAGCGGCATGCTCATAGGTGACCCTCTAGGTGAGGGGAGCAATGCTAGCTCTACCGACAGCGAGCTCTGGGGAGTAGAGAAACTCATCCTTCACATGAGAGGGAACTCAGATGCCCCGAAGGGAGCGGCATGCTCATAGGTGACCCTCTATGGTGAGGGGAGCAGTGCTCGCTCTACCGACAATGAGCTCTGGAGCTCAGAAAGGAGCGGCATGCTCATAGGTGACTCTCTAGGTGGGGGGAGCAATGCTAGCTCTACCGACAGCGAGTTCAGATGTCCCAAAGGGAGCGGCAAGCTCATAGATGACCCTCTATGGTGAGGAGAGCACTGTTAGCTTTACCAATTAGGAGCTTAGAAGGAGAGAAAACTCAAGCGGTCAGAAGGGAGCGGCATGCTCATAGGTGACCCTCTAAAGTGAGGGGAGCAATGCTAGCTCGACCGATAAGGAGTTCAGAAGGGAGTGGCATGCTCATAGGTGACCCTCTAGGTGAGGGGAGCAATGCTAGCTATACCTACAATGCTCAGAAGGGAGCGGCATGCTCATAGGTGACCCTCTAGGTGAGGGGAGCACTGCTAGCTCTACCGACAACGAGCTCTGGAGAGAGGAGAACTCATTCCTCAGAATGAGAGGGAACTCAGCTTTTTCTTTTTTTTTTGTCCTGGCTTAGCAGGAAGTTTCCACCTAATCTCGGTCAGGTGGAGTTTACGGTGGTTACAGGGGAATTAGAAAGGAATGAGAGGGCTTGCCTCTCTCTCACCCTAGCCGCAGGAGGGGGAGGGGCATGAGTCGCGAGACTAGCCTTCTGAGCCCATCTCTGATCCTCAAACCGAGATGGGCTAGGACCCCTGGTTGTTCGGGCTCAGACCTGGACTTTATAGAACCTTATCCAGGTCTTTTCAGCAGATCAGTCTGGTACGCCATAGTGTGCAATGAAGCGACGGTCTGACCTGCTGCTGCATATGCCCTGCCATTTAAGCAAGATTCAGGGGCTTAGATGCAAGGAGGGAGCCTTGAGAGGGGATGTCTCGCCCACAGAGAGATAAGCTGGCTATCATCTCTTGCACAGGGGGCATCCCCTCATAGCCATTTTCAGCATCCCCTCAATGTCAGCATAACTAGTAAGCTGAAACCTATGAATACGAGAAAAAATAGCTTTTTCCACTCCTTCTCAACCTCCACATTGAGATTTTGAAGAAAGGAAGGCTCGCTCGAGCTGGGGATTTATGGCCAGAAAGATTTATTTTTCTGATCCATAATCTCCAATAACTCGTTCATATGCAGTGCAGGAGAATTGAGAGGGTTCAGTCTCAACTTCCTCGCACTCAAACATCTCCTGCTCTTCCTGGGCATAACCCAGCAGAGCACTAGCCGCTGAATCTAATGATGTCAGAAAGATTGCAAAATCACAATCCAGCAGCTCACTCTCGTTTTCGGCCGACGCGCGCGAAAAGGTGCGGTCCCTCTCTAACTCATCGGCCATATCCAACTGCGAACCCCGCGATTTCAATTGCCTCCGTGCCTCTGCAGCGGTGGGTCCCGAATCGCGGGAAGCAGACGGCTGCCCCTCTTTCCTTGAAAAGAGGGACAGACCAGAGCGGTGCTTTTCATAGTGAACGCAGATTTTCCCCTCAAGGACATCGCGTGCGTGCTCCTTGCCCAAACAAAAGACGCATAGATTGTGTGTGTCATCGGGTGTCAATAACGAGGACGCGGATCCACACACAATCTTAAACGCCTTGCTAGTGCTCGCCATGATAGAGAGAAAACTGTACTCTTACCAGAATGCATGCTTCAAACAAAAACAGTCAGTGAAGACGAAGAAGAGGATGATGTGTCCTCCTGGCGTCCCTTATATTGCGGTTGCGCCGGTAGTGACGTCATGGGCTGTCGCTGGCCAACAAGTGGTGTTTTTATATTGTGTGCTTCAGACATGAGTCACGCTGAAGGCGTTCCCCATAGCGACCCCTAGGGGACGCGGTTCGAAGTTTCCATGAAAGGGTACTCATTAAGAACGCGTCTGACTATTGGGTTCAACTCCTCTTGCACCAAAAATCCCAAGTTCGAATCCCGGCTGTGACAGAATAACCAAGCCAAGAAACAAAGGAAGCGGTCAGCTTAAATACACAGCCCCGAATGAGGCACATGTGAAAACAATGCCGCTGATTACAAGCACAAGTTGACATGAGTACTATAGGGACCTCTAGTGGCCAAAATAAAACATAACAAGCCGAAACTCTGACAGGGTAATGGCAGTGCGGCTGAGTATGCCATACAGTTTCGGACCGTTGCAGCAGAGAGCGGCTGGAACGACGAGGCCCTCATGGTGTGTTTCCTGAATGGTCTGTCTGAGGCAATCAAGGATGATATGGCTACCAGAGAACCCTCTAGTGACCTCGAGACCCTTTTTGATCAAGCAATCCGGCTTGATAATCATCTGAGGGAGAGAAGTCGGAACCGACCATCTGTTTCCACATTGTCTGCCAGTCCAGCTCTTGCGCAAATGCTACAAATATCCCAAGATTCTTTGGAACCCATGCAATTGGGTAGGACAAGGCTTTCCCCATCAGAACGAGACCGTCGCATGAGAGAGCGCTGTTGTCTATATTGTGGATTGTATGGTCACTTTCGCTCTGCCTGCCCCGAGTTTTCGGAAAACGCCCAGTCCCGTGCAGGCAAGGAAGGACTGTAACGGGAGTTTCACGCACAGTTTCACCTTAAGACTCTGGGTTGTTCCTTCCCATAACACTCATTTGGGGAAATCAAAAACACCATAAACACCACCACCGTGGGGTGCTCTATGGCGGCTTCGGTGGCCGCAGAACCGAGGTGGCCGGTCTGGGTCGTTCCTGACCTTCGGGTCGGAATGAGGAGAGCCGTTTCACCGTTACGGGGCGAGGTCAGACCGCTGAAGCGTTTCTGCCCGCCCCGAATGCGCTCTCCTCATTTAAATCTGTCACAGTCACCCTTCGAGGCTTGGTGTGCAGATCTAGTTCACCCTCATTTTTGCTCGGGCTGGCAGTTGGGGGACGCGTCCGTCTTTCCCCCTCTACAGCCCGTCCGTTCGCCGCCAGCGGGCCGCGTGTTAGGAGACACAGCTGTTTCTCTCCTGCAGTGTATGGAACCCGTGCCAGCCACCCGTCAGTCCAGCACTTCTCTCTCCATCATCCTGAACAAGGACGCCGAGGGCACTCCTTCACGGTGGAGGGTGCTGCTGCATCCAGGCCTTCTCGACACCCCATCTCAGGTATGTCTTCCCTTGCACGACACTCTGCTTCCTCTATCACACTTCTTTCGCGAATGGGAGCGTCTACCGGGGGTATCGCTGTGGGTTCTCCGCACATTCGGTCCGGCTACACACTTCAGTTTGGGAATCCCCCCGCTTGACAGGTTCACCTGACAGTAGTAAACAGCGCCTCCAAGGCCTCTGTTCTCGACAGGGACTTTCCTCCCTCCTACAGAAGGAGCAATGGGAAATGCCGCGGTCGAACATCGAGCGGAGGTTTTCAGCGCTGCTTCCTCGTTCCAAGAGGACTGACCCCTTTTATTATGGCGAGACCCGTTTTTCCGGGCGGGGTGAGAATGAGTGTGATCCCACCGTCGCCATATGATCGAGCCAGACGCATCAATGACAGGCTGGGGCGCGGTCTTGAGCAGACCAGCGGCGGGAGTGGGCGGAAGAGTTCCTCTCTTGGCATATAAACTGCCTGGAACTCAGGGCTGTCTTCCTGGCTTTGATGTATTTTCTCCCCATTCTCGGGGGGTATCATATCATAGTCAGAACGGACAATATGGCGGTTGTGTCCCACATAAACCGTCAAGGAGGTTCACAGTCGCGCACCCTGGACAGGCTTGCGCGCCGTCTTCTCCTTTGGTCCCAAGACAAGTTCCTCTCTTTGAGGGCGGTTCACGTTCCGGGAATACTGAACCTTGCGGCCGATTTTCGATTTTCGGGGGAATGGATGTTGAACCGTCAGACGGTATCCCAGATCTGGGATCTGTTTGGCAAAGCGGAGGTGGACCTCTTTGCTTCTCAAGAGTCATCCCAGTGCCCGCTCTGGTTCTCCCTGAGTTTCCCGACGACTCTGGGCATAGATGCGTTCGCCCATCCGTGGCCGAACGTCAGTCTGTACGCATTTCCGCCAATAAAGCTGATTCATGCAGGAGGCGTTCCCGAAGCGTGAAAAGCTCACGCAGCGTCTCGTTCCCTATTCAGAGAACAAGGGTTACGCGAGTAACCCGAGACGTTTCTCACCGTTCTCCTCAGGGGCTGTTGCACCCGCTCTCCATTCCACATAGACCTTGGTCTCATCTTTCCATGGATTTTATCACTGGACTTCCGCTATCACAAGGCAACACCACTATCCTGGTCGTAGTTGACAGATTCTCCAAGGCCGCCCGATTTATCCCTCAGCCCAAACTGCCCACCGCTAAAGAAACTGCTGAGTTGGTTATAAACCACGTCTTTCGAGTCTTTGGCATCCCACAAGACATCGTCTCTGATCGAGGACCCCAATTTTCCTCCCGATTCTGGTGGGCATTTTCTCAGTCTCTGGGAGCCACAGTCAGTCTATCTTCTGGGTTCCACCCGGAGTCCAATGGGTAAACGGAAAGGCTTAACCAAGATCTTGAGACTACACTGAGGTGTATGGCAGCTAAAAACCCATCCTCTTGGTCTCTCTTTATCATGTGGGCAGAATACGCTCACAACACCCTTCGCTCTTCTGCTACAGGCCTGTCCCCTTTCGAGTGCCAGTTTGGATACACCCCTCCACTATTCCCTGAGCAAGAAGTGGAGGTTGCTGTTCCCTCTGCTCAACAGTTTGTTACACGCTGCCGCTTGACATGTGAAAAGGCCCGACTTAAGCTCCTTAAGGTCTCTCAGCAGTACCAGCACCAGGCCAATCGCAGACGCAGACCTGCCCCCACTCTGCGCCCCGGCCAAAGAGTCTGGCTCTCCACTAAGTACATTCCCTTGCGGGTGGAATCCCGTTAACTTTCCCAGAGGTTCTTTGGCCCCTTCAAGATTGCCAGGAAAGTTAACCCAGTTACTTATCGTTTATACTTGCCTAAAACTTTGAAGATAAATCCCACCTTCCATGTCTCTCTGTTAAAACCTGTTGTGTCTTCTCCTTTTCTTGCGACAGGTAAACCTCCCCTCCTCGTATCATTGGGGGCCAGCCAGCTTACACAGTCCACAGAATATTGGATATCCGTCGAGTACGTGGGTCCCGGCAGTATCTTGTGGACTGGGAAGGCTATGGCCCTGAGGAGCGCTCCTGGGTTCCACCTTGTGCTTGTAATCAGTGCCATTGTTTTCACATGTGCCTCATTCGGGGCTGTGTATTTAAGCTGACCGCTTCCTTTGTTTCTTTGCTTGGTTATTTTTGTTCTTAGCCAGTTGCTGCCGTAAGTCTGCTCTAGTTATATTTACTAAGCTCTGAAATCCTTTTTTGGATTGTTTCCCTACGTTTATTCTTGCAGTTTTTTGGTGTTTTTTCCCCATTGACTTATTGTTTTGGAGATTATTTTTCTCCTTTTCGATCCTGTTTGGACTGAAGATTTTCTGTTTGGTGGCTTTCATTTAAGAAAAGGTTTTTGTACCCTTTTCTCTGTTTTGTTAATAAACTCCTCAGAGAACTCATTAAGAACACGTCTGACTATTGGGTTCAACTCCCTTCTGTGGCTGAGTGGTGGAGTCTATGACTCTTGCACCAAAAATCCCAAGTTCGATTCCCAGCTGTGACATCATCTTTGTCTCATCTGTCCATAAACACAGTTCCAAAACTCTTCTGGCTCACCTTTGTGCTTTTTTGCAACCTCTAATCTTGGCTTTCTATTTTTGGTGCTGGTCAGAGGTTTGCATCTTGCTGTGTACATCTGTAATTCTGTGTCAAAGTCTCCTGAGGACAGTAGATCGTCAGAGCATCACCCCAGCGTTGTGGAAGTTGTTGCTGATTTTACAGACATGTCCTTTAGGGTTCATTTTCACAGCATTTATGATTTGTCTGTCATCTACTACTGTTGTTTTCTCAGCCGATCAGGTCGTTGTTGGTTGCTGCTGTCGCTGGTGGTTTCCAAACTCTTGATTTCTCCATGCCCTTTGTTTTTGTTAGAGCTCTAATTCACTTTCTCTTTTCTTTTAGCATCCAAATTGCTTGCTTTTCTCTCAAAATCAGCTCCCTCGTCTTCATCCTCGTTTGAGTGTGTCATCGTCGAATGTGAGATTCAGAATGCAGAAGTAATGGATATAACTGATACGACACATTCCCTGCTTTTAATATCTGAAGAAATAATGCAACAGGACACAGCTGATCACTTAGAAAGACCCGTGAGGCAACTGTCCCAATACTTCTGCTCACATCAGATAGTGGGATGAACTCTAAAAGTGCTGATCTTCTTAGCTGGTAAAACGTATGTGTTGAATCACCCAATAAAAATTTTGAAATTCTGTAATTTTGTCTCATATTCATTTTTTTATCATATTTGTAAATGTCTTGACTCAACAGCCAACAGAGCAATTTTGTCTTTACTGTTCCAATACTTATGGAGGGCACTGTATATATCAGTGTGATTTTTGTCTGCCTTTTTGTTTTGCATTGCATGCTGTACCCAAGCTGATCAGATAATCGCATCAAATAATCATATATACTGTACATCATGACTTGTTAAATCAAATCTAATCTTGGCTTTGTTTCTGCACATCATGGCCAGTCTGAGAGAGAAGTTTAGGGCGATCGCTCAGGCCACATACACTCACTCCAGGAACCTAGCCTGCTTTGTGTTCACGTATAAAGGCCTGCAGGCTCTCCAGCAGCGCTTCCAGGGAAAACCGCTGCAGTCTCACTCCTTTCTGGCCGCCTGTGTCGGAGGCTGGCTGGTGTTTGGAGAAAATAACAACATCAACAGCCAGGTTAGTGGACTATTGGATTGATCATTTAATAACTAGTGAAATGTTTTAATCTGATTTTATTTCAAATAAATAGTACTTGCTTTTGTTTTTGTGTACTGTAAAGACATTCATACATTTTCAATTCATATTTGAGGGCGCTGTAAACTATATATATACTATTAGGGATGGGAATCTTTAGTCACCTCACGGTCCGATCCGATCCGATTCTGGGAGTCATGATCCGATTCCAGAACGATTCTTGATCTACCCCCACCCACTTTATTAATTAATTAATTAATTTACCGACTTGAGAATCATAAAATCCTTACATTTACATATCCATACATAAGTAATTAAGTACTTTTTATATATAAATAATTACATATTTTATTATAAATAATTACAAATAAATAAAATATTAAAACTGTTGTATGTTAAGGATTTTCAACTAATAAAACTTCAAAACATACAAGCAGGTAGCAAATAATAAAGAAGAGCATAGAGGTGAGAACCAGAGAGGCGTAAGTGACATCTCACCAACTTTACAGGAGAGCCAAAACAAACATTTTATAAGAAGTAATGTGGTTTGTCCTGTCCGTTTAATCCCTTAAGACATTACTGGCTGTGTTTCCATTAGTTTTGCACAAGTACATTAAACCACTTACACGGAGTCGCACACAGCTGCATGCGCGAGCAGTCACACAAACAAAGCGCGCATCAGCATATGAAATTGAAAGAAGAATAATTTATTTGTCACATACACAATTATACAGAGTATAATCAGCAGTGAAATGTGTTCTCTGCATTTAACCCATCCAAGTGCACACACACCTGGAGCAGTGGACACACACACACATACACACCTGGAGCAGTGGACACACACACACACCTGGAGCAGTGGGCAGTCCGGGGAGCAGTTTGGGGTCCGGTGCCTTGCTCAAGGGTCTCACCTCAGTCGTGGACAATTCCTGCCGGAGCCGAGATTCGAACCCACAACCTCGAGTTACAAGTCTGACACTCTATCCACTAGGCCACGACTGCCCTTTCTGAAATTAGCCTTCTGTAGTGAGGTTCATATTTTAAATATATAAGTCCACTGAATTCCAAACCACAATAATGATGACTTCGTAGAGCATTTGTAAGGAAAATACTGACGAGCGAGACCGCACACTTCAAGTATAACATCAAACAAAGCACGCGTCTCTCACAGCGCATCTGTGCAATGAAGCCCCGTGAATGCCCTTGTCATTCGCTTCAACCTTTCTGAACTTTATGAAAGATTATTTTACCGAAGATTCGAGTGGTGTGTGTGTGTGTGTGTGAGGAATTGGAAGCAAGCAGAATACAGGTGTTTCTAAAGCAAACTCCGCATCATCGCACATCTGGTTAAAACTAAGCTCAGAATCGATTCTGAATCGTTGGAGAGAGAATCGCAATGCATCGATGGATTGATTAGGGTTTTTTCTCCTATACACTAGTGGTCAAAAGTTTGGATTAATTTGGAATAATAATTTGCTGCTCAAGAAACTTTTCTGATTATTATCAATGTTGAAATGTTCAATGTTTTGGGCAGTCATTGGCCTAATGGATAGAGCGTTGGACTTGTAACCCAAGGTTGTGGGTTCGAATCCCGGCTCCGACAGAAAGTCCACGACTGCTCCCCGGGCGCTGCACAGTCGGCTGCCCACTGCTCCAAGTGTGTGCACTTGGATGGGTTAAATGCAGAGAACACATTTCACTCCTCATTATACTCTGTATAATTGTGTATGTGACAAATAAAGCTCATCCGAGCTTAATTTGTTGTTGTAAAAACAGTTGTGCTGCCGAATATATATTCAGAATTCTCTGATGAACAGAAATCTCAAAAGAACAGCCTTTATTTGAAATATAAATATTTTGTAACATTATATTTTCTTTCCCTTTTAAACTGTCCAAATGTCAGCGTGTTACAGTTTTCACAGTAATATGAAGCAGCACAACCGTATGCAACATTGATCTTATCAAGGGCGTAGGTTTAATGTTGACATTGGTGGGGTCAAAAGGGCAATAATTGCACAATCTTTAATATGGAAACCAACATTACAATAGGCACTTTCATAACTAAAAAAATATGGAGATGTCAATTAATCAGTTCTGTCATTTAGTTACCTTTCACTTCTAACAAAGAGGCAGTTTAAGAGAGACTTAACTTTACTCTGTTCATAGTGCAATCATCAACATCTCTCATTTATTATCATCATCAGCGTACTTGTATAGAGCACCTACACACAGGGTGTGAATAACACACAGAGTGTGTGTGAGTGTGTGTCTGTGTGTGTGTCTGTCTGTGTGTGAGAGTGCGTGTGTGTGTGTGTGTGTGTGAGTGTGTGTGCATGTTTATGTGGTTTATGAGGACACAAATTTGTATAATGACATAGGTATTACAAGGAGAAGGTGATTTATGAGGACATTTTCAGTGTCCCCATAATTTAAAACGCTTATAAATCATACAGAGTGAGTTTTTTGGGGGGAAAGTAGAAATGCACCGTCTCCTGTGAGGGCTAAGTTTAGGTGTAGGGTAGGTGTAGGGCAATAGCACATACAGTCTGTACAGTATAAAAACCATTACGCCTATGGAAAGTCCCCATAAACCATAAAAACCAACGTGTGTGTGTGTGTGTGTGTGTGTGTGTGTGTGTGTCTGTCTGTCTGTCTGTCTGTCTGTGTGAGTGAGAGATTTTTACAGTAATGTTAAAAGTTTTAGGCACTTGTGTAAAAATGCTGTAAAATGAAGATTCTGTCAAAATTTTTATAAATAGATTTTCTTTATCAATTAACTTCTGTTAACTAAATTACCTGTAAATCAACATTTGGCGTGAGCATCCTTTGTGTTTAAAGCAGCTTTTGCCCTCGGTGCACTTGCGCAGAGTTTCTCAGGAGCTTTGCATGTAGCTTTCTTGAAGCGCTTTGGACGGTTCTTCTGAAGAAAGAAGAAGAAGAAAGAAATAATGTTTTATTTGTCACATACACAATTATACAGAGTAGAACCAGCAGTGAAATTTGTGCTCTGCATTTAACCCATCCAAGTGTGCACACACCTGGGCACCACGACTGCCCCCTTCTTCTGGATTTAGTCTCGGTTTGTTCTGTTTCTTCGTGTCATTCAGACAGACTGATGATGATCAGATCTTTGAGGAGCACTGGCTGTTGTCAGACAAAAGTCTCACTGGATTATTACAATTAATGGCAAAATGAGCGTTTGGAAATATAAACCGATATTTCCTTCACACTGCAGTCATAAAACCATTTTAACTGGTGAAAATACTAGTGTTCTAATAATTTTGTCTGTGTGTATGAATATCAATATTTAATGAAGGTTTTTTGCAATAGTGGGGAACACAACTTTAACGTGCATCTTACTGATAGGTAAACTCATTCAGACTCATTTCAGACACGGGCAAAATTACAACAGCAGTGGTTACAATGCTTACATATGCATATATTTATGTACTAATATCCTACACCTTGATAATAAGTAATCTGCATATTAGAATGATCCTTATAATTGATAAATGATCATTTTATTCATCATTTGTTCACCGGTACTGTAATATCTCTTATTTGATGTTTTGTAATTGGCTCTGTTTCCCAGATAAACATGTACCTGCTCTCCAGGATCCTCTTTGCTTTGTCTCGACTGGCCGTGGAAAAAGGCTTCATCCCGCAGCCCAAGAAAGACCCGTTCCCGCTGTTTGCCACGCTGGTGTGGGGAGTCGTGCTCTGGCTGTTTGAGTATCATCCTCATACGCTCCAGCCGTCCCTCCAGTCCTCCATGAACTACCTCTACCACGACAGCAACACATGGCACGACATTTCAGACTTTCTCATCTATAACAAACCAAGAGCCAAATGAGCTGCTGACAGGTATAGAATCTAGCAAAATAAGAGACCACTGTAGAGTTTGTCTTTCCTTTTATTTGTGTTGTATTGAAGGGTTTCATAACTTTACCTTTATTTGTGACTGAAATCAGAGATGTTTAACCTTGACCGTTCTCAAATCTGTGTTGCCTTGCATGTTACAGGTTGCACTAATTAACTTCTTTGCACATTGTCTAATTATGTTTGCTCCACTTTAAATGAGATTTACTCTCATCTGTACTTACACTTCATGATAACTTTATTAAACCATCATGAGAGAACAGAAACAAACATTATTTTAAATCTCTCAGAAACCTTTCCAGGACACATTTCATCCTAAAGTAATTAAAAACTTTAATTATTATGTGATTTTGCATAAGGAAAATGTTTTCTTTTAGAACCATGCGAGTTAGTTTCTCTAACTAATGATGTATAATGTTGTACTTAACCATTTTAAAAGATATGAATTTTTGGCATCATGGTAATGAGAATTGGGAGTCAAAATTAATGTAGAATTTAAATTCCAAGGTTTTTTTTTTGGGGGGGGGGGGTGAAAAATGACCCGGGTGTTTTTCTTCATTAGATGTCTGTACTGTATGCTGACACTTATTGGTATCACATGACTTTATAAAGTAACCTAACGATCAAACAGAATGATGGCATCATGTATTCTGCTGATTAATGCTTTATTACAATTAATTGTTGACATGTGGGTCCATGTTTTTTTCTGGATTCTCCCCACAGCATTGCTAAATTGGGTTCATGTATTTAATTCCTCTGCTGATTGCAAAACTATTATTAATAAAAATGCAAGGAGCGATATGGGCAACAATTCAGTACGTTGAAATTCCAAAGTAATTTTGTGCCATTATATTCAAGATTAATTTAGTTGTATTTGTGTGGATTTGATGTAAGAATGTATCTAATTGATTAAATACAGAACCAGAATGTTTGGGAGAGTCGTTAATATTGTTAGAAATATATTAATTATACATGTATTCCTATATTGTGTACATGCTTCACTGGATTGTATACAACAGGGCTAAGAACCGGTGTAAAATGTACATAGAAAATATTGAAACTGTGGAAAAGTGTTGAGTTAAAAATTGTACTTGATTAAAAGTCAATGTGTTTCTTAGCTTTAGAAATACAAGTACACAAAATCAAGAAACTGTATTTAACGTTTAGTTGTAACTAATTACAGTGAGCTAAAATTAATTTCAACTGGCTGTTTTAAATAAAAATAATGTATTAGTTTTAAGTCAATAAGAAGAAAAATATGTTTTTTTAAAAAGCAAGGACTTAAGTTTTCATGACTTTTAATTTTAAAGTTGAAATAAAATATTTCTCCTTTGATCACAAAAAGTTAACAAGCTTTTGAAGTCCAGATCACTTGAATGTAATACTAGTAATCCCTTAATTATTTCTAAACATAAGGCTATAAAGACACTCCAGATATTCCCAAAACAGGCTTTTCTGTGAAGTATTTTAAACCTGGTTTTGGTAGAAGCGTTGTTTTTGACAGCTGTTCTGTCTTTGATATTCACTTGACATTAAGACTCGTATGTTTCCTTTCTAACGCATCAGACTCTTTTGGTGTGATTTTACTTTAACAGCCTCATCTGTTAAGAGTAAGAGTGCTTTTGTACACTTTAACAAGGCCTTTATGATCCACTTGAATGGCTTTGTGAAGAGTGAGTCATTTCATATACCTGCACTGAAGGTGTGTTTATTTTGGGAAGGGCCTCAAACTTGTAACGGTCCCTGGATTAATAACCAAGATTATTTCCTTGTACAGCCTATAAACTGGCTGAGTCTATTGCAAATTCTTGTAAACGATATTCAGCAACCAGAACAAATTGTTTTGTTAATAAGATTGAATCACTTATTAAAGTATTGTGTAGGATAATAATTGGCAGCTGAAATCACACCACACCTGATCTTTTTCCATTACAGATATGGCTATGAAAAAAAGTTACGTTTATTTAATGAAAACATCTTCAATTAATTCAAGCAGACATCTACTTGACAGGTTTCTCACAGGAAAGTCTTTGTTTGTTCATGACCCCAGATACTGTAAATACCACTAATGTTTTTTCTAATATGTGCAGATGTCATCATGAGTGAAATACAGTATTTTGTAATCCTGCTACCGAATGAGTGTGTCATAATTAGATCTGTTCAGAAAATAAGAAGAGTACAGGAGTGACCTGGGTGTCACCCAACATGAAACTCAGACCCGGCCTGACAGCACCGCACCTTCTGCACGCTGATCTCTTCTATCTGTCATCCTTTATCTGATATTCAGTCTTGGGTGTGGGATCTCGAGCCCTTTCCGTGACTGTGCATCATGATATCGTGATGCAAATCAAGGCTATTCAGTGCAGATTAAATTACACACTTAGGGAATAAGGAACAGATCATTAATATTATTAGTCATCTATGAGGTTGAATCGCACAAGACCTGTTAAGAGCATCTCGTATTTTACCCCGGAAAAGAAAGACTGCATTGCATTGGTCACATTGCTTAAGAACCATTATTAATGTAATTTTTTCCTCAACATGATTTTACTATTGTCATACTTTAATGCAAAAACAAATATGTAATCTGGAAGTCTTTAGAATTGCGTGGAAAAACAGTATGTCCAGCTATAGACAGGCTCTAAAAACTGCAAGAACCGAACATATCCGCAAACTCATAGATAATAACCAAAACAATCCAAGGTTTTTATTTAGCACAGTGGCTAGATTAACAAATAAACAGATGTCACCCGATCTAAATATTCCCTCACAGTTTAATAGTAATGACTTTATGAATTTCTTTACTGATAAAATAGATAATATCAGAAATACAATAACAAACGTAGATTCTACAGCGTCTAGTACTTCAGCTTCATTCATCGCACCCAAAGAAAAACTGCAGTGCTTTACAACTATAGGACAGGATGAGCTAAATAAACTTATCACTGCATCTAAACCAACAACATGTTTATTAGATCCTGTACCAACTAAACTATTGAAAGAGTTGTTACCTGTAGTAGAAGAACCACTTCTCAATATTATTAACTCCTCGTTATCTTTAGGTCACGTCCCAAAACCATTCAAGCTGGTGGTTATTACGCCTCTTATTAAGAAACCAAAACTAGATCCTTGTGAACTGGCAAATTACAGGACCATTTCAAATCTTCTGTTTATGTAAAAAAAATGTTAAAGTAGTGTCAGCTCAATTATGCTCCTCCTTGCAAAAAAATGATATCTATGAAGAATTTCAGTCAGGTTTTAGGCCCCGTCATAGCACAGAAACTGCACTTGTTAAAATTACAAATGACTTACTTCTTGTGCCAGAGCAAGGCTGCATCTCGTTGCTAGTTTTACTTGATCTTAGTGCTGCGTTCGACACTATAGATCATGACATACTGATAGATCGATTACAAAACTATACAGGTATTCAAGGGCAGGCTTTAAGATGGTTTAGATCCTACCTATCCGATCGCTACCACTTTGTTTATTTAAACGGGGAGGCATTTTAATTATTACCAGTAAAGTATGGAGTACCACAAGGATCTGTCCTAGGTCCTCTATTATTTTCATTATACATGTTGCCCCTTGGTAATATTATTAGAAAATACGGGATTAGTTTCCATTGTTATGCTGATGACACTCAACTATATATCTCAACAAGACCAGATGAAACTTCTAAACTATCTAAGCTAACGGAGTGTGTTAAAAATATAAAAGATTGGATGACAAATAATTTTCTCCTATTAAATTCAGATAAGACTTAGATATTACTTATTGGACCTAAAAACAGTACACAGAATCTCTTGGATCACAATTTGCAACTAGACGGGTGTACTGTTACTTCCTCTACAGTCAAAAATCTGGGTGTTATATTAGACAGCAACCTATCTTTTGAAAATCATATTTCCAATGTTACAAAAACAGCATTCTTCCATCTTAGAAACATTGCCAAGCTACGGAACATGTTAAGTGTTTCTGATGTAGAAAAGTTAGTTCATGCATTCATGACCTCTAGACTGGACTATTGTAATGCACTGCTAGGTGGTTGTCCTGCATCTTCAATAAACAAGCTACAGATAGTACAAAATGCTGCGGCAAGAGTCCTTACCAGGTCAAGAAAATATGATCATATTACTCCAATTTTACAGTCACTGCACTGGCTACCTATTAAGTTCTGTATCAGTTACAAAATATTATTACTTGTGTCCCGATCGAAGCTCCCGTACCACCCCCTCTGCACCACCAGAGGGAGCCGTCCCCTGAATATTAACTCACATTCGGACTCAGTTTCCCATCATTCCTCATACCTGGGCCTGATTGTCTCGCCACACCTGCACCTCATTCACACACACACACATATAAGCAGCACACTTCCATGCACTCACTGCGAAGTCTTGATTTGCCCCGGCTGTCACTTCTGAGCGTTACTACCCGTGTTTGTTTTTCCCGGTTATTACCTCTGCCTTGATCCTCGACTCTGTGATTCTTCTCTGGTTGCCCTGACTCGGACTGTTTCCCTGGACTCTGATATTCGCCACCTGCCCTGATTACTCTGCCTGGTTATCTGACTACGTCTCTGCCCGGTCTACGCTGTTTCCATTGCTGGTAATTGACCCTGTTCTGTTCGACCATTCTAATAAACAAAGCTGCAAATGGATCCTGCTCAGTCTGATGTTTTACAACAGAAGACTTCGCCAAACAGCAATCCAGCAGCATTGAAGCAGTTGACGACTGAACTCACAGCACAAGCCTCGCGACTCGCTTTGCATCAACATCAGCTGCAGCGACTCACTGCGCTCACCGAGGAGCTTGTTACAGCTTTGCAAGGTGTGCGCATAACTCAACCCCAAGCTGCTGCCAATCCGCCACTTGCTCCAGCCAACCCTCCAGCCATGCAAACTCCCCCTGTCAGCCCACGACTCGCCTTTCCCGAGAAATTTGATGGTGATTCCACTAAATGCAAAGGCTTCCTGTTACAATGCTCGCTCTTCGTCAACCAACAACCGTCATTTTACCCCACTGAATCCAGTCGCACCGCCTTCGTGTGCTCGTTACTCACCGGCAAAGCTCTGGACTGGGCTACTGCGGTATGGAGGACCGATGGTTCCGCCTTCCCTACCTTCGACTCATTTCTCCATCACTTCAGGGAGGTGTTTGAACATCCAGTTGAGGGAAGAGGCGCGGGTGAGCAGCTTCTAGCACTCTCACAAGGCAGGAGAACTGCGGACGATTATGCGTTAGCATTCCGCACTCTGGCGGCACAAACTACGTGGGTGGAGGATACCCTGAAACTGTTGTTTCGGAAAGGATTGAATGCTGAACTGCAATCTGAGCTGGCATGTCGAGACGAGGGGAGAACCCTGAGCCAATTCATTGAACTTACTATACACATAGATAATCTGAATCGCTCTCGACGCACGGTACGATTTTCACCTCGCTCCCCACCCAGATCTCAAAATGCCGTTGAACCGATGCAACTAGGATTTACTCCCCTCACTCCCCAGGAGAGGGAGCGCCGCATGCAAAACCAACTCTGTCTGTACTGCGGCCAGGCGGGCCATATGAGGAACACTTGTCCCGTTCGGCCATCATCGGATCGGCGCCCGGTGAGTGACATTACCCGCTCAATCAGTTCAGCTTCTAGCATTACACTGTCTGTCGAATTAATCTCTCAGAAACAAGTAATTCAGACAACGGCGCTTCTAGACTCAGGAGCAGCTGGAAATTTCATAGACAGTGAGTTTGTCGGTCAGCTTCACAACTAAACCCCTGTATTTCCTCCTTGGCAGTGGAGGCACTAGATGGCCGTCCCCTGGGCAAGGGAAAGATTCTCCGTCTCACCGAACCAGTTACACTACACATCGGAACCCTGCACTCTGAAAAGATTAAATTCTATGTTACAGTCACCTACCCATCCTCTGATTCTCGGTCTTCCCTGGCTTCGAACACACGATCCACAAATATCCTGGAGAGAGGGACAGATTACTGAGTGGGGACCAGCCTGTCAAGAACGTTGTCTGTCCAAAATCACCCGAAAACCCAACACAACCATGACTTCCACCGTAGACACTATCAACTTACCCCTTGAGTACGCAGATCTCATAGAAGTCTTCAGCAAGAGAAAAGCCTCACAGCTCCCCGCTCACCACTCAGTCGATTGCGCAATCGATCTCCTGCCTGGCACTACTCCACCCAAGGGAAGGATTTTCCCTCTGTCACAACCAGAATCAGAATCCATGAAGACCTACATACAGGAGGAATTAGCCAAGGGGTTCATCAGACCGTCCACCTCTCCTGCATCCGCAGGGTTTTTCTTCGTGAAAAAGAAAGATGGGGGCCTAAGACTATCGAGGTTTGAATGAGAAAACTGAAATTTCGCTACCCACTACCACTCGTTCCTGCGGCCCTCGAACAACTGCAGCAGGCGAAATACTACACCAAGCTCGACTTACGTAACGCCTACAATTTGATTCGCATCCGTGAAGGGGATGAGTGGAACACAGCCTTCTCTACCACTAGTGGGCACTATGAGTACTTAGTTATGCCCTTCGGGCTCGCTAACAGTCCGTCAGTCTTTCAAGCTTTCATGAATGACATCTTCCGCGACATGTTAGACAGATGGGTAATCGTGTACATTGAGGACATACTGATTTATTCAGATACTCAAGAGGAACACGTACGACACGTCCGATCAGTTCTCAAGCGGCTACTACAACACCAACTTTATGTAAAGGCCGAGAAATGTGAGTTCTATCAGACCAACACCTCCTTCCTCGGTTACGTAATTAGTCAAGACGGGGTATCCATGGATGATAAGAAGGTCCAGGCAGTACTCGACTGGCCACAGCCACAGGCGGTAAAGGAATTACAATGCTTCCTGGGGTTTGCCAACTTCTACTGCCGTTTCATCCGAAACTTCAGCTCCATCGCTTCTCCGCTCACCGCCATGACCAAACGCAACACACCTCGCCTAGTGTGGCCCTCCGAGGCCCTCCAATCGTTTAAGGAACTAAAGGCTCGCTTTACCTCCGCACCCATTCTTCGACATCCTGACCCAGAGCGCCAGTTCGCCGTCGAGGTCGACGCTTCAAATACAGGGGTGGGAGCCGTATTATCCCAACGCCATGGTGAGCCCGTTAAACTATACCCTTGTGCCTTCTTCTCCTGCAAACTCTCTGCTGCTGAATGGAATTATGATGTAGGCAATCGCGAGCTACTAGCCATGAAGCTTCCATTGGAGGAGTGGCGGCACTGGTTGGAGGGGACCACACACCCATTTATCATTCTCACTGATCACAAAAACCTTTAATACCTACGCTCAGCTAAACGCTTGAATCCCAGGCAGGCCAGATGGGCACTATTCTTCACCCGTTTTCACTTCACCGTAACCTACCGACCTGGCATCAAGAATACTAGAGCCGATGCTCTCTCCCGTCAAGTTGAAAGTGTAGAGCACTCAAGTCCCTTCGAGAACATCATTCCCGAGAAGATCCTACTAGCTCCCGTTCAGTGGGATATAATGACCGAGATTACCCATGCTAATCGACAGATTCAGCCTCCTCCAGAATGCCCCGCCGATCTAGTCTTCGTTCCAGAACACTTCCGGCAGCCACTGCTCAATCAAGTCCACACAAGCCCCAGTTCAGGCCACCCTGGAATCACGGCTACGGAACATCTCCTGCGGAATCGCTTCTGGTGGCCAACACTTTTGACAGACGCAGCCAACTTCATTCACAATTGCAATATCTGCAACACCACCAAATCACTCAGACAACTTCCAGCCGGCCTGTTACAACCCTTACCCACGCCCCGACGCCCCTGGTCACACGTAGCCATTGACTTCATCACGGATCTACCCAACTCCCAAGGTAACACAACCATTCTCACCATTGTTGACCGATTTTCCAAAGATTGCCACCTCATACCATTGCCTAAACTGCCTACTTCTCTTGAGACAGCCGAATTACTGTGCAACCAGGTGTTTCGCTATTACGGCCTGGCCGACGACATTGTCTGCGATCGTGGTCCTCAATTCACCTCAAGGGTATGGTCAGCTTTCTTCAAAAGTCTAAATGCCAATATCAGTCTCACTTCAGATTACCATCCACAATCCAACGGTCAGACCGAGCGTCTTAACCAAGAGGTAATTCGCTTCCTTTGCTCCTACTGCCAACAACAACAAACAGAGTGGAGATTGATATTTGATGTGGGCAGAATACGCTCAAAACTCCCTGACCAAACCAGCCACAGGCATGACCCCTTTCAAATGTATCCTCGGATTCAAGCCACCAATGTTCCCCTGGTCCGGAGAACCCGAGCTGCCTTGATTACTGAATGGCTACAAGCGCAGTGAGGAGGTCTGGGACCGAGCTCACACCATCTTCTGAGCGGTCAGGCGTCCAGGGAACTTCAGGCCAACCCGACACCGTCTATCAGGTCCCGTCTAACAGTCAGGGCAAGGGGTCTGGCTCTCGACCGGGATCTTCGCCTCCGACTTCCATGCAAGAAACTCAGTCCCAGGTATGTTGGGCCCTTCAAAATTTCAGACAAATCACGGTATCATTTCGTTCTAGAACTGCCCTCTAATTACGCATTTCTCCCACTTTTTCATGTTTCCCTACACTGAGGCCGCTGGTGGTCGAGAGGGGCATGAGGAGGAGGAGCTGAGCATGAACTCCCCGCCCCATCCTGGTCGGCCAATGAGGAGGCATATCGAGTGCATGAACTGCTAGACTCCAGGCGCGGGCGGTGCGCTACAATCTGGTAAACTGGGAGGAGGTTCGGCCCCGGAGGGCGATCTGGAGTTAATTCAAGCGATATCCTGGACCCCACTCTCACAGAGGAGTTCCACGATTGCACCGGGCTGGCCTCTCGCGAAGGCTGGCGTCGTCTGCTCAAATCAGGGCAGCTGATGAGCTCTGTCACGCCATCACTCGATACCACACTCCCGTAGGGCACAGGATAAGCAGATCAATGTTGTGATTCTCCACTTCTCTTAACAGTTGTTTCAGTTACTTCTCCTATTCTTCTGCTGGACAAATTTACAGCACTGCATATTACCATAGATTCTGTCCTGATCTCACTTTTGTCCCACTGCTGAATCTTTATGTCTGTCTAGAGATGTGTGTGTCAGCCCAGGTGCTGCACACATCGTGCTCTCTCTATTCACTGAATGTGAATGTGGGTCTGGATGACTTACCCCAGGAATTGATTAAATTCAGACTGAATGCCAATCACAGATGTATTAAAAAGCCCAGATATTGAGATCTATCAAACAATCAAACCACAACACAATGTGACTGCATATCAGACGGTGCAGCTTTATGCGTATCATGGTTGTCTGATCTCAGACTGGCAGCCTGTTATGTCCTATGCGCTGCTTGAGAGATGTGTAAGGCTGATTTTGTTCATTTCTGTGCTGCACATTTTCCACCAAAAAGCTGAAGTGAATGGTTTAAGTTATTTAGCGAAGGGTATTTATGGGCTTTATAATAACTTATTTGCATTAATCGGTTTTAATATTGCATGTAAATCATGTGAATCTTAGATTTCTGATCAAACATAAAACCACAACTATGCAGCTCAAGAAAATATCATGGAATGCATTTATTGTTAAACACTTAAATAATTACTTGTTATTGCAATTAAGTATATGGTTTATTAAAACAAGGCATTTTTGATTAAAGTGGCTTTATTCTTACAAAAATTATATTTAAATTCTTCATTATATGTTTTATTATGTATAATATATAATATTAAAAAATGTAATATTTGATTTAGATTTCTAATATATTTTATTATATAATATATTTAGACTCAGTATATTAGCTTTAACTATTTAAACATAGAATAATTTAACATTGCAATTAAGTTTGCTTATAAAACAGCTTATTTAAAAAGTGTTTATTCTAAATTATATAATCAATTATATTTTATAATAATAATTATAATAAAACTCAGTTTTTAACTTCGGTTCAACCGGTTCGGTTCTGGGCAACATTCCATGATGAATCATTCATTCGATCCCGAGGAAAACGATCTTCCGGTATTGTTCTGGTGTGTTGAGTGCTTGTGTGTGGGTGTGACCTCATCTCATCACCCTCCCTCTATTAGCCTATGATAAAACTAATTAGTAATCATTAGCTAGTCAGATCCAGAGTGACTTATTACAGTGTCACCGATGTCATTATTTGCAGTACTTTGACAAAAAATTATGATGGCTATGATAATATATATATTCTGGGGAAATTTTCAATCATTTTCTGGGGAAAATGAACATAATTTGACTTCCAGAACCCTATTATTGAGCAGTACTCTGACACTTTCTCCTCACCGCAGGTCCGATTGCTGTGGAGGTCCCGGTCACCAGGTTCGGACAGCCCTCTCTGACTCAGTGGACCGCAGTTCTGGAGAGGAGCGTCCCGAATCTGACTGGACCCCGTGCTCTTTCAGTATCACTGTCCAGCCCTGCGTCTGCTTCTATCGGCGTCTACACGCTCCAGATGAGAGTCGAGGCTCGCTTGAATGTGAAAACACACTCTCTCGGCCAGTTCACGCTCCTCTGCAACCCCTGGTGCCAAGGTGAGTGCTGTAGGCTCTTAGTTGGCAGGCTGAAAATCACAGGGATTTTAGCATGATGCTGTGTGGTCTGTCTGCTTGCTAATTCAAATCACAATACATTAAGTCTGATTGCTTAGTAAAGTAAATGAAGAAGCACCTCTTCCTGACAAGAGACATGATTTGAAAATATTTTGTGTTTGTAGGACGCAAATAAGCAAAATGTAAAAAGTTTGGGGTTGGCAATATCAATATGTTTTAATGTTTTTGAAAGAAGTCTCTTCTGCTCATCAAGTTAATTTAAAAAAAGAAATGCAGTAAAACAGTAATATTGTGATATATTATTACAAATTAAAATAACTGTAGATTCTATTTGAATCTATTGTAAAATGTTATTTATTGCTGTGATCAGAGCTGAATTTTCAGTATCATTACTATTAGCATCATTTGTAATTAATTGTTCATAAGGATTCTCATTATCATTAATGTTGAAAACATCTTCATATTGTTGATCAAATCGAGATACATTTTTCTGGATTCCTTGTTGAATAAAAAGTTCAAAATAACAGCATTTATTTAAATATAAATATCTTTTAACATGATAAATGCCTTTACTGTCACTTTTGATCAGTTTAATGCATCCTCACTGAATAAAAGTATAACTTTTTTTCAGAAACAAACAAACGATCTTTTAAAAAGTAGTTGGTGTCTTTAATTACATTGCTTTTGCTGCCTTTTTATACACCTCTGAAATCACAGTAATGCGTAGCCTCTTATCACTTACTGCTTCCATTTATTATCTTTACACAAAGATCACCAATAAAACAAACAAATGGTTGTGTTTTTCTGCAGCTGATTCGGTGTTCCTGCAGTCAGAGGATCTGAGGAATGAATATGTCAGGAATGATATCGGCCTGCTGTTTAAAGGCAGCCCCAATAACGTCGTCTCCAGATCCTGGTCGTTTGATCAGGTGAGATGTTTGACTATTGACTGACAGCTCAGCACTGAACAACGGCTTCACATAAACTCCTGTCATGCATTAATGTGTTTTCAGTATGAAAAAGGCATACTGGACATCTGTATGAAATTGCTGCAGCTGAGTCCTCAATATCAAGCGGATATGGGTAAAGATCTGCAGAACCGCAGCAATCCGGTTTACATCGGCCGCGTGATTTCAGCGATGGTGAGGATCTGTTCACATTATCTCCTCTCTGCTCTCTCTCCCTCTTCATGTATTACTATAGTCTCTCTGTCTTTCTAAACAGGTGAACTCTAACGATGATAAAGGAGTGTTAGCTGGAAACTGGTCAGGTGACTACAGCGGCGGCGTCAACCCTTCAAAGTGGTCCGGCAGCGCAGATATTCTCAGGATGTGGGCAGAAACACAATTCAGGCCTGTGAAATACGGACAGTGCTGGGTGTTTGCTGCTGTCATGTGTACAGGTGGGACAAATAGAAGTCATTACATTCAAAAGTTTGGGGACAGTAGTTTTTTTATTTTTTATAAATGAATACTTTTACTCAGCACGACACATTAAATTGATCTAAAGTTGAAGTAAAGTAATTTCTAATATTAAAAAAATATTCAGATTTCACTTAAATGGTGTTCTTTTGAACTTTCTATAAGTTCACATTTTATAAGTAATCATAAATGTTTCTTGAGCAGCAAATCAGCAAATTAAAATGATTGCTGAAAGCTCATGTGACACTGAAGACTGGAGTAATGATGCTGAAAATACAGCTTTGCATCACAGGAATAAATTTAATTTTACAATATATTCAAATAGAAAAGTTATTTTCAATTCTAATAATGTTTCACAATATTACTGATTTAACTGTATTTTTAGATCAAATGAATGAAGCCTTAGAGAACAGACGAGACGTACTGTCCCTACATTTCTGAATGTTAGTGTGTGTGCTAAAGTGTTAATTCACTCAAAAATATTATGAAACAATGAGTTGATAGAGCAGATTATTTTATTTTTGGGTGAATTTCTTTAATGGGTCATTGGTAATTCAATTAGTGCTACTGATAATAAATATCAAAAGTGTTTGTTTGTGTAATAGTTATGAGAGCGCTTGGCATTCCGACTCGAGTCATCACCAACTTCAACTCTGCTCACGACACAAACGCGAACATGGTGATCGAGGAATATTACAGTGAGTTGGGGGAAAAACTGTCCATCGGCAGCGATAGCATCTGGTGAGTTACGCTAAATTGTTTCTGTAGATATAGTGCAAAACGTCTCGGGTTACTTACGTAACCCATGTTCTCTGAGTAGGGAACGAGATGCTGTGTAGCTATGACGCAACGATATTCCAAACACACCAAGCTAATCGCTGACATATCTGGCCCAGTGATGAACCAGATAGCATCTATGGCTGGTTCAAACGGACAAGAACCGGGAACCAGGAGCCATGTCAAGATCCAAGTTATAAAACCTGATAAAAGTGAGCGGAGAGGAACATCCTGCCGCTATACAAATATCCTCTAGGGGGACCACTCTAAAGGGAGCTTGAAAGGAAACCACACTCCTGTAGAGTGTGCCCAAATGCTTAGAGGTGAAGACCACACACCTCGTAAGCCAGCGAAAGAGCTTCCCTCACACCGTGACAAATTCTGTTCTTGACGCAGCAAGCCACGGCGGCAAGCTCCAAAGCTAAAGTGGGCGGGGCCTTCTGAGAAGTGAGTGGATCAGAGGACTTGAGGCTATGGAATAGCATCCTGATCCACCACATAGCATAGCTCTCTGACCGGATGCCTCAGCCTCTGGAGGAAACATGTATCAAGGGGGTGTCTGCCCACTGACCAATAACAGCACCACATAGACCTTCAGGGTTGAGTGGGTTAACCCTGCAGAGGAACAGGCCTGCAAAAACTCCCGAACTCTACCAATCGCGCAGTTGACTGGGTCGAGCTGGCAACCTCCGCACCATGAAGTGAAACTTCCACTTCAGGGCGTACTCTGGTGAGAGGAGGCATCGAAATCTTTCTGTAGCGAGACGAGGCCTGACGACACTCGCAGAAACAGTCAAGCTCTTGGAGCGGAGGCCCCAACATGACGACTCTCTAGATCGAGAGGAAGCCTACTAAACTCCACACACTGGACATACTATGAGGAGGTTACCTACCACTCACATAACTGCCCCAGCGGAGATCTGGCGAGCGGAGGCCTCTAAATCTCTCTGTAGCAAGAGGAGGCCTGACGACACTGGCCGAAACAGTCAAGCTCTTGGAGCAGAGGCCTCAGCATGACGACTCTCTAGATAGAGAGGAGTACTACTACACTCCACATGCTGGGATCTTGTAAGGAGGCACACATAGGGCCTACCACTCAAAGACTGTCCCAGCGGAGTCTGGCAAGCGGAGGCCTCAAAAACTCCCATCAGCGAGAGGAGGCCTACAATGCTTGCAGTGACCGTTTCAAAGTGAAGAACCAGATAATGGTGCGCTTTGCCCCCAAGCAAACCTCAGGAACTCCCTTGTTTGATTACCAGATCCTGCTCGGGGCCCACAGTGTGAAAGAAACCCTGATGAAAGTGGTGACGAAGCACCGGTGGTGTGCTTAGAGCTGCTAGCTCGGTGCCCTGGAGCAAAAGACCAGTAGGAGATGGCCGAACCTGCTGCTCTAGAGGGGGTGGTAAGCCTCTCAGTTACGCTACCTTTCCGTGCGGTAGAGACTGAGAGAAGTGCTCGCTGGAGACCGCTGCATCCTGGAACACTGGCAGGTTTGGCAGACCGATCTCAGTTTTTTTGTTGCAATATAAAAGCTAGCAAAACAAGTGGTCTGTAATTTGTAAACGCCGAAGTAGGCCGCTCAGAAACCGCTCGTCGAGTTTAGACGACTGGGATTCGCGGGGCTCGTGGGGCCAATCAATAGAGAGCTTCCCTGAGGTGCGCGCCAGCACGTCTATACACTCTGAGTAGGCTGCAGAAGGCCGTGCTTCCTGGTCGCTAGGCAGGAGATCGTCGGCTGAAGCAGGCCCGAAATCCTCGGAGTCGGACTTGGTGTACAAATATTTTTTTAGCCCGGAAGAAATCGGTTAGCATGCCTCTGGGCTAGAGCATAACAATCATATGATAAGTCAACCCGCGAATCCGTGCACACTGGCTCAGGCGAGAAAGGGCGAGACCCGCCTGCTCACTCACCATCGCCTCGAGCTCAACATCCAAACCCCAGGCTGCGGCTTTACGGAGGACCAAGGCTGCTTCCGGAGCACGGTGGAACTTGAACAGAATATACATTTAGAAGTGCCGTAAACCACATCGCATGTGTGTGAAAGCCCAATCTTAAAGTTGACACGCTTACCATGTGGGTCGTCGCTTGCAATTGAGGAGAACATCGTTCCACAATTGCAGTTGCCGAAGTGCAAATGAGGAAACTCAGCAAAAAACAGTCCGAATATCGGGCCAGAAAAACAAACCGCAACAAAAGGGCTGATATGGCCACTTCGTGAAGGCAGAGAAATCTGAGGAGCAGATGGCGCGTTCGTCAGTATAAGGATGGCTACGTAAGAACGTCGAGGACAGCATCCGCGCCATCAGCCAAAAAATTGGTCTGATTCTATAAGGGCTTCAGACAATCGGCACACCCAGAGGGTGTTCCCAATGCGTCATAGCTACGCAGCGTTGAGTTAACCTATGAAAGAGAACATACATTACTGTTCAAAAGTTTGCCGTCTGTAAGATGTTTCATGCTTTTGAAAGAAGTCTCTTCTGCTCACCAAGGCTGCATTTAATTGATCAAAACTACAGTAAAAGCTGTAATATTTTGAAATATTATTACAATTGGAAATAACCGTTTTCTATGTTACAAAATGTAATTAATTATTGTGATCAAAGCTGAATTTCCAGCATCATTACTCCAGTCGTCAGTGTCACATGATCCTTCAGAAATCATTCTATGCTGATTTGCTGCTCAAGAAACATTTCTGATTACTTAGAAACATTGAACTTATAGAAAGTTCAAAAGAACAACATTTATGTGAAATCTAAATCTCTTTTTTAACATTATAAATTACTTTACTCCAACGTTTGATCAATTTAATGCATCCTTGCATTTTAATATCAGAATGTGAGCTGAAAGTGTTTGTCTTTATTCAGGAACTTCCATGTGTGGGTGGAGAGTTGGATGAAGAGGCCTGATCTGGGTCGAGGTTATGATGGATGGCAGGTTCTCGACGCCACGCCACAAGAGAAGAGCGGAGGTCTGTCTTTACAGTGATTTGTACAAGGCTAATGCATATGGAAAATTACTGAAAAGATCAGTTTCATATAGGCTGGTTTCTAACTAGACCAGTTAGTACTGGTCTAGTGGGTCAGTTTAGTTGTGGGCTTTGTTTTAAAACCTAGTGAACTGCTTACATAGCATGCTATTCAGTTCCTCCAAAGCATGCTATTTTTAGAGCTGGAATTTAATAATAATCATGCTTAAACATCCATATTCTGTCACAGGAATGTTCCGCTGTGGTCCTGCTTCTGTTAAAGCTGTTTATGAGCAGAAGGTGGATGCGCAATACGACGTGCCGTTCGTTTATGCAGAAGTGAACGCTGATGTACATATGATAATCATCAAAGATAGGAAGATATTATCAAAAAGGGTCGATAAACGCAGAGTTGGAGCTCTGATCTCCACCAAACATCCAGGATCCATGAAGATGCAGAACGTCACGTCTGAATACAAAACTGAGAGAGGTAATGAAAGAATGATAAAAAGAGACAAAAACGTACTGTTAAAATGCTGTTTTCATACAAAAATCTCCTTCTTTCACATTTAGATGAATTGCCATCTCGTGCACCAGGCGCTGCTCGTAAGTCATTCTAGCTTTCTAATGTTTAATGCTGTTTTCCTTCAGTACATTTCTAAAACAATTACAAGGAAACGGCAATTAACACACTGAATTAAATGTGAAATTTACAAGTAGTAACACTGAAACAGTATATTCTTGTAAAACATACTACAATAATCTTTGTTTTGCTTAAACTTGTTTTAACGTTGAGGAAACATTTTAACATAAAAAAGACACATGACAAACTGTTAAATTAATTCAATGCCAACTAAATCAATTTTAAGAATATTTGTATGATTTTCTGATTTTTTTTTTTATTAATCTAAGCTGATGGAAGATACAGTCTTCAGCCTTTCGCCGCTGTGGAAAGAGAGGGTAAAGCCTAGCATTTGTTTTCCCTTTCCTCATAAACTCTGCTCTTTATTTGTTTGAGTAATATGACTAAATACAATGATTTATCATGTCAGTTCATGTAGATTCTAAGGGCGTTGCAGTTTCTCTCGAGCTTCTGAAACCCCCTGTAGTTGGAGAAAACATCTCTTTCAATGTCATAATCACTAACAATCAGGCTGCTCCGAAAGAGCTGAAAAAACATGTGAACGCTCAGAACAAGGAGTACAACCGCAATCCCACTGGAACCTTCTGGGAGGCTCACGACGACGTGAAGATCGGCCCGAATGAAAGTAAGAATTCTGCAAAATATACTTAGAAACAATTAACTCACAATCTGTGTTTTACATATGTATCTGCTGTAGGGCTGGACGATATGACAGGAATATTATGATTTGTTCCACAATCTTAGCATGATTGATTTTAATGTTGCTTTATAAGAAACTGATTTTCCTGTTTTAAAACATAAAGCCATATAAGGTAACAAACCAAAATGGAAAATGACAAACTGCTGATTTTGGGTTCAGATTAATGGACTTAAATCCATAACATCTAAATTGACGCTAACATCTATTGTGCTTGACAAATGTTGCTTTCAGCAGATATATGCTGCATGTATGCCGCGTCTTTTGATCGTGATTCAAACTCAGCGGTTGCCTCTAAGTTTAAATGGGAAGAGCACAGGAAAAGCCTTTGTTTGTTTATATGGAGAGATTTATTTATTTATTTGTTTTAGGTTTTATTTCAAAACTTCAATTTAGTTTGTTATTTGACATATTTCAATTTCATTAAGAAATGTGAAAATGTGATAAAATAATAACTTTGGGAAGATAGTCACTTCCCCTGAGAAATACATTAATATAAATTCCCACCCCAAATTGTATCACGATTCGTTTAATGTCTCAACTGACTTGAATAGTTTTGAACCAGCTCTGCGTGCATCATTACATCCCTAGTCATGTGTCCAAGATGTAGCATACAACTGTGAGATATTTATCATGGAATGCATACTGCAATCTGTTTATTTAATAGTAGGCAGAGTAGTATTACATTGCACACAGCCGGTATGCATAACACAATTCTTCTACTTGCAAAAGTAAAAACATTCACCTGGACCACATGATTTTTTACTACCAAAAAATGGCGAAATGATTAATGAGGAATTGTGAGGTCACGTGACTGAATCCTGTTTCTTGTACTCCACCAGCTGTGACTATAAAACATGAGATCTCCTTCAAGGAGTACATGCTGAAGGAGGCCGCGGAGGATTCTCTGGTGAACCTGGCTGTGGTTATTGAGGATGTGAAGTCTCAGGAGAAAGTGCTGGCTTCAGAAGAGTTCAACATCAGCACCCCTTCCCTCGATATACAGGTTTGTGCTGGTCCAATATGGACATTTACACTAGCTTTAAAATAAAGAGGAACATTAACCCCTTTTGTAAGAATCAACAAGACGGTTTGGTACTAAATTCAAACATATTAAATGATCTCCTCAAAGACATGCAATCATAGAGATTATGTGCTTTGGTAATAATTAACTTGAAGCCTTTATCAATAATGCATTCTAAAAGTATTTTTATTGCATAAATTATGGCTTGTAATGCACCTTATGTTTGAATAATTGTGTAAATTATTTTATAATAGTTTTATCTTCATTGTTACACCGTGAGAAAATATAATGCATTAAAGCATGATAAACAACAAATTTTAGATGTAAAGGAATCTTTAAATACTATAATGCAGTTTAACTTTGGTTGTAAGTTTTTATGAAAATATACAATGCATTACAACTTACATTATGAATACCTTTTGAATATGTTTCACATAAAGAAACAAATTTTTGCATAACTAGATTCACAAGTAAAAAAAGAACTAAAGCAATCAGTGTTTTCTTCCAGATTCAAAACGAGTTATCGGTCATCATTAACACACCACAAGTGGCCACGGTGATCTTCACGAACCCGTTCAACGTTGCAGTGAGCGGAGAACTGACCGTATCCGGTTCAGGACTCTTGGAGGAGAAGGCTCAAATGAGGTGCGTAAAGTGTGTTGTTTTAGTCTTTCAAGCTCTTTTCTGAGCATCAACAAATGAATCACACAAAAAGGTTTTCCCAATCATTCCCCTTTCATCTATCTTTCATCTATTGGTCAGCCATGTCCCCAAACGCACACCATTGGTTGAAACAATGTGTCAGGCTGGTCGGAATGCTCAAATAAACAGAATAATGTTTAGGAAGTGTCACAATTTTCAGAAGAATCAACTTCCAAATGTATCTGCATCCTATGTTTGTATAAGAGAAAGTATTTTAACATCCAAAAAAATGACACACAGTACCCTTGAGTTTATTACATATCTGTCTTCCTACATCTATTTATAGAAAATAAGTTATTTTAAGTTTCCCAAGTCTGCAAAACCATTTCAGAATTTACCATGGTAACCATAATTCTCTAGCAACAAAAATGCCATAGTGAGTTTAGTTTTTTACAACAATAAAGCCACATTATACATTACAGTCAAGTAATTAACAAAACAACAGAAAGAATCTTACACTTACACTTAATATAGATCACATGTTCATTTATTAAAATGTTACAGTAGTCACGGTGGAATTATGGAAGAAGATTTGATTGTCTCTCTTGATAAATTTAGTTCACATTCCTGATGAGTGAGTCTGACGAGCATCAAAGAGTCGAGTACATACAGTTCCTTTTCAGGGAACTCTGTTGCGTCAGCTTTACGCTCCCGGGGAATGGAACAGCTCTTCTCGGACTGGATGCGATGACACAGACGTGGCCGAGGCTTCATCTGTATGCATTTCCCCCGATCGCTCTGCTCCCGGGAGTACTGGAGAGAGTTCGCCGGGACAGGGTCCCACTACTTCTTATTGCCCTGCGGTGGCCGGGCAGAGTATGGTTCCCAAATCTATTTTCCCTTCTCGACGGGCCTCCTCTGGAGCTCCCCGTCAGGAGGGACCTTCTGTCCCAAGCGGGGGGCTCGATATTTCACCCCCATCCAGAACTATGGAAACTGTGGGCTTGGCCTCTGAGGGGGCCCAGCTCATAAACTCAGGTCTCTCAACCGAGGTTGTTGAGACCATTCTCCACTCCAGAGCTCCATCCACGGGGAAACTGTATGCCCTGAAGTGGAAGGTTTTCGCTTCTTGGTGTAGTGACCATCAGCTGGACCCAGTTGACTGCCCTGTTGGTACAGTAATGGAGTTTCTGCAAGATCGGTTCACTGCAGGGCTAGTCCCGTCCACTCTGAAGGTTTATGTGGTGGCCATAAGTGCTTACCACATTCCTTTGGGTGGTATGTCTATGGGGAATGACCCCCCTGCTATCTCGTTTCCTCCGTGGTACTCTGAGGCTGAGGCCTGCAGCTCGCACCAGGGTGCCAACATGGGACTTGGCCATTGTCCTGCAAGGCCTTTCCCTGGCTCCCTTTGAGCCTTTAGAGGAGGTGCCGGCCAAGTTTTTGACCTTGAAAGCGTTGTTCCTCCTTGCTATCTCATCTCTTAAAAGGATAGGAGATTTACAAGCACTGTCAGTTGCACCCTTGTGCCTGGAATTTGCACCTGGCATGGTTAAAGCATTTCTTCATCCTAGACCAGGTTACGTTCCTAAAGTCCCCGCTAATGTGGCGAGGTCGATTATGCTGCAAGCCTTCTGTCCTCCCCCTTTTCAAGATGCGGACCAGGAAAGGCACAATTTGCTTTGCCCAGTACGGGCATTAGATACTTACGTTCACAGGGCTGCCCTGTGGCGCAAGAATGAACAGCTGTTCATATGCTTTGGACCTCCTAACCAGGGGTCCCCTGCATCTAAGCAAAGGATGAGCAAGTGGGTGGTCGAGGCCATCTCACTTGCTTATGAGTCGGCCGGTCAACCTTCTCCTATGGCTGTCCGGTCCCACTCGACTAGGAGTATGGCTGCTTCCAAGGCCCTGATATCAGGAGTTACTCTCCAAGAGGTTTGTGATGCAGCAGTCTGGTCCTCACCACACACATTCGTCAGATTTTATTCTTTGGACCTGGACTCTACCCCAGGTTCCCAAGTGCTCTTGTCCTAGTGCTACATTCACACAGGACAGGCACTTGTCGCTATGGTGATGTTGTACTGCGTTCCCAGAAGCGTAAAGCTGACGCAACGTTCGTTCTCCTTCAGGGACCCGAGGTTACAGTTGTAACCGAACGTTTTCAATCAGTGGGAGGGGTAGTTTCTAAGATTTTTGACATGATTATCACTGTTACAGTGTTACAGTGTCTTTTAGAAGTGTCAGTACACACTTGCTATATCACAGAAACTCATGTGAGTTCATTTGTGTGTTAAACCTGTATATTTACACCACTATATACACTTTAAACTCTTTTATAAATCACTAAAGCTAGACATGAGCAGCAGTAAATGTGATGCTAGCCTGTTTTTGTTCTAAATGCCCTGTGTTTTATATTTCAGGCTTACGATCCAGCCTCGAGAAACCATTAAGAAGCCCGTCAGTTTCACTCCCAGGATGGCGGGTGCCAAGATGCTTTCTGCTAGTTTAGTGTTGGAGAATCCTCCCACCGTCCTGCACGGATTCAAGACCATCAATGTTCAAGCATCTTAGAGTCAAACACCTTCAGAAATGATTGTCAACCATCATTAAGTGCTGCACTAGTGGTTGAAACACATTTAGAAATAATTGCTTTTTAAATTATTATTTTAATGTCACTATAAAAAATATTTTTGACTTGATTCACTCTGAATTGTGTATTCAAGATTATTTAGGCACAAGCCTGAAAATGAAGTTTTTTCTTAACATTTGCATGCATTATATTTGTTTGAGATCTATTCACATGTATTCTCCAGCAGAGGACAGACTAGTTAAGTAGATCACAGCACAGACTGTCAGCTTCAGTGAGAGCAAATATTTCAAATACTGACATTACAAGTATTTTAGAAAAAGGCTGACAAATCCCTGCTCAAAAATAAAAAAGACAACAGACTACATGAGCGTACTTTTGTCTCCAAGGGTTTGATTTTAGGTAACATTACATGGTGTGATGTTAAAATTGTCCTGGAAACTTATTACAGTGCATTCATCATTTCTTGTGCTACTTTTCAATTGTCTTTTATGCATATGTTTTACATCCCCTACCATTGCCTTAGTGTTAAAATATAAAAACTAAACACCTTACATCTTAAATGATCATGTCCTTAATCCCCATGAGAAATTTGACATTTGAATTTATTTATTAGGATTAACCCCTTGAGATGTACCATCTCGTTTTCGACTGGGTCTCACAATGCAATAACATAGTTACAAAAAAAACAAACACTTAATTTACATTACATCCATAAAAAACAGATATTATTTGGAGGAAACCGAAGGGAAAAAAGCACCAAAAGCTTAAATAATAACTAGTAGGAAACATGAAACAAAAGATAATACAAAATATACCGATCAGTGAATCCAATCACAACATAAGCCAACATATATTTATCTAATACAAACCTTGTACAAACCTACAAAGTCTATTATATGCTGTGTTAAGCAATATCTAATTTTGATGCAGTCTGATAAACAACATCACAATAATCAAGGATTGGAAGTATAAGTTGAGAGGCAAGATTCTTATGAACACTGTATAAAAACTGTTTCTAGATCGATGTAAAGTACTAATTCCAAAATTGATTTTATGTAGAATAAGATTAATATGTGATTTAAAGGAAAGTTCAGAATCGAGCAATACTCCAAGGTATTTCATAATATAGCACACAAACAACTTTTGGATTGAAGTTTCTGCCTAGAACCAAAAATCATAACATAAGACTTAGTTTCACTAAGCACTGATTTATTATCCAAAATCCAATCTTTTAAAATATTAAAATCATACTGAAGAGATAACTGAATTTGTAAATTAAATATAAATTCATGTCTGTATTGTAGAAGGCACAGCTCAAACAAAACTCCAAAACCTTTCTGGATTGTATGATGAATAGGACACAGTAGAAGAAAAAAAACACACTCCAACAATTAAGAAATGAAACACAAAGGCCATGTTTAACTTCATTCTGCTCATTGGTATGTTTGAATTGGATCATTGAAGATTAACAGCAAAGACATTGGTTAATCAAATTGGATTAAATAAAGGATATTTTTTAACACGTTTAATTATTGCAGGTTAGTTTGCATTTCATATGGCCATGAAAAATTATGTAAAGTTTAATAAAACATCTTCAAACCACAAGTTATAAATACATGCAGATATCTACTTTACATACAACCTCAGGTTTCTCACAGGCAAGTCTTTATTTGTTCATAACTTGTGAAATCAGATTCATTACCACTGATACTGGAAATACCGTAAATGTTTTTCTTAATAAGTGCAGATGTTGGCATATGTCAGGTATTTCACAATTATTTTACTGAATGAGTGTGTCATACAGGAAAAAGGGAGAATGAAAGAGTGTGTGTCGCTCAACATGAAGCTAAGACCAGGCCTGACAGCACCTCACCTCATCTGTACCACAGATATAACTACACCCAGGGGCGTAGGTCACGCGCGTCCCCCCCACTTTTTATAAAAACTAAATTCGTCCCCTGCACTTTCATTTGACAGTTGTGTTCTCGACATGTTGAGGTTAATGGAGCAATGTATATAAATGCAGAATTATTTAAAATCCAAAGAGACAAGATAGTCTATAAATTACGTGTATGTTACTCAGTTTGTCACATCACGACACGCCCTATTTTGCACACGCGGTCCCACGCTGCATCCAACATTCATAGAGCTCACGATGAGTTCAAAGCGGCACACAACTCTTCACTCCTTTTTTACGGTAAAGTCATTTAAAGTTGGCATGTGGTATCCGAATAGTGTTGCCCAATGTTGAGTGACTCTGCGGTGATTACTGACGCGCTCGTATCTGATGAAGATGTTGTTGTAAAACATCTAAAGGTGTTTCTGGGATGCGACTCATTTGCAATCTAATGAGTTTGAGAGGGTCCAGCATCGTAAACTTTGTTAGAACGTTGGGTAAAAAGTTAATTGATCAAAACAGATCATATTTCTGTCCCACACCACCCCTATTAAGCGCACCACCTCGAGGAGTTACCCAAAGACACCACGAGACCAGACAGGATAATCAGTATTAAACGTATTTTATTGAATAAAAATAGGCTAAATCCTAAACTAAAAAGCACAGGCTGATCCGACTCTCTTCTTCGTCAGGCTGCGTAGGAAGTTCACACAGCGGTTCCTCTTCGGCAGACAGAGGTAAGTAATGAGGCAGACACTGGTAAGGGATAGGGATGTGCACGAGTACTCGATTAATCGAACGCATCAGCAGGATCAAGCATGAAAATGATGATCGATTTATTTTTTTTTACTACTTTCATTATTTCTGATTGGTTATGCTGGTATTTGGGCGGTAGTCTGATATTTGATTGATTATGGCTGCGAGAAGTTGTGGTCCAGAGACAAGACCGGAGCACAGAGCGAAAATGGCGTCTAAAGCGCGCAGCGATGTCTGGCAACACTTTGAAAAACTTGACAAAAAAACAGTCAAGTGTAAGATGTGCAGAGCCACACTGGTCTACAACTCCACAACGAGTTCGATGCGTTACCATCTTGCACATAAACACAAAAAAGCAGATGATGTCGATGCCACTACCAGCAGTCAGACGAGCATAAGAGATTTCACCATCAGACAGAAATGCGACAAAGGCAGGGCAGAGAAGATGACGCAGCTAATAGCAGAAATGACAGCAGAAGACTTGCTGCCTATTAGTTTTGTTGAAGGTTTTAAATGTTTAATGAATTACGTTGAGCCCCACTATACTGTCCCATCGCGCAAAACGGTCACTGCAAGGATTGATGCTCTATACGAAAAATGCGCTTGTTCACTAAAAGACAGTCTGTCGAAGCCAGCGCGGGTGGCTGTAACTACGGACTCGTGGACCTCGCTAACCGCTGAATCGTATATGACGCTATCCTGTCATTACATAAATTAATGGAAAATTCACAAACGCAGTATTAGAGACGTGAGGTTTCGAGGAAAGACACACAGCTGTGAACATTGCCAACTACCTAAAAGATGCAACAGGAAAGTGGCTGTTAAGCTCTGAAAAAGTAATGGCATGTGTGCACGACAACGCTGCTAACATGGTTCTGGCAAATCGAAGTCTTTGGGAATCAGTGCCCTGTTTCGCACACACCCTGCAGCTTGCAATCAATGAGGGCTTCAATGTTGCAACTGTAAAAAATGTAATAGCTGCAAGTAGCCGATTGGTATCACATTTTCACCACAGCACAGTAGCTACAGCCGCACTTAGGCAGAAACAACAAGAACAAAATATACCCGACCATAAGCATATTCAGCATTGTCGCACGCGGTGGAATTCGGTGTGTGACATGTTCGAACGCCTTTTGGAACAGAGGTGGGCTGTGTGTGCTGTTCTGTCCGATCGCAATGTTACAAAACTTGCAGATGCGAGGACACTTGACCTAAAAGATGAGCACTGGCAAACTGTGGAAGAACTGACACCTGTTCTCAAGTCTCTTAAGTGTGCCACAACTACAATGTGCAGTGAGACCCATGTTTCCAGTTCAATGGTCTATCCGATCACACACAGTCTCATCACTAGACACCTAAACACACAGAGGTATGAGTCTCCAAGAGTGTCTGAATTTAAAAATGCCGTAGCCGAATCTCTGAAACGGCGCATAGTCGGAGTTGCTGAAGATGCTGAGAAAGTGTATCTGCCTCTTTTATTGCAGCGGCTTTGGATCCAAGACACAAACATCTCAAGTTTCTTGAGACAGAGCCTCGGGAGAGAGTAAAAGAGAATCTGAAGCAGCTTTGCGAGACAATCCCAAATCCTGTCAGACCCATACAAAGTAAGCCCGACTCAGCAACAGCGCTCGACACTCTTTTCGGCGAGGACTACGGCACGAGTGATGTTTCTCCGCATGACACCGAAATCGAAAGCTACTTCAGGGAGCCATGCATCTCTGTAAACCAGGATCCTTTATTGTGGTGGAAAGTAAATGAGTCTCGATTTGCAAAGCTAAGCACCCTTGCCCAGTGGTACCTGGCTGTTCCTGCAACTTCTGTGCCTGCTGAGCGTGTTTTTTCCACCGCAGGTCTAATTGTAAATAGACTCCGCACTCGGCTTTCATCTGAGCACGTAGACCGACTGATCTTTTTAAATAAAAATATGTAGTCCTTATGTTAAGTTTTATTAGCCATGCATGGTAAAATATTCAGGCTGTTTTTGTTTTAAGTTTAAACAGCCTAGTTAAATTATACCGGCTTTATTTTATTTACCTTTACCGACTGATCATTTTTAAAGAAATTTATGTTACCTAATCTTTAAGTTTTATAGCTGAGGTAAAAATATTCAGGCTATTTTTATTTTAAGTTTGCGCAGCCAAATTATCCTGGCTTCTAATTTTCGTTAAGCTATGGGCTACTTCGTTTCGAATGGGCTAGTCGTTTGGTGAAGTTGTATTAAACTTTATTTTTGCGAACCTTTTACAAAAAAAACTTTTTTGATCCACAGCTGTTGTGATGCTGCTGAAGTAAAATATTGTTTTGTTAAAAATAACAGTTGAATAAAATAACTGAAAAGCATGTCATGTGTGTTTTATTTGTTTTATAAAACATAGAAAAAGGTAGGTTCTCTTTTTAAAAACTGATGCAAAATATTTATACAAATAATAAGACAGACATATTGATGGGATAATACTGTAAAATAAGTATTTTTTTTTTTTTTTGTGGGGCTTCAGTTGCCATTGTTTTAAAGCACCCTGTAACGGGAGAAGCGCATCCACTACTTTCTGGTTGGCACTTAGTTCAAGCTCACATGCATTTTGTGTAGATAAATACAATTTGTAATATAACATTTACATATTGTGTATCTAGGCTATGTGGTTAATTTTATATACAATGCGTCATGTAGAAAAAGCGCTTCAGCTTCACCTCACGCTGTTATTTCTTTTAAATGTTTACTGTGTTAACCACTATTGATGGTGATGTTTAATAATCTGTGTTAATTTAATTATTTTTTTAATCCTGTCATGTTTCATTGTTTTATCAACAACGTTTTTAACAGGGCTTTAATTAAAATATTTTAATTGTCGCTATGACGCACACGCCCGCCCCTTGCTTAAGCTCCACCCCCGATTAATCGAGTACTCGTTTCTCAAACCTGTGGATTACTCGAAATGAAATATGATCAGAAATGCCCATCCCTAGTAAGGTATTCGCACAGCGATTCCTCTTCGGACAGCCAGAGGTAAGTAACGGAGCAGACACTGGTAAGGGGTTCGCGCAGCGATTCCTCTTTGGACAGCCTGAGGCAAGTAATGGAGCAGACACTGGAAAGGGATTCTCACAGCGATTCCTCTTCGGACAGCCGGAGGCAGATAACGGAGCAAACACTGGTAAGGAATGCACTCTGTTGTGTCTGACTCTCTTCCAGCCCTTCTCTCCGCAGGGCTTCCCCCAGAAGATGAACCGGCATCCCCTCTCCCGAAAAGTCCATGGGCTGGTCCACTCGCGTCAGGGCCACCTCAACCACCGTAGAGCTCACTTGGCAGAAGCTGACTCCCCCACCTTCCCTCACTTGTTGGAGGCTCACCGAGGTAACTCGGGCCAGTCGTTGATGGCGGTACAGGTGAATGGGATAGAGATTTACATTCCGTACTCTCACAGCGACTCGGCCCTGACGAGCAACGGCTAGACCTCGAGCCACCATCTGACAGTCCAAATGGGGCTCGACGAGTACCCAATCTTCTGGTCCATACGATCTGAGCGGGCAACCAAGCCCAGATAACAGCCTCGCTCCGGGCCGGAATAGAAAGGGCATATCGACAAGCAACCCGGCCGGTACCTTCGCGGTCTCCTTGGGAACTGGCCGTGTGAACCCGACGACAATCCACAACGATGCGTTCCCATTCTCGCTTCTCAGCTGGCGGAGCAGTTCAAATAGGCCTAGCTTGGAACAATTCTTCCCAACAATCTGTAATGACATTCATGCCCAGAAGGGCTCGATGAGTCCCCAAACAAGGGTCCCGGACATCCACAACTCCCTTCTGTGGTACGGTGATCCCATGGATCTCCAAGTATCCGATAAATGTAATGTCCAGACCGTTTGCCCCTCGCAAGGTAAGCCAGGGGGCCTCCGGCTCCTGTAAACATTGAGCACTGAACAGTTCTTTAGACAGGCTTTCAGAGAATAGAGTGACTTGGGACCCGGTATCCACTAGGCACTGGACCTTGACGCCGTTCACCTGAATCTCCACAAGGGGGCAATGCCCGACTAAACGGTCTCTAGGGGCGGTAGGCAAAGAAGGGTCAATCAAGGGGGTCCCGACCACTTGACCCACAGTGGCCGGTAACTCTAAAAACCCCCCTGTGAACCGCGGCGAGAGCCGCATTGGCGACGATAGTGTCCAGGCTCTCCACAGCCATTTCAAATCGGGCGACCCTGCTCGTCCCACTGGAATCTAGGGCCGGCAGGCCGGAATGGGCGTCTTCCTGGGTTTTGGCTTCCGTCCGAGTAAGAACGTTCTCGAGGCAAGGGCAACGGATTTGGCCGCTCCCGGCGAAACTCCTCCAAAAGAGTCTTGGACAGCTCGGTCATTTGTTCCCGGACAGCCTTCATGAGTTCGGCACGTAAGGTCTGCTTCCAATCGGACGGCCCAGAGGAAGTAGAACTGCTCGTCCCACTGGCGGCCATACAAACAGAGGGATCCGCCGTCTCCGCATGGTCCAACTCTAAAGCCAAGGCCTCCCTTCGCAAATCCTCGAACGTCAGCTCGGGGTCTCGGCGGAGCTGTACACGCAAACTCTGACGAACAGGGCCCTCCCGGAGCCCCAGGAGAAATTGATCCCGCAACAAGGTCTCTTCACCTCCCAGACCATGATCACGCCTCCTCTTCAGCCTAGTAAACTGCTCCCGTAATCGTAGAGCGAAGGCCCGTAGAGTTTGCCGGGGTCTGTGGGGCGCTTAGCCCCTGAAGTCCCGCCAGATACTCAACCTGGGCCCTCCATTCCGATAAGCTCAATTCCGACCCTGGTCCTCCATATCTTTGGGCCCAAGGGGCTCCCATAAAGATGGGCATAACTTGAGGCCGGGCCGCCGGCAAATCTTCATCTGCCATCAGGGGTCTCTGGTCGCTCAACTCGAGGTGAAAACCCTGCCGACTACGCCAATTTGTAACAGGCCGGGGTGGCCTCCTCCCGTGTCCCACACCACCCCTATTAAGCGCACCACCTCGAGGAGTTACCCAAAGACACCACGAGACCAGACAGGATAATCAGTATTAAACGTTGTATTTTATTGAATAAAAATAGGCTAAATCCTAAACTAAAAAGCACAGGCTGATCCGACTCTCTTCTTCGTCAGGCTGCGTACGAAGTTCCTTCGTAATGAGGCAGACACTGGTAAGGGATTCGCACAGCGATTCCTCTTCGGACAGCCAGAGGTAAGTAACGGAGCAGACACTGGTAAGGGGTTCGCACAGCGATTCCTCTCCGGACAGCCTGAGGCAAGTAATGGAGCAGACACTAGTAAGGGGTTCGCACAGCGATTCCTCTTCGGACAGCCTGAGGCAAGTAATGGAGCAGACACTGGAAAGGGATTCTCACAGCGATTCCTCTTCGGACAGCCGGAAGCAGATAACGGCGCAAACACTGGTAAGGAATGCACACAGCGGTTCCTCTTCGGACAGCCAGAGGCAGGTAACGGAGCAGCTCAATAGCCTGGTAGCAAATCTTGCCAGGAGATCAAACAACAGTGCATGAGTGTGCAACAAATCCTCTTTAAGTCAGACAACAATCAGGTACTCACGCCAGGGATCTCCTTCAGTGTGAACGGCTCTTCAAATCAGACAGTAATCAGGTACTCGCACCAGGGATCTCCTTCAGTGTGAACAGCTCAAGAGAGAGATAATACTTCCTCTTCGAGTCAGGGAGTTAAACAGCAATGCATGAATACTCAACAAATCCTCTTCAAATCAGACAGTAATCAGGTACTCATGCCAGGGATCGCCTTCAGTGTGAACGGCTCTTCAAATCAGACAGTAATCAGGTACTCGCACCAGGGATCTCCTTCAGTGTGAACAGCTCAATAGACAGATAATGCTTCCTCTTTGAGTCAGGGAGTCAAACAGCAATGCATAAATATTCAACAAATCCTCTTCAAATCAGACAGGATGGAGCTGTACTCCTGTATAGCATACACTCAACACACAGCAGTTAGTTAGTATCAATTTGGCACTCGAGACCAACGAGTATGCCAACTGGGAACACGGGCAGACACAAAATTATAATGTCCACACCTGTGCATGCATCAATCACTTCAAATGGTCACACGTGTTCACTTCACACTAAGCACTGCAACTCATAACAACTCACAGTGAATAAGGTCTCCACTCGCGGTCCCAGCTGACTCCCTCCTCTCAATTGACGCACTGTACATCAAAAACTGTGTGGGAAGTGTACTATGAACACACAACTGGCATTAGAGGCTTCAAACCAGATTTCAATAAACTCCGGGACAGTTTCACCGAACTGTTGTATACAGCGGGTACTGAAGGCATTAGGTTTTCCTAATAAGAATTACAGATGACACTTAACTGCTTGACGAAGTGACATAGGTCCCCTGCCTCTCTTCCTCTGTTTGTGTTATCTCCCTTTATGGATCCCGATTCATCAAACCGCTGGTTTAAGGCTCTTTCTTCCTAATGTGCAGTCTCTCCCCGCTCTGTGTGACCTCCCCTCTCCACACAAACATGTCCTTTTATAATCCCCCTCGTGAATACATGTCTCTCTCGCGGCTCAATCTCCGCTCGTTACACAGCTGACGCTCATTTCCCCATTTACTAAGCCCGGCTGGACTGTTTACACAGAAGGACCCGGAACCGGCATGGTGTTACACCGAAATCGCTCCCACAGGGAAACAACATTGGGCAAAAATAGTTCCGCTTCAGGTCACCCCGTGACATAATAGTTAGCAAAGTCTGAAGTGTAACCTGCTTTTCACGCGTGGTTTGTCTTGTGAACACACGTATCGTAGACAGAGAGAAATATAATTTGTTTAGTCTTAAGCAGTGTCATGTAGAGGGACTGTCATTCAATTGATCAATAACAAAACAATTATTTAGCTGTATTTCTTTTGAGAGTTCAACCCCGTTAACCCTAATTACAGAATAATACAATATCGGAAAATGATCAGACAAGTCTGAATATAAAACAGCAGATTTCATTTATTCACTTAGAGAATGTGTAAGTTGTTGAATTTTCTTTAACTCTTAGGTTTATGAATAAGAGGACAATAATAACTAGAATTAAGAATATTGAGAAAGTCTACAGTAAGGGTATCAAATTTCTCGGATATTATTTCTAGGTATATTATTGTGGTGAATAATAATAATTTTGTCCTCTCTCTCCATCCGTCTCAGCTATCATTGAGGTGTTGTCTGTCTGTCTGTCAGGTTTTTGATTGTTTTAAGGTGAGCAGAATGCATTAGTTTAATAGTATTTGATAAATGTTTTTTGTATTGAATGTATTGAAGCAGATGCTTGACAAGTTTAACATGTTTTAATGCTCCTGTTTAAGAGTTTTATATTCAGCATACCGTGTATAAAGCAGTTAAATGAGCATGCGGTATTATTTCAATTAATTCCATAACAGTAAGTACTTGAGTGGTTCTTTGTGTGATTTCATAATAAAAGCATCTAAATTGTTAACAGACTAATATATTAAAGCTGAATATAAAACGTTATGTAGCCCTCTCCCGTTGTACGGCTCAAATGATAAGTATGTCTAGGGGGAATTTAAATAAAACAAACTTTTGGGTGAGAGTTACATCTATAAATTTGTAAAGGACTGTTTGCATTTTAGCAATAACAGACCGTAAAATACAACCCAGAGTCTCAGATGTCAGTATGAAGTGTTTAAAACTTATATACAGAGCGGGGAAGTGGCTGTGTACTGTTTCTATTGCATAATATAAATTCCAATCTCACTGAAATTACTCAACTGTACATTAAACAACTAACCATTAACTGTTTTTCTTCACAGGAAGATCACCGAACAAAGAGATTGTCAATAAACCTTTAGCTTTATTAAACGTGGACTCTTTTGTCTGTTGTTACCTTTTTTTCTGTAGTTAAATCACTTTAGGGCCATTGACCCAATTTACACATTGTAAACACAACCAAACATAGTTCAAACAGATAATCAACTTAAACGAATATTCACAACAGAATAGTATAATCAAAATACCCCAAATAAAGTTTGACCCAGCTGGGATTTAAGTCTCTCGTTGGCGCGCAATGTTGGAGCTCATTTGAATGTGCAACAATTATGAGTACTCACGAAATCCAGGGAAATAGAGAAGTTCAAATGCACAGTACCAGTTCAGGAATCAGTTAAATGATTTGCAAATCCAATCGTCATGAACGTCTTCTCGCGAATCAGCAGTCACGAATGTCCTCGCAAATCCTCCGTCCGTGATGCAACCAGGCTCGATCCAGCGGCGCGGAACAGCCTCAGTCTCTCTGTCAATCGCACCGCCTTTGTCCGTTCTCTTTGCGTCTCTCTCTGAACTCCTAACACTACAAAATGGTCATCAATCCTTGGATGCAACAATAAACACGACTATCAGTTCTTAGTTGGAACAAATAACACATGGGTATTTACATGTTTTGGATAAAAATAAATAAAAGACACGAGTATTATCTTTCTCCCTCAATTGCATCACCCCATCTTTTTTTTATAGCCCCGCCCCTTCCACTCTTGCGGTCATTCTCTAGACACCTCATTGGATAATCAGTAACATTCCTTTTTTTCTTAATAAAATAAAAACTCAGATTTTAAAGTCCACATCAATGTTAAACCCTTTCTTTTTTTTCCCGTTTAACAGAAAACATTTATGAATTTTAAGTCCAATAATAAAAACTAAAACAACTTAAATGGACCCTATTTTAGTAGGGCTCTACATTCTCCCCTCACCTAGAATCGTTATGCCCTCATAACGAGAGAGAAACAAAAGAAAACATACAACATTTTCACAATGAAGAAATATGTATTGTGCATATGTGACTATGTGAGCAAAATAAAACATGAGTCGACCTACGAACAGTACGGACTCATTCGAGTTACTGTCTTGGGTTTAAAGTAACTGTACAGTTACTCAACTTTCTTGAGGGCATATTCAACCACAAATATGCGGTAGAACAGTATCTAACAGGGTTTACAACTTTTGCTTGAGCAAGAACAAGCTCAACTTTCGGCACCCCAAATGTATCATATGTAAACCTCTTAGGCACATTTCTTGTTCTCTGCGACCTTCTACCAGTTTCAGGTACATCATCAGAGGTATTTTGATCTGCATCAGTTTGATGTACACTCACTAAATCTTGCACCGAACTTATAACATTATCACATAGATCTGAAACTCGACTCACATCTTGTAAATTGTCAGAGTCATTCTCTGATAGAAGTCTTGAACCAGACTCTATAGATTCAACTGTCTCAATTTCTTGAAGAGTCTCAACTCTTGTGTCTGAGTGTTCCACATTCCCTGTGACATCCTCAGAAACCACTGCATCCTTCTGAGAAATTTCTGTTCTCCTAGGAGTGAACTGACAATCTACAGGTTCTGGAAACCATACTCCATATGATTCATCCTCACTGTCAGAACTCCCAATATTTGAATCCGCTCTGGTTTTTACTTCCTGCATTTCAGGTGCATCCTTAACTTCCTGTTCTGGACTCTGACTCTTTCCAACATTCTTCCTTCGTCTCAGAACCCTCTTTCTAGGTTTCGGGACACTGTGCGGAACTTCTTGTCTCAACTCTTGTCCAATAGGAAGAATATGATTCCTATGCAGAATCTTGACTGGTCCAGTTCCACTCACTGGCTTAAGTCGGAACACAGGCAAGTTTGGCATCTGGCTCTGGACAACATAAGGCTCAGTACTCTATCTGTCTGCCAACTTATGCTTTCCTTGCAGTCCAAGATTTCTAATCAGGACTCTATCTCCCGGAACCAGGTGAGAGTAATGCAGTCTCTGATCATATCTCCTCTTATTTCCTGCATTTTTCTTTCCAGCATTCTCTTCTGCCAGCTCATAAGCAGACTTCAGTTCTTGCTGCAAAGTCTTTACGAAGCGCTGATAAAACTTTGTGGAAGTACCATCACTTGACACACCGAAACTCAGGTCGATGGGAAGTCTTGCCTCTCTTCCAAACATAAGGAAGTAAGGTGAATACCCTGTTGCTTCGTTTAGACTGCAATTGTACACATGTACAAGATGTCCAATGTGACGGCTCCACTGCTGTTTCTGCCTTGGATCCAGGGTCCCCAACATGTCCAGGAGCGTCCGGTTGAACCGTTCGGGCTGCGGATCACCCTGGGGATGGTACGGCGTTGTCCGGGATTTCTTCACTCCTAACAGGTCAAACAACTCATGGATGAGCCTGCTCTCGAAATCCCGACCCTGGTCCGAGTGCATCCGTTTAGGCAGTCCGTAGTGAACGAAGTAATTCTCCCACAGGACTTTTGCAACTGTGGATGCCTTCTGGTCCTTAGTCGGAAACGCTTGTGCGTATCTTGTGTAGTGGTCCGTGATGACAAGGACATTACAGATGTTCTTGGAGTCTGGCTCTATGGATAGAAAATCCATACACACAAGATCCATCGGTCCACTACTGGACAAATGTGACAAAGGCGCCACTCTCTTTGGCAGAGTCTTCCTTTTTACACATCTGGCACATGTCTGGCAATATTTTGCCACATCGACCTTCATTCGGGGCCAGTAAAATCTCTCTTTCACAAACCCATAGGTTTTTTCAAACCCCAAGTGACCAGAGTCATCATGAAGTGATTTTAAAACTACTTCATGGAAATTCTTGGGCAGACACAACTGTTTACGACGAGATCTGTCTGGTGCTTGAGTGCACCGAAACATTACACCATTATCCAGCACTAATCGGTCCCATTCTCTCCTGATTACTGGAAGGTCCTGATGAGCATCTTTTTTGACTGTGGACAGATCTCCCTTTTTCAAAGCTCTCCATATCTCTCCAAGACACGGATCATCTTGCTGAGCACAGGACAGATCCATAGAACTCAACTTTGGGATTCTGAAGGCATCCAGCGTAACTAAGTTGCAGTATGCTTTGGGGACTGACTTAGAAGATCCTCCTAGCGATGTGACAATCCTGCTGGCACTTGCAAGGCAACTGGTCTTTTCCTGACATGGTAGCTTACACAAAGTTCTCACTCCAGAAGATGGGATATTCATCCATTCCTGGTCCTTCACTGTTCCATGAGGACGACGCGACAAGGCATCAGCATCAATATTTTGTCTCCCAGGCCTGTACTTGAGACTGAAATCGTACACCGAGAGGGCTGCCAGCCACCTATGTCCTACAGCATCCAGTTTAGCTGTTGTCAGAACATAAGTTAGTGGGTTGTTGTCTGTCTGTACCTGAAATTTAGCTCCATACAGGTAATCATGTAGCTTGTCAACGACCACCCACTTTAATGCTAAGAACTCAAGTTTATGGACTGGGTAATTTTTTTCAGAAGGTGTCAAACTTCTGCTGACAAATGCCACAGGTTGTAACCCCTGTCCTTGGTCCTGATACAACACCCCGCCCAACCTTTCACAGCAGGCATCAACATGTAGGACGTACGGGAGCTGAGGATTGGCAAAGACCAACACAGGAGCCTGGGTAAGTCTCACCTTCAACTCTTTAAAAGCAGCCCATAAGCATCAGTCCATCTACTCCCAAATGGATCAGAGGCTTTGTACACCACTCGTTCTGGGAGGATCCCTGCTTTTATCTTCTTCAAGCTTGCTGTCGGCAGACACTCTTGCAACAACTGATTCAGTGGGTAAGACACTTTAGAATAGTCTTTCACAAATCTTCTGTAGTATCCACAGGAACCTAAGAAAGAACGTAGCTCTGACACATTCTGTGGTCGAGGCCAAGACTTTACAGCCTCGATACAAATTTTGAGGGGTCTGTGGAGACACCTTCTTGAGAAACAATAAGATGTCCAACATAACTGACAGAGGTCTGACAGAAGATGTGCAAAAAACAATAAGATGTCCACAGATAACTTCAATCCTTCACTCTGCACTTAATAAATAGTAATGTGAATAAGAGGGATGTGCAGACGGGTTGTTCATAGTATTGTACATAGAGCAGCAATGATGAGAATGTGATGATATTTACAGTTAACAATGGGTCTTGTGAGTGTTTATGAAACAGAGTTTGTGTTTAGGAGCCTGATGGCCTGAGGGAAGAAGCTCTTCCTCAGTCTTTCAGTCTTTGCCATCATGCTCCTGAAGCGCCTGCCAGATGGCAGTAAACAGAAAAGATGGTTACCGGGGTGAGTTGAGTCTTTGATGATTTTTACAGCTCTGCTTTTGCAGCGTTTGATGTAGATGTGCTGCAGAGAGGGGAGAGCAGACCCTGAGATGCGCTCAGCTAGGCGCACGACTCTCTGTAGAGCTTTGCAGTCCTGGTTTGTGGCATTATTATACCACACTGAGATGTACTGAGTCAGAACACTTTCTATGGCCCCTGAATAGAAAGTTTTCAGGATAGCTGGTGAGACCCTGAATTTCCTCAGCTGTCGCAGATGGTACAGTCTTTGCCTGGCTTTCTTAACCTGTGTTTGAATGTGTGTAGTCCAAGTCAGGTCCTCGGAGATGTTTACACCGAGGTACATGAAGCTACTCACCCTCTCCACAGGGGTCCCACTGATCATAAGAGGAGTGTAGGGCCGCTGCTGTCTCTTCCTGAAGTCGACAATCAGCTCTTTAGTTTTGCTAAACACATTCTGTGTTCAGCTCTGACACATTCTGTGGTCGAGGCCAAGAGTTTACAGCCTTGATCTTTGAGGGGTCTGTGGAGACACCTTCTTGAGAAACAATGTGTCCAACATAACTGACAGAGGTCTGACAGAAGGTGCACTTGTCCACAGAGAACTTCAATCCTTCACTCTGCAGCCGGTCCAACACCTTGAGTAGCCTCTCTTCATGCTCCTCCAATGTCCTTCCGAAAACGATGAGGTCGTCCAGGTAGACCAATACCTCCAACAAATTCATGTCTCCAACCGTCTTTTCCATAACTCTTTGAAAAGTCGATGGAGCTCCACAAATCCCTTGCGGCATTCTCTGGAACTGGTAAAACCCCACCGGGCAGATGAATGCTGTTTTTTCTTGATCCGCTTCACTCATAGGGATCTGATAATATCCACTCCTGAGATCCAATACACTGAACCACTTGCTCCCGTTCAAGCAAGCCAATGCATCTTCTATGCGTGGGACAGTATATTGGTCTGGGACAGTACGTCGATTTAACGTCCTGTAATCCACGCACATCCTGATCTGCCCATTCTTCTTCCGTACTACGACAATCGGAGAAGCATAGGGACTCCTGGACTCAGCGATAATCTCTGCCCCTTTCAACTTCTCCAGATGTTGCCTGACATCTTCCAGGTCAGCTGGCGGAAGCCGTCGTGACCTCTCACGGAAAGGCTTATCCTCTGTCAGTCGAATATGATGCTGGGTACTCCTCGAACATCCCACATCAAATTCATCGAATGAAAAGACCTTTTTCCTCTCCAACATCTTTTTAACCAGCCTTTGTCTCCATTCCTCTGATACAGGGGAATCACCAAATTTAAATGCATTCTTGTTCAGTTCAGTCTGACCACTACTCTCTTGGGGTTTAGAGACTGTAGCCACAACCTCAACAGGAAACACATGAGCAATGGACATTCCTCTTTTAATCATGACTGTGCGAGATGAGACATTTCTGACTGTAACTCCAATCCTTTTTGACTGGACAATAGTAGTACCCTGCACTTCCGGTGCTACTAACAGTTCCTCAGGAAACCAAGATTCCTCCGGCTTATCCACTAACAGGGTCTTACAAGAAAGAGCAGCAGGGTATTTCAGAATTCCATAAACCCTAGCACTCTCCCCTGGAGGCAGTTTCAATGGCTTAGGGTTAAAATACCAGACACTCCCTCTTCTGTCGTCATTGTCAGACTTTTCAACTGCAATGACATGATCATAAGCATTTCTGATCTCAGGATGGACAGTCAATGTACGAAGAAAATCATCTCCCACCTTCTCTTTGCACGCTTCTACCAGCTTTCTCACCACAGATGTATTTGTTCCTACCAGAATGTTGACATCTCCTTTCATTAAAGGATCGGGACAGACCAGCACAAGTGCATCTATGGATTCCGCCACTCCTGCCACAGATCCTGGAAACTCCAACCTTAGAGACAAACAGCCATCGTATGGGTACCGCTGCATGCTCAATCCCCATATCTCCAAATTCTCTATTGGTATCAATGGCAGATGCTTTAGGTATTTCTCATAGAAAGATCTATACAGCAGAGTGACTTGCGATCCACTATCCAGCAAAGCCTTTGCATAGATCCCATCCACCTGGATAGGAAGCACAGAGCTAGGTCCCACTAACCCGCTCGGAAGTACTGCTGGCTCAACTTTGACTCTTTTGCACTTTGTGGAACGTGTCTTTCCCGGAGCTTCAGGCCGTTCCTCTACTGAGCCCCGGAGAAGTTTCCCGACAACTGTCTCATTCTGATGAGTCGCTGGTTCACTTTTCTGAGATTTTCTTCATTTGTACAGTCGCGCTTCAGATGCCCATCTTCTCCGCATCTGTAGCAGAAGACATTAGCTTTGTTCACTGGTCTGGTTGGTGTTTTACTTTCTGCAGTTCCAGACAGACTGTGCATAACAGGACGATCATGGTTTACATGTTCTTTTGCTGCAGCTGACAAGCGTGACACCTCATTTTTCAGCCCCTAATCTCCCTTTTGAGCTTTTCTAATTCTGAGTCGCCAAGATTATTGTTAGCAGATGACTCCTTCTTGCCAGAGGACACTACAGACATGGCTACATTAGACTGTAATGAAATCCTACTGTTCACCATATTTTCTTCTTCTCTCACCTCCTTCATTAACTCATTGAAAGAAGGAGGGGCACACAGCTTATGGGTCATCCTCAAACGCATAGCCACCAGGTCACTTGAAAGGGCACCTCTGACTATCTGCTGCATTCTAAGATGATTCAGGGCAGAATACTCTATGCCCTTTTTCCTCAGCATACTGTGCAGCATCCTGTCCAACCTCAGTATGTAGGCGGAGAGCTTCTCTCCCTCATTCTGATAAGTGCTCCGAAATTTAAGCATCAAATCGGCAGCATCCTCAGTAGTGCCAAACGCTGACTCTAGCACACTAAAATAGTCACTGAATGTAGCAGATGAGTTACCAGTCTTTTCAAACCTAACAATGTCTGCTGCAGGACCTCTGAGACACTCTACTAGTCTCTGCTTCTTGACATTATCGGAACACTGCCATTCTTCCAGAATGTGGGTAGTCTGCTCCACCCAGACCTCATACTCATCTTCCCCAGGAGGAGTCGGTATAAACCCTGAGAAAGGGCGCAACTTTCTATATCCAGCTCTCTCCTCAGATGAAGCCACATGACATGTTTGGACAAGGGAGTTTATGGCATCAACTAGTTTAGTGTTGAGGTCAGGTGCAGGGGAAACAAAACTTGGGATATCAGCTAATGATTTCCCTTTTTTTAGAAAAGAGATCAACCTAGTCTGGAACTCTTCTTCCCTTCCCTGCTTAGGGGTTTCAGCTGCAACATGAACAACCTGTGTGTACCAGGGACCCACTTCAGGTCCTCCAATCTCTGCAGGGATAGACATCTGGGAAATACTACCAGTTATTTCAGTCAAAACAAACTGACATCGCTTAGTATTATCAGAGCGACGATCAAGCAATTTGCATTTCCCAATCCCCAAAACAGCATCCAGCTCATTATAGACTATTCTGTCTTCACAGTCTTTAGGCACATTGCTCTAAATAAGAACTCTGTCCAGCTCAACATCTTGCTCTCTGCACCATGCAATAATCTCACTAACCTCCATTTTATCCCCTTGCATAAAATATAGACTTGTGCAAAGAAAGAGAAAACAAAATTAATTGCTGTTATTAAACAGTATAGCTCTATAGACAGAATTATCAAAGAATTACAGTTTCACACTTAAATCACTTCCAAAAAAATGTTCCACAGAACTTCACAGCTTCTTAAAACACAATCTGAATAACCTGAAGAGATCCCGGACGATGCCCCCACAAATGTAGCCCTCTCCCGTTGTACGGCTCAAATGATAAGTATGTCTAGGGGGAATTTAAATAAAACTAACTTTTGGGTGAGAGTTACATCTATAAATTTGTAAAGGACTGTTTGCATTTTAGCAATAACAGACCGTAAAATACAACCCAGAGTCTCAGATGTCAGTATGAAGTGTTTAAAACTTATATGCGGGGAAGTGGCTGTGTACTGTTTCTATTGCATAATATAAATTCCAATCTCACTGAAATTACTCAACTGTACATTAAACAACTAACCATTAACTGTTTTTCTTCACAGGAAGGTCACCGAACAAAGAGATTGCCAATAAACCTTTAGCTTTATTAAACGTGGACTCTTTTGTCTGTTGTTACCTTTTTTTTCTGTAGTTAAATCACTTTAGGGCCATTGACCCAATTTACACATTGTAAACACAACCAAACATAGTTCAAACAGATAATCAACTTAAACGAATATTCACAACAGAATAGTATAATCAAAATACCCCAAATAAAGTTTGACCCAGCTGGGATTTAAGTCTCTCGTTGGTGCGCAATGTTGGAGCTCATTTGAATGTGCAACAATTATGAGTACTCACGAAATCAAATGCACAGTACCAGTTCAGGAATCAATTAAATGATTTGCAAATCCAATCGTCATGAACGTCTTCTCGCGAATCAGCAGTCACGAATGTCCTCGCAAATCCTCCGTCCGTGATGCAACCAGGCTCGAACGCGGCCGCGGAACCGCCTCGGTCTCTCTGTCAATCGCACTGCCTTTGTGCGTCTCTCTCTCTGAACTCCTAACACTACAAAATGGTCATCAATCCTTGGATGCAACAATAAACATGACTATCAGTTCTTAGTTGGAACAAATAACACACGGGTATTTACATGTTTTGGATAAAAATAAATAAAAGACACGAGTATAATCTTTCTCCCTCAATTGCATCACCCCATCTTTTTTAACATTTATGAATTTTAAGTCAAATAATAAAAACTAAAACAACTTAAATGGACCCTATTTTAGTAGGGCTCTACATTAAGTAACGCACAGTTGTGTAAGACACGGACCAAAACATCACATGTTATCGGTCCTTTTACACATATTTTGAGTACTAACGATTTTAAGAGTGTAGTTTATGGTTTATCGTTCATGTAGATTATGTTTTAAAGTTGTTAAGCCAAATCAATGAGTTTATAAGACTGCTTTATTCTTTCTACACACTTATACTTCAGATATGTAGAACATATCAGCATTTACATGTAGGCTACTCGATATTGTTCAATATTTAGCCTGTAGATAAGAGATACATACAAAATATGCAGGGCAGTGGTGCTTGCAGGACAGGTTTGAAAACCACTGCCCTACATTATGGGGACAAAGATGGCAATATCCAAAATCCTTGTCCTTGTGGGGATATTATTTATTTTTTTTGTCCCATGAGGAAAATTTTTATTTTACTTAACTTAATTGGCACAATGTTCGCGGGTGCGATATAGCCTACGTCGGAACCTGTCTGGTGTTTATCTTTGATTATAAATCAAAGCTCGGTGTATATGTTTATCGATATTGCACGATGTAAACCATCTGTTTTCGGATGCTGCATTTGAAGTAGATGTGATGTAATTATTATGTCGGGATGAACGTGTGTGTGTGTGTGTGTGTGTGTGTGTTTCTGCATGTCTGCTTGCATTTGCAGTGTATGTTTGTGGCGAAGGGTGAAAAATATATACGCAAAAAAATAAATAACAAAACTAGATACTAAATTAACTAAAATGAAACAACATTTTCTTGCAGCATAGACCCTCTTACTAAAACAATCATCTTTGGGGCCTCTATTTATTTAAGATTTTTAGTTATCGCCTTCTACTTTATCTCATCTCATCCTGAACATCAGTTTGAACCCACATTCGCCAGGTCTGCACGATAAACATACCCATCTCCCTTAGGAAAAATATCTTATTCCTAAAACTATACCTAACATTTAACTTCACCAGATGTGTCATTAAAAGGGTTACACATCCTTCGACCCGTACCTAAACTTTCGACAGCGTTCACACATGCAGGTGCACCTCATAAAATGGTTAACACGGATAGTCCTTTGATCGACGAATGTCTTGAAATATGATCTGTTTTGATCAATTAACTTTTTACCCAACGTTCTAACAAAGTTTACGATGCTGGACCCTCTCAAAAACTCATTAGATTGCAAATGAGTCGCATCCCAGAAACACCTTTAGATGTTTTACAACAACATCTTGATCAGATACGAGCGTCAGTAATCATACGCCAGTCTTCAAACTTCTCTTGTTTCACCGCACTGCGTGAGATGAAATATTTACATTCCGTAAGATGTTGTAAAAGTTTAGGCATCTAATTACGACCGAAAATCCAAATACCCCGCCAATGTGATTGGTTCGTGTAGGATAAAAAACAAACCAATGCTCTGCAGTGGCGAGAGAGCCAATGGCTATGCAGCCCGCCATAGCTCACCAAAATGGGAAGGGTGTCTGGCTATATAATCAGCTGCCTACCACCGCATCTCAGATTTCTTCGAAGGAAGAAACCAAGCGTGCAGCTCATAGCACGGCCAGGAACGCAGTACTCGTTCCCATATCTCAGGGAACCATAACCGAGTACGTTCCCTTTCGATATTTCACTCGAACTACATCGCTTAGTATGGGAACCAGTCCAATCACGCCATGACGTGGAACAACTCGAAACCAAGACTCACGTGGGATTAGGCCCAGGGGAGTCAATAGAATACACCAATCACGGGGTGAGCCTTGAGGGTCATCCGTGGCCTGGGTGTCGTCCCGAAAGTGATACCTGGCGTCTATATAGTTATGGACAGACCAAGCAAAGATGGGCTTGAACAATGTTGGTAAAGTGAACACCAAAGATTGCTACTTAAGCAGAAAGGACTTTGGCCTGCAATGCGGGGACATCAAGGTTGTAAAACCTTGCAAATGTGGATGGTGTGGACCAGCCAGTCACCTCACAAATGTCTGAAATGGAAACCTCGCTGGCCCATGCCCAGGAAGAGGCGATCCGTCTGGTGGAATGGGCTCTGACTCCGATGGGGCCTGAGCCCACACAAGAAGGTCGTTCGCCAGCGTGCAGAGTCACTTCGAGACGAGGCCGCTCTGGTAATTTATGTATGACACCACAGACCTGCTGTCTGAGCTTACTAGCACATGGTGTCCCCGAATGTCCGGCAGGAAGAAAACTCGTTGGCTGGCAAACTTGACCCTGAGCCCCAGGCAATCTAAGTGGCTGAGGAGGAGGGCTTGTGCAATGTTAAAATCGCCTGCGACTGGGCCAGAATGAATTTAGGAAATTACCGTTTTTCAGCGATCTGCATCACAAGATCTCCAGATCCTGGAAACAGCCTTTTTCGTCCCACCTCACTAATGAGGCAGCTGCTGACTTCACCAACCTAGTGGGTTCTGTGGAGCATGGCTATACCGCCATTCCGGTGGTCGAGGGCACACGAGCCTCTCACCTCTCACCTTCTCTGGCACCTTCATTGAAGTCTCGCCCCCTCCTTCCGACTAAGCCGTGTAGGACCACGTACGCTCTCATTGGGAAGTCCTACATCACAGCTGGTCAGGCAGGCATGGCCCTCCTCACTATGGCCATCCTCCAAGCCTACCAGGCATTTTCCTGAAGGAAATGGATGAGGGGGCCGGTCTGACTCCTGAGGTAAAAGAGCTGTGCAAGGCCACTGACTTATCGCACGTATATCGCAGCATATCGCACGTGCGTTAGGGCATTCTATGGCTGGCTCGGGAGCCGCAAAGCACCACCTGTGGCTGAATCTCATGGAAATTCGTGAGAATGAGAAGGTTTTTCTCCTGGACGCCCCCATTTCACAAACTGGGCTATTTGGGGAGGCGGTTAGCTCGGTGGTTGAGAAAAAAAGCAGTCGGCCGCTCTTAAACAGTTCATGCCCAGGAAGATGAGGGACCCCTCCAGCACTCCCTCCCCTGCCTTGGCAAGAGAGCGCTCCTTACCTAGGAAGGAGCCCACCAGCAGAAGCTGCGCCCGGCTCATCCCCCCCCACCGACTACGGTCTGGGGATCCCTCGTCCAACCTTTTCCCCACCAATGACCTCGCAGGCGGGTGGACCTGAAGCGGCCCGACAGGCCTGCCGCTTCAGCTCTTCCGAGTCGTCCCTGACCTTCAGGTTGGGTTGAGGAGAGCGTCTTCAGACTCAAGAGGCAGGGCCAGACCATTCAAACGTTTCTGCCCGTCTCCTCACTCTGGTCTGTCACACCCACCCTGTGGGGTTTGAGGTGTAGAAAGAGACCATCAGCATCAGCCACTTTCAGTGTGGCAGTCGGAAAACGCATCAGGCTGTTTCACCTGTTCCTTCGTCACCAGCAGCCCACGTGATAGGAGACAATCTCGGTTCTCTTCTACGGTGTACGGCCCCCACACCGGCCACTTTTCAGTCCAGTGCTTCACTCTCCATCATCCTGAACAAGAATGCCATGGGCTTTCCTTCATGGTGGAGGACGTCGCTTCCCCCAGACCTTCTCGACACCCCAACACAGGAATGTCTTCCACATCACAACACTCCGCTTCCTCTATCACATTTCTTTCACGAATTGGAGCGTCTACCAGGGGTATCGCCTTGGGTTCCCCGCACAGTTTGGTCTGGCTACACACTTAAATTTTGCCGAAATCCCCCTCGCTTCGACGGGGTTCACCTGACAGTAATAAGCAGCACCTTAAAGGCCTCTGTGCTACAGCAGGATCTTTCATCCCTCCTACTAAAGGGAGCAATAGAGGAAGTACCTCAGTCAGACCTGGAGCCAGGCTTTTTCAGCCGCTACTTTCTTGTACCAAAGAGGGACGGCGGTCTATGACCCATTCTGGACCTGCGTCATCTGAACCTCTCCCTTTACAAAGGGAAATTCAAAATTTTTAAGACTATTATGTCTCAGATTCGAGAGGGAGACTGGTTTGTCACTGTTGACCTGAAAGATGCCTATTTTCACATTCAGGTTGTCCAGCGGCACAGGAAGTTTCTTCGGCTTGCTTTTGGAGGGAAGGCTTACCAGTACAAGGTTCTTCCCTTTGGCCTGACCTTGGCGCCGAGGACGTTCACAAAATGCATGGATGCTGCTCTGGCCCCTTTGAGGTTCCAGGGCATTCGTGTGCTCAACTATCTGGACGATTGGCTCATTCTGGCCAACTCCAGGGAGTTAGTGAGTTGTCACAGAGATATCGTCCTCCGCCACATTCGTGCTCTTGGCCTCAGAACAAACACCAAGAAGATTGTTCTCTCCCCCTCTCGGCAAACTGTGTTTTTAGGGGTTCACTTGGATTCTGTTCAAATGCAGGCCCGCTTCAAGCTAGGCTATCATGTCTCTGTGAGCACTTGTCATAGGTTCCAAGGCATCATGGCTGCAGCCACCCCTGTGCTGACTCTAGGGTTGCTCCACATGAGGCCATTCCTTTGGTGGATGAGACTGCTGAGGGTCCGCTCCACAGGACCAGCCACTCACCTAATCAGGGTGTCGCGCAGTTGCTTTCACACCCACTTTATATGGCGAGACCCCACATTTCTCTGGAGTGGAGTCAGAATAGGTGCAATTCACCGTCGTCACATGGTTATGACGGATGCATCAATGACAGGCTGGGGCGCGGTCTTCGAGGGCAGACCAGCGCGCGGGGTTTGGACAGGAGAGTTCCTCTCCTGGCACATAAACTGCCTGGAGCTCAGAGCCGTCTCCCTGGCACTGATTCACTTTTACCCCTTTCTCAAGAGGTGTCATGTGATAGTCAGAACAGACAATGGTCAGTGGTGTCCACATAAATCGCCAGGGGGCTCACGGTCGTGCACCCTGAACAGGCTTGCATGCCATATTCTCATTTGGTCTCAGGACAAGTTCCAGAGCAGTTCAGGTTCTGGGAGTTTTGAACCTAGCAGCCGACTTTCTGTCGAGACAGAAGCTCAGACCGGGGGAGTGGATGTTGAACTATCAGACAGTAGCCCAGATCTGGCGGAAGTGGACCTCTTTACATCGCAGGGGTTGTCCCAATGCCCGTTTTGGTTCTTCCTGAGGTCCCTGGCACCGCTGGGCACAGATGCGTTTGCCCATCCTTGGCCGAACGTGGGACTGTACGCGTTTCCGCCAGTCAAGCTGATTCCGGCAGTCCTGTGCAGGGTGAAGGAGAGCGTTGTCCGTCTCCTACTCGTAGCCCCGTTCTGGCCATCCCAGACATGGTTCTCAGAGCTGATTCCTCTTCTGTATTGGCCCCCTTGGGATATTCTGATCAGGCAAGACCTGCTCTCTCATCTTCAAGGCAAGATCTGGCATCCTCAACCCGAGATCTGGAAGCTTTGCGTATGGCCCATCGAGGGCCACGGCTTTGATATCTAGTCTTCCTGTCAAGGTTCAGGAGACTATCGCTAGTGCCAGAGCCCCCGCCACTAGGAAGCTGTAGTCTTCCAAGTGGAGAGTCTTTGAGTCTTGGTATTTGGCCCATGCAGTAGATCAAGTTAACTGCCCTATTGGTCCAGTACTGGAGTTCCTGCAGGAGAAACTGGTGGCAGGAGCAGCCGCTACCACCTTAAGGGTTTATGTTGCGGCCATCGCCGCTCGGAGAGAGCTGGAAGAGATTCCCCTGGGGAGGCATCGGATGGTCTCTGAGTTTGACACCCCTGGGATAGGCCTATAAATCTCAAACTAGTTGTTTTAATTAAAGGAATCAGATATTTACAATAAGAAAACATTTGGGCTGTTACCAGGCAAATTAAATCAGTATCAACAAAATTAATTTTTGTAATGCAGAGGAAACTCAGAAGCTTCATCTGAAGTGGCATAGTTGTATTTACACACTGTTTAATGCAAGACATGAATGAATTTAGCCAGCAGTTACAAATGCAGAAATAATGTTTTGATAAATAATACATAAAATGTTGAATTCTCGTTTGAACTTACAAAAAAATAAATCCAAAGATTCTTTAAATGTGAAATTAAAACATCAATTACAATATTATCGCAGACAATATATATCGCACATCCTGCACCACTGTCTTTTTGGCTAATTTGTGCAAAACATTTAGCTAAACTGTTAAAGCTTAATTTTAACCACCAATGCAACGATGCAAGTATTTACCTTACGTTACCTCTACATGCTTGCAAAGGGCGATGTTGAGATTTTATAAGCAGCTAGTTTGGTCTCACTAGGCAAACACAGCTTACACTGAATAATAGAGCATAAATATGGCCAGGGGTTAACTTCATTTCCTTCAAGTTCAACTTCAGCAGAATACGACGGGGTTTGGTTTTCAGCTGGGTTTTCAGCTGCAGCATAATGCCTGTCATGTCCGTCTGCATCTTTCTTGTGATTTTAGTGCCAGTTTGTTCTCCTGCCCATTATTTACTGCAGTAGTTTCCAGGGAGGGATTTTTTATTTTTTTACTCCATAATTAATGTGTTTTAAAATGTAGCGAAGTAGAATACTTCAAACAAAATATACTTAAGTAAAAGTAAAATTACACATTAAAACAATGACTGTTAGCCAGCACTCCCCATTTTGGGATTTTGGGACTCACAGTTGAAAAAGACGTACCAAATTTAAATGATAACAGTTGCTGACTTCATTGTGCTACACATGCCATTTTGGTGTCTTTTCAAAGAGGCTGGTGTCTTTCCAAAGGGCTTTACTATTCATCATCCAGAGTTGATAATTCTCAAAAGATAAAAAGTTATAGAGACTGAAGTTCCTTGAAAAAAGTGTACCAAAAGAAAAAAATAATAATTTTTTCATATAAAAATACATGAAATAAGTCCTGGAGCAATCCAGAAAAGTAATGGGTTGAAATTCACATGTCTCATGAGTTTATATTTCCAATCTGAAAAAGATGGCATGAAAAATTTGATTTTCCTGAGACTATATTACCCCACGTTTGAGGAACAATATTTATTTACCAAATGTTTTGAAGAGTTCTACAAACTATTAAACTATTTTAGTCATTATACATACCACTGTATGTTTTTCAATTCTAAAATTATTATAGACAGTATCTTAGACATCAAATAAGTTTGACCACAAAAAAATACAATAAGAATTATTTGAGTAATACAAATAAATAAATAAAACAATAGCATTGTATGAATTATCAGCCACACAGATGCTAATCATACAGATACATCCACATTCCCCACAAAACACACATACACATATATTAAAAATGTTGAAAAAAATAAATAAAAGGTTTCTTTTGTCCAAAAAGAGACGATCGCTAAGTTCCGCACCCATCAGATGACAGGTACGTCACAGCATGCGTCACAGCCCTCGCGAGAGAGCGCCAGAATTCAAATAAACAATGTTTCGCTTTCTTCCCCACTTTATTTTCACGGGATGGTCTCATTCTGTGTGTAACACTAGGTGCGTTCGACTTAGCGGCGCTACGCAAGAATGGTAAGTCTATGACATCAAAGTACCGTGAGAGGGATAAGAGAGACGGGTCCTATGCTTTCGAATGGCTCTCGAGGTATTTTGATGTCATACACTGACCATTCTGCGTAGCGCCGCTTAAAGTCGAACGCGAAACCATGTGTTTTTTTACAACCAAGACGCAGTTTTTTGAGCGTGAGCTATTCCAAAACAGATAGAAATAATAACTATCCCTGAAGAAAGGAGATGTAAACAAAGGAAAATGTGTCCATAGAACAACGTTATTACTTCGTTGGACTAAAGTGCTCGATGGGATGTTGTTCCGTGGACCCTTACCTCTCTAACTAAACTGGGATTTACAGCAGTGGATGCGTTTGTGATTCAATATTACACGAAGCTGGTATGTACTGCTTTTATGGATGTTTTGATGTTACTGCTTACACAAATTTAGCAAATACATTCCTTGTAAGCTTTCCATTGAAAAACAGCAATCTATCATCGATGCTTGAGGATTAGACCTTCAGAATGATATATAGTTTGTCAAAATAAATTTTGTCCCGTTTCAATTAATTCAATTTAATTAATTAATTTGTAAACAATGACATGTGCAAACAAAGAGCGTTCAGAGCGCCAGTGTCCTCGTGCAGCTTAACAGGTTAACAAGTAGAAGTACACAAAAAAGCTACTCAATTACAGTAACGTAACTTTCCAACTCTGCCAATAAACAACTTTTGTAAAAGTTCCCTTAGTGACATCTTCCTCTGTTGCTGACTATTTAAAAATTGCGTAAAAATATATTTCTTAATGCATTTAAGTATTGCAGGATTTAATAGTTTATCAAAAGTGACCACAGATTTGCACATCCGGGAACTTTACATGTGACTGGTTAAACTGCTGGTGCTATGACTCTCTGGTGGTCACATCACTTCCATTAACAGGTCGTTTTATAAATGCACAGATGGACAAAAGCTGTGCACTTTTGCATATACAGTACATTGTCTGTCTAGAGATGTGTATTACTCATTCTGTGCTGCACACACCGAATCCACCCACTGAAACACACACACACACACACACACACACACACACACACACACACACACACACACACACACACACATGCGTGTGTGATTGTGTAATTGCTTGAGGTGTTGGTTCTACTGATTGTTGTAACATTTGGCATGTTTTGACTTCATGTGAATGTGGTCTGGTAACTTCAGTGGAAAGGGAGAGGCAGATGAATGCTGTATAAAAGCCCCAAAAACTGTCAATCTGAATCAAACATCAAACCACAACACAGCTGCATATCATGGATGGTAGGCTTCATGTTTTTATTATTATAATTTATTATTATAATATATGGTTTATTAGCAAGGCATTTTGTTAAACCTTTTACAAAAAACATATTTATAATGCTATCTGAGTTATTTAGCTATTTATGGCTTTATGAAGAACTTATTGCAATAATCTTTACTATTGCATGTAATCTTTTTAGATATTATTTTACAGTGCTTTTATTTTAAGAAAATTATTTATAATAGTTAATTATAAATGATTAGTTAACTGCAATTTAAAAAACATAAATATTTCTAGTGATACAATTATGTATATTATCCATCAAAATAATGACAAATAATATCACATTTGCTAATTTTTACACAGAGTTCAGGGTTCAAACTTTCGATCTGCAAAAGGTGCAAAACCAGATCCGGCACAAGACCGACGGTCTGAGTTCCAGCACTCTGGTTCTGCGGAGAGGACAGGCCTTCACAGTGACAGTCAACTATGATGGACGACCATTCGATCCCCTGAAGGAAAAACTGATCTTCAGAATTGATCTAGGTGAGTTTGCGTGTGCATGTGTGTAGCTGTTTTTGGAGGACCATACTATGAGGACTTTACCAACCCACCAGTGAGGCCATTTTGACTGATCCTAAAGGCTTATAAATCAGCCAAAACATTTTTTATCTAAATCTAGTGCATGTTTCTCTGATGGGTAATTTTAGGGGAAGATTTTGGGTTAGCTGATAGAAAATAGCATTAACCTAATATGTGTGTGTGAGTGTGTGTGCATAATTCCATTATGATAAAATTCATAGTTCATAATTCATAGCTTCATAAATAATTCATAACGAATTTATTACAATTACTAGTTTTAGTTTATTAAGATAAGACTTCATTTAATCCTTGAGGGGAAATTTAGACGTTACAGCAAATACACAAAATAGAATAAAAACAACAACATTTTTAGCAGGTTAAAGTAAGTAAAAAAAAAAGTAGACAGAGACAGAATGACAGCGACAGGACACAGATAATAAAAAGTAATGTACAAATATGGAAAATGGACAATATGCAAAATAGCACAAACACAATATACAAAATAGACAATTCTGTATGTACTGTTATGTTAGGTGTAAATTTGAAATGTAATAAGTATGATGTATGATAGTGTTGTGTGTTTCATGTTTATTGTTAAGAGTTCAAATGTTCATGATGTGGATTGGTGACTGAATATACAAGATAAACATCATAAATACTAACATAGTAACATTTAATTTGACATATTATGTCAAGTTAAACTAAATAAGAAATTTTGCCTCAGGAAAAAGCTAAAATAAAATGTCTATAAGTATTTTATTTTATTGTATTTTATTTCAGTTAACATTTGTTTTATTTAAAATTAGATTTTGTAATGATTTTAGTTTTATTTAACTAATTGTTTGGTATTTGGTAATTGCTTTAAACAAAATACATGAAAACTTACAATCAATTACTCTATGGAGGAAACTCATTCCAGAACCCTATTTTCATGCTCTATCCTGACATCCACACCTTTCTCCTGAACGCAGGTCCGATTGCTGTGGAGGTTCCGGTCTCCATGTCCGGACAGCCCTCTCTGACTCAGTGGACCGCAGTTCTGGAGAGGAGCGTCCCGAGTCCGACTGGACCCCATGCTCTTTCAGTATCACTGTCCAGCCCTGCGTCTGCTTCTATCGGTGTCTACACGCTCCAGATGAGAGTCGAGGCTCGCTTGAATGTGAAAACACACTCTCTCGGCCAGTTCACGCTCCTCTGCAACCCCTGGTGCCAAGGTGAGTGCTTTCTGTGTGTCCAAATAAAACTTAATGGCTTAGTAGGCTGTTAGTTGCTGGACTGAAAATCACATGGGTTTTTAACATGTTTCTTTGTAGTTGCTTGCTAGTTAATAGTCCAACTTGATAGTCCAAATCATTCGTCATTAAGTCTCATTGCTTAGAAATGTAAATGAAGAAGCACCTCTTCTTATCTGGAGACATTATTTGAGAAATCATTCATGTTTGTAGGACGTATTTATTGATAAAACAAGCAGTTAGATGTTTACTGTTAGCTGCTCTAACAGCAGCAAATAAAAATGCTAGTCAGCCGTTGGAATCATCCTCACACAAATGTATTTACAGTCACTTTTGATCCGTTTAAAGCATTCTTGCTGAATAAAAGTTTATTTTATCAAAAACAATCAAACAGTCTTTAAAAAGTAGTTCATGTCTTTCATTGTATTGCTTTTGCTGCCATTTTATACACCTTTAAAATCACAGTAATTCATAGCCTCTTGTAACTTACTGCCTTCATTTATTGTAATTACACACAGATTACCAAACAAATTGTTGTGTTTTTCTGCAGCTGATTCGGTGTTCCTGCAGTCAGAGGATCTGAGGAATGAATATGTCAGGAATGATATCGGCCTGCTGTTTCAAGGCAGCCCCAATAACCTCGTCTCCAAGTCCTGGTCGTTTGATCAGGTGAGATGTTTGACTATTGACTGACAGCTCAGCACTGAACAACGGCTTCACATTAACTCCTATCATGCATTAATGTGTTTTCAGTATGAAAAAGGCATACTGGACATCTGTATGAAATTGCTGCAGCTGAGTCCTCAACATCAAGCGGATATGGGTAAAGATCTGCAGAACCGCAGTTATCCGGTTTACATCAGCCGCGTGATCTCAGCGATGGTGAGGATCTGCTCTCCTCTCTGCATGTATAAATATTGTTACGGACTGAACAGAGGAAGCGTGCGGATCCAAATGCAACGCTTTATTCTATGACATAGTCACAAACAGGTATGGCATTGGCAAGACAAAGAGTAATCCAAGGATAGACGTGGTCAGTCTCCAGCGAACAATATCCAACAGGGCAAGGCAAAGAGAGATAATCAAGCTACACAGCAATAATCCAGGCAGGGGCAAACGGAGTCCAAACGGCAAGATGAAAGGGCAATCCGAAATACACAGGAAAACAGGAAAGGCAAGACTATGACTAGAAAAACCTAGGGCATTCTGTTACAACCACTTTGGACCCAAAAGCAGAACACGGACTATAAAGGATGCAAAAATAAAATTAATTTATTGCCAAAAGTAAAGAAACTCCAATTCCATCTCTCTTTTGTTGATAATTGTTGGCTGAGGTGAGCTGGAACCCAAACAGGCCAGAGAATTATTGATAGAGCAGAGAGAGTAATTTGTTGATCAGGCGTGACAGGCAGAATGAAGGGTGAACTCAGGTGGAGACACAAAACTGGTCTAAAGACACTTGGAGGCCTTAGCACAGTACCACATAAGCTGACTGAACGATCTGGCAGAGAATGACTGAAGACCCAGAGTTTAAGTACTGGAGTCAGATGAGTTGATTGGCAGCAGGTGATTCACATTCAGCAATCATCCACAGAGAGGAGTGCATAACTATCAGTAGCTAATGCTAAATAATATTCAGCGATCTGAGCAGGATCTGAGTGGGTTTTATATATTGTGTGTGATTGGTTGCAGGTTAGAGAGTGTAATCAGTGAGGTGGAGCATGGAGAATGTAGTCTTTGTAGTGTGGTAGTCAATGTAATGGATGGATGACCTCTGGTGGCAAACGGACGGAAGGCCATGGGCAGGATTCGTGACAAATATAGTCTCTCTGTCTTTCTAAACAGGTGAACTCTAATGATGATAAAGGAGTGTTAACTGGAAACTGGTCAGGTGACTACAGGGATGGCATCAACCCTTCAAAGTGGTCCGGCAGCGCAGATATTCTCAGGATGTGGGCAGAAACACAATTCAGGCCTGTGAAATACGGACAGTGCTGGGTGTTTGCTGCTGTCATGTGTACAGGTGGGACAAATAGAAGTCATTACATTCAAATGTTTGGGGTCAGAGAAATCTTTTTTAAAGAAATTAATACTTTTATTCTGACAAATTAAGTTGATCAAAAGCTGAAGTAAAGATATTTATAATACTAAAACACATTAAGATTTCACATAAATGGTGTTTTTTTTTACTTTCTATAAGTTCAAAGTTTCTATGTAATCATAAATGTTTCTTGAGCATCATATCCGCAAATTAAAAATGATTGCTGAAGGATCATGTGACACTGAAGACAGCTTTGATCAAAATTAATCTTTTCACAAAATTCAGCTTTAATCACTGGAATCAATTATTTTTTCACAATACATTTATATAGAAAACATGTTTTAAATTGTAATGAAATTTCATAATATTATTGTGTTTTTTATTGAATTTTTGATCAAATAAATGGTGAGCATAAAAGATTTATTTCAGAAACATAAAAAAATAAAATCTTACCGACCCCAAACTCTTAAATGGTAGTGTGATGTGTGTGTGTGTGTGTGTGTGTGTGTGTGTGTGTGTTTTCCTTTTGTGTTTCGTGGATTGACTGATAATAATGAAACAGCGTGGGAGTGTGTAAAAACTTTCATTTTGGTTGAATTAATAACTTCATTGGCCGTTGGTAATTGAATAAGTACTACTGATGATTAATATTAAAAGTGTTTGTTTGTATAATAGTAATGAGAGCGCTTGGCATTCCGACTCGAGTCATCACCAACTTCGACTCCGCTCACGACACAAACAGAAATATGGTGATCGAGGAATATTACAGTGAGATGGGGGAAAAACTGTCCATCGGCAGCGACAGCATCTGGTGAGTTACGCTAAAAAGACTAGAAGTCTCAAAAGTGTTGTTATAGTGCTAAAAACATACATTACTGTTATAAAGTTTGGCGTTGGTGAGATTTTTCATGGTTTTGAAAGAAGCCTTTTCTGCTCACCAAGGCTGCATTTATTTGATCAAAAATACAGTAAAAACAGTAAACTGTCACATAACTTTTTAATGTGAATATGAATGTAAAATGTTATTTATTTCTGTGATTCAAAGCTGTATTTTCAGCATCATTTCTCCAGTCTTCAGTGTCACATGATCTTCAGAAATAATAATAATATGCTGATTTGCTGCTCAAGAAACATTTCTGATTATTATCAGTGTTGTAAACAGTTGTGCTGCACAGTATTTTTGTGCAAGCTGTGATTTTCAGGATTCTTTCATGAACAGAAAGTTCAAAAGAACAGCATTCATTTAAATTAGAAAACTTTTGTAACATTAGAAAATGTTTTTATTGTCACTTTTGATTGGTTTAATACATCCTTGCACAATAAAAATAATATATAAAAAAAATTAAAAAATGTTTATAGTGCCCCTCTATAGTCCTTTAATGTTTTTCCTTTTACTTCATTAAAAAGGTCTGCACCATCATTAGGCTACAAATAAACCTGAATTGATTGCGGTGGAAAGGAACAATTCATTGTTTCAGGATTTTTTATCTGTTAGAATGTGAGTTAAAAGTGTCTGGCCTTTTTCAGGAACTTCCATGTTTGGGTGGAGAGTTGGATGAAGAGGCCTGATCTGGGTCGAGGTTATGATGGATGGCAGGCTCTCGACCCCACGCCACAAGAGAAGAGCGGAGGTCTGTCATTACAGTGATTTCTACAATGCTAACGTTTATAAAAACCTAGTGAGCTGCCTACATAGCATGCTATTCAGTTTAACCAAAGCATGCTATTATTCTTGAGCTGGGATTTTAATGATAATCATGCTTAAACATCCATATTCTAACTCAAATTCCCTCTAACTCTAGCACTCTCTATTCAAATACTTATCAATTTTATATTTATTCTCTAACTGCTAGCTTTTCCTTTTTTTAAAAAACTATAGGTTTCTTTTTTCTATGTTCTATCTACTTGTTATCTTAAAAAAAAAAAGACTATCCCAGACTTGTTATAGCACTTGCATTTTGTTGCTCTTTTGTTGGTTTTTATTGCTTCTATTGTCTTCATTTGTAAGTCGCTCTAGAGAAAAGTTCCTGCTAAATGATTCAATAAATAAAATAAATGATTCTGTCACAGGAATATTCTGCTGTGGTCCTGCTTCTGTTAAAGCCGTTTATGAGCAGAAGGTGGACGCACAGTACGACGTGCCGTTCGTTTACGCAGAAGTGAACGCTGATGTACGTAAGATGATCGTCAGAGGTGGGAAGATACTATCAACCAGTGTTGATAAACGCACAGTTGGATCCCTGATCTCCACCAAACGTCCAGGATCCATGAAGATGCAGGACATCACGTCTGAATACAAAACTGAGGAGGGTAAGAGAAAGAGTGATAAAAAAGACAACAAAAATATGTATTGTTTCAGTCTGGCCATACAAAGTACTAAAGTACCAAAACTGCCCTTATAGAGTTAATTACAGTAAACATAAAGTTTAAATTATTGTTTGTTTATATTTGAGTGTAGCGTTTGACACAATTGACCATGACATTCGTTTGGAAAAATTGGTAGGTCTTTCTATTAATGTATTAAATTGGTTTAAAACTTATATTAAGGGGAGACATTTCTCTGTTCAACTTGTAGAACATGTTTCTGAGAAACATAAATCCCATTATGGAGTACCACAAGGAAACGGTCTTGTTCCTTTATTATTTTCGTTATATGTGCTGCCACTTGGGGATATCATCAGATAAAACGATCACATTTTTCATAGTTATGCTGATGATACACAGCTGTACATTTCTGCTGAGCCAAATGACACTGTGGCAAAAAAAAATAATATGCAAATGTGATGTGTATCAGCTTCCCCCAGGGCATCCAATATGTAGGTGACTTTGTTTCTTCAGCAGAACACAAACAAAGATTTTTAACTTAAACCGTTGCCGTCTGTCAGTCATATAATGCCAGTCAATAGGCACAGAAACTTTGAGAGGAAAAAAACACACAAATTCAAATTAAACCTTGTGGCTCATGACGATACATTGATGTCCTAGGACACGAAACGATCAGTTTGTGCGAGAAACTGAACAGTATTTATATCATTTTTTTACCTCAATAATATACAGGCAATGTCCAAATCTGTAGTGCAGGTTTTCTTGAACACCTTGAGTAAACATTTAACAAAAAAGATAAGCATGGTAAACTGTTAAATTAACTCAATGTCAACTAAATCCATTTTGTGCATGTTTTTTATGTAAATATTATGATTTTCTTCTAAATGTTTTTTGTTATTCATCTAAGTTCCCGAAGGAATTTGTCTCAGGAGTGTATCTGAAATTATGGGTAAGTTCTAGCATTTCTTTCCTCATAAACACTGCTCTTTATTTGTTTGAGTAATATGACTAAATACAATGATCTATCATGTCTTTTCATGCAGTTCTTCAGGGCTTTGCAGTTTCTCTCCAGCTTCTGAAACCGCCTGTAGTCGGTGAAAACATTTCTTTCAATGTCATAATCACTAACAACGAGGCCGCTCCGAAACAGCTGAAAAAACATGTGAACGCTCAAAACAAGGAGTACAACCGCAATCCCACTGGAACCTTCTGGGAGGCTCACAACGACCTGAAGATCGGCCCGAACGAAAGTAAGAATCCTGCAAAAACTGCTTAATATGAGTTTCAAATATATTTAAAAAATAACAACCTGTAAGAGATTAACACATTTATTCTGCCGTATGGGTGGATGATTTGGCAGAAATATTACCAATAGTTTTTTTCAGGCAGCATTACAATCCATCTGAACATGATTCTCTGATGTTGGTTTGGAATAACATTTTTTTATAAATAAGCACAGGTAATTTTACTATTTAAAAAATAAATGTGTATATAGTAGCAAACCATAATAGAGAAGAGACAGACTGATGATTTTGGGTTCAAATGAATGGATTTAGATCCATAAATTCTAAACTGATGCTAACATGTAATGTATATATTATTGTACGCTGACAAATGTTGCTTTCAGTAGATATAGATTATTAAAATGTACAGTCTTTATGCTCTGGCAAAACAGGCCAAAACCCTGATATGCAGTGCACATTGAAAGTGATTACATTAATACAGCACATTAAAAGTGAATCACAATATTTTACTCATTATTTCATCAGACTGCCAAAAACGTTTACAGAAATTAATTTAAATGTAAAAAATAAATAAGATGATGACTGGACGCCACTTACTTGCATCATGAAAGCATCATGTGACCATAATGTAGCATACTACTTTCTGAAATGTTTATCATAGAAATTCATACTGCATGCTGTTTATGTAGTATAAGGCAGTATAGCATTACATTGAACACAGCCGGTACGCAAAACAAAATTATTTTACATTCAAGTCTTGTAAAAACCTCCATCTGGACCACATGGCTTCAAATACCACAAAACATGGCAAAATGATTCAATAGGAATTGTGAGGTCACGTGACTGAATCCTGTTTCTTGTACTCCACCAGCTGTGACTATAACACATGAGATCTTCTTCAAGGAGTACATGCTGAAGAAGACTGAGAAAGATTCTCTGGTGAACCTGGCCGTGGTTATTGAGGATGTGAAGTCTCACGAGAGAGTGCTGGTTTCAGAGGAGTTCAACATTCGCACCCCTTCCCTCGATATACAGGTATATGCTGGTCCAGCATGGACATTTACACTAGCTTTAAAAGAAAACATGACCTCCTCTACGCTTGACCCCTTTGTATAAGAAACAATATTTTTTGTGACAAATTTTAACCATTTTCAGATGTTTTTATTATCTACACAGTAAATAAATGCATCACTCCAAGAACATAGATATTATGTGAGAGAATTTGCTTCACTTGAAGCTTTATCGATAATACATTGTAGAAGTATTTTAATGCATTAATTACGCATTGCAATGCACCTTATAATGCATTGCATGATCTCATATATAATTGTAACCACAGTTATAAAATATTATAATACTTATCTAGTCATTGTTCCCTATCTGTCGGTCATTACGAGTTATGTCGTGACGTAGGGATTTACTTGGAAGCCCCAATCCTCTCTGACTTTAAGAGAAAAAGCCAATGAATATTAGCCAGTGGATTTTGCATACCTGAGCCACTCCCGTGCACGGGTATAAATAGGGGCAAGCACTTCCACTCATTAGATTTTTGTTTTGGAGCTGAGCTTTGATGAACAAAGCCATTCATCGTCTGCCTGGAAGCTGTTCTAGTTGGCGTTACGGTGCCGTTACAGCGGTGTCCCAGTCTGCGGCGATTTCCCCTGGGCACTTCAACTAAAAGAGCATATTTCCTAAAATAGTAAATCACAGTTTTTTTAAAGACGCCGTTCCGGCTGTGTCTTCTTGGTTGCGGTCGTTTCCTATCCTCTGTCAACAGCCACGATAGTTGTCTTCAGTGTCTGTGCATCCAGCGCTGAAGTTGCGATCGTGGATGGTTTATGTGTTCGTTCTGAACATGTAACCATGGCAGCGCTGCGATCGTGTCTCTCTCTCCTCACGGGGATGGGAGCGGCTGCCTCTTTCACTACTTGCCCTGGCTTCTCTGCCACAAGCAGAGGACCATCGGCTAGTGCTCTGGGCGATCTGAGGGTTACAGTGAGAGCCTTTCCGCCGGGCCAGTCCCTACGGACCTCTAACTTCTCCCGAAGCAGTTGTTCTGTGCAGCTCCCCAGTGATTCTGCTGTGCCGTCTCACGGCGTGCCCAGCGTTTCATTCAGCACATCGATAGAGGATCTAATGTCCTCTGAGGATGAAGATTTGGCGGGGCTGCCCCACACTGGTGTCGCGGCCCCCGCCGAATCGGACCCAGAGTTAACAGCCATGCTTTCCCGGGCTGCCGCGAGCATCGGGCTGGAGGCGGGCACTTGGTTCCTGCCTTTGTTCCTGCCCAGGAAGAACACCAAGCCAAGGCATTAAAAGGACCCGAGGTTGATGCAAGAACAATACTGCAGCTGTATCGTATATCAACCGGCAGGGAGGTCTACTATCATACCGCATGTATAATTTAATGTCACGTTTAATTAATAGCTCACCCGCCATCTCCTCCTCTGGAGTCAGACGCGGCTCAAATCATGGTGCGCCGTCCAAATTCCAGGTGAGCTCAATCATGCAGCCGACACGCTCTAACAACAGCTTCCCTGGAGGATGGTGACTCCATCCCGAGACTATCCGGCTGATCTGGAGTCGATTCGGGGAAGCCCAGGTGGACTTGGCTGTTTGCTTCCCACGAGTCCTCCCACTGCCAGCTATATTACTCCCTGACCGAGGCCCCCATCAGCACGGATGCACTGGCACACAGCTGGCCTCAGGCCCTTCTCAAGTATGCGTTTCCCCCAGTGAGTCTGCTCGCACAGACACTATGCAAGGGCAGGGAGGACGAGGAGCAGGTCTTGCTGGTTACACCTTTCTGCCCCACCAGGACCTGGTTTTCGAGACTCATGCTCCTCATGACAGCCCCTCCCTGGCGCATCCTCCTGAGACACGACTGCTCTCACGTAGTCCTGAGATCCGGCCTGGATACATGCCTAATGTTCCCGAAATCAGGTGGTGAAACTGCAAGCACTGCCCTCGGAGGAGGTAGATCCAGCCTTGGCGTTGCTGTGTCCCGTAAGAGCATTGCGCATATACGTGGACCGCACACCCAGAGCTTTAGGAGCAGAAAGAGAAGGCTGTCTCCAAGCAGAGGTTGTCCCACTAGATGGTGAATGCCGTTGCCTTGGTGTACCAATCTCAGGGTGAGCCGTGCCCCCTGGGGTGAGAGCTCACTCCACACGGAGTGTTACCTCTATTTGTTTACACACCCACACACACTTTACATAAATGTAATCTATATATCTAAATAAAAATAGACTATATACAGTATATGAACCAAAGTAGCTAATTAACTAATTGAGTAGTTTTTAAAACTTTTTTACTCTCAAGTAACTATTCAGACTATTACTTTTACTTGAGTAAATATTTCTATAAGTACTCTTTTTTCTTGAGTGCAGTTTTTTGGTACCCATCTAAATTCACAAGTAAAAAAGAACTAAAGCAATCAGTGTTTTCTTCCAGATTCAAAATGAGTTATCGGTCATCATTAACAAACCACAAGTGGCCACGGTGATCTTCACAAACCCGTTCAACATTGCAGTGAGCGGAGAACTGACCGTATCCGGTTCAGGACTCTTTGGGGAGAAGGCTCAAATGAGGTGAGTAAAGTGTGTTATTTTAGTCTTTAAAGCTCTTTTCTGAGCATCAACAAATGACTGTTTTCAAACAGATTTTCCCAAACACTGGTTTGCCATTGGTCTGCAAACAAATAGCCACACCCCCAAACACACCATTGGTTGATTCAATGTGTCGGGCTGTTTGGAATGCTCAAATAAACAGAATAATGTTTAGAACGTGTAACAATGTTATAATTTCCAGAAGAAAAAAATTATCTTTGAATCTTTATCAGTAGCTTAAGAGTTTAAGAGAAAGTATTATAACATCAAAAAAATGACACACAGTACCCTGATATTTAATCCATACTATAGTGAATCCAGTTTTTTACTACATTTACATTTATGCATTTACATTTATGCCTTTAGCAGACGATTTTTATCCAAAGCGACTTACAGTGCATTTAGGCTATATATTTGTATTGTCAGTATGTGTGTCCCCTGGGAATCGAACCCACAACCTTTGCGCTGCTAACACAATGCTCTAACCACTGAGCCACAGGAACATGACAAGAACATTTACTATAGCAAAATTATACATCACTATCATTAATAAAGTAATTGACAAAATAACAGGAACCCAGGTTTGAAAAGTATACTTTTATAATGTAGGCTATTTAAAGTGCTCCATTTAAAAAATTATTGTGCAAAAATAGAGCACTTTACGTATATTATGGAAGAGCATTTTTTTTCACATGGGAAGAATCTTACACTTTTTAAAATAGATCACATATTAATTTATTTTGAGTTTACTGTAGTAACACTGATATTATGAACGAAACGTTGCTTGTCATGATCATTTTAGTTCACATGCCTGATGAGTGAGTATGATGGGTATCAAGCAGTTTTCAATCCTTGGGAGGGGTTGTTTTTGAGATTTTTGACATGGTTATCTCTGACATCAGTTTACATTTACATTTATGTATTTAGCAGACTCTTTTATCCAAAGCGACTTACAGGGGATACATTTTTGTCAGTATGTGTTTCCCCTGGGAATTGAACCCATAACCTTTTGCGCTGCTAACACAGTGTTCTACCACTGAGCCAAAATAACACAGTTTAACTGCTACAGTGTCTATTAGACTTGTCAGTACACACTTGCTAGCATTTATGACGCACTTTTATCATATGCATATCACAGAAACTCATGTGAGTTCATTTGTGTGTTAAACCTGTAGATGTACACCACTTTATACACTTTAAACTCTTTTATAAATCACTAAAGCTAGACATGAGCAGCAGTAAAAGTGATGCTAGCCTGTTTTTGTTCTAAATGTCCTGTGTTTTATATTTCAGGGTTACGATCCAGCCTCGAGAAACCATTAAGAAGCTCGTCAGTTTCACTCCCAGGATGGCGGGTGCCAAGATGCTTTCTGCTAGTTTAGTGTTGGAGAATCCTCCCACCGTCCTGCACGGATTCAAGACCATCAATGTTCAAGCATCTTAGAGTCAAACACCTTCAGAAATGATTGTCAACCATCATTAAGTGCTGCACTAGTGGTTGAAACACATTTTAGAAATTATTGCTTTCTCCTTTTATATATATATATATATATCACAGTGAAATCTGACTTGATTCACTGACTTGTTTTCAAGATTATTTGGGCATAATCCTGAAAATAAAGCATGTCAATGCATTATCCATATTTGCTATCTATTCACATGCATGCTCCAGCAGAGGACAGACTAGTTAAGTCATTCACAGCAAAGACTGTCAGCTTCAGTGAGAGCAAAGATTTCAAATACTGACGTGCTGAAAAGACAAGTGACATTAAAACGCTACTGGAACCCCTCCCCCACCCATTGCTTTAGTGTTAAAATATAAAATTAAGCTAAAAGGTGGTGACAGTGATATATCTAAACAAATATTGGTAACACTTTACAGTAACTGCACGCTATGAATCATTAGGCAAGCATTAGTCAGTTCATCCTTAATAAAGAATTGTTCCAACATTAATATTCATTAGTAAGCAGTTTAAAAATATAGCTATAAATGCCTTGTTCTTGATTTATAAGCACATCTATTACAAAGGAGATGTAAAGTCTCAGTTATCTTCCCAACATACAACATTAGCAAACACAACACAGAGGGATACAGAACTCAGAAATACTTATTTCAAGATGAAAAAACAATGAATTATACAATTGTGCACTTGAATTTAATTCTTTAAAATTGCAGGGGTTTATTTTTCATGTTCTATCAAGTGTACAGTTTCATTTTTCTATCTTGAAAAAAATATTTCTGTGTTCTTTATCCCTCTGTGTCGTGTTTGTTTAACTTTTCTGTTTGGGAGGTAAATGATCCTTTTAATCTGCTTTATTAATGCTTTATAATGTATAAATAATCCTCACTTTAGATGAGCTCACACAAATAGATGACTGGCAACTGCTACATGTTTTATAACTGCCTGACTTAATCATGAATTACAGCGGGAATATGTGTTAATAAAGCATTTATCAACAAACTGAGCAATTGTTATGATGTGTCTAAATAATAAGATTTATAAATATACATCGTGATGAGTGGCGCTGGTGTCATTCATTATCATTTACTCTCGGCCCCGCCCCACTCGTCACGTACATTTAAATAGTTTATGAATCATTTACTTACACTTTCTATGAACCACTGATAACTTTTAAATAACTGGCTTGTAAAGAACTTAATAATTTAGAAATGATTATGAAAATATATTTATTAAACATTATAGATATGCTCAAGAACAAAACATTTATAGCTGTATTTATAAACTACTTACTAATGCCTATTAATGCTGGAACAATGTTTTATAAAGGATGAATTGACTATTTACTTGTGCTTGATTCATCGTGTGCAGTTATTATAAAGTGTTACCCAAATATCGAAACATTCTTAAATCAAGTTACACTTCCTTAAGAATCAAAATGACATAAGATGTTAAGACTTGTTTTATGAAAAAATATAAAAATCAAGTGAGTCTTGCAGAAAACAAAAAAGAATATCCACCAAAGAGGCAAGATAAATAAATGATTTACTCTTTGAATTAAATATATTTTTCTTGGTGTCACGAATCTGGTTGCCTCTCACCACACTACAACTGCACATCACCCATGGACTACAACTCCCATCATTCACTCACCCACATATAAGCAGCACACTTCCCTACACACGTGGCGAAGTCTTGTTCTTGCCCCGGCTGACATTTCTAAGCGTTATTCATCCTGCTAGTTGTGATCTCTGAACTCCGAACCTGTGCCTGTGACCCCGACTTCTGCCTGGTATTGTTTACGTCTCTGCCCTGCCTCTGATATTCCTGGTTTTGCCTGCTGACCTTTGCCTGTTTGATTCTGCCTCTGTCTAATAAACCTTTTACTGCAAATGGATCCACACGCCTTTGACCAGTCATTACACTTAGGTTGTGTAAAACTTAGGTTTGTTCAGTTGTATCCTTTCTTTAAATGATTTGCTATAAATAGCCCAGGTGATATGTGCAAAATGTGAGGTGATATGTTCACTTTTTCATAAAAGCATGACATTTGAGAGAGATAGAAGTGCACTTTGTCTCAAGATATGATTTATTGCCCTCTCATAAAAGACCACCCATAACTGGACACCTGTTCGTGTACACCCCCTCCCCATCTGACTGACCGTCTGGTTATCCACTTCAATGAACTGTGTAATGTTTTGTGAAACTTGTTTTTGTGTGGGGGCCATTGAAATGTGCTTTTAAACATTCAATTGTGAAACTGTGTAAAATGGGAACAAAGGGAAGTTTTTATGAAAGTTTTTCACACACATATGAAGAAAATGCATCGAATATACACGCAAAATGAGCAATGACTCTATTTTTCCAGAAAACAGTGAAAAAACAAGCTAAGAAGTGTTAGTATTGTTTAAAACAAATTAGGAAAAGGTAAAGTTTGTTAAAAGTTAGAAAAAAGGCATCAGTCCGTTAAATAAACTTTTAAGTAAGAAGACAGAAGTTTTGACACAAGAAAAGCTGGAAAAGAAGGGAAGTTTGAAGATGGTCTTGCCAAAAGTACGTTTCTGGCGGAAATACATATTTAAAGTTTTTGAGAGGGTCTTACATTTATGCATTTAGCAGACGCTTTTATCCAAAGCTACTTACAATTGCATTCAGGTTATACATTTTAATTAGTATGTGTATTCCCTGGGAATCAAACCCACAACCTTTTGCGTTGCTGACGCAATGCTCTACCACTGAGCCCCACGGGAACACATTTGTTCCTGCATTTTTGGTCTTGCATTTTTAACTTCTGGTTCCGTAGTTCAGCGATAAAAAACAGCAATTAATGTGTAAACAATTTATGGTGTGCACCTGCGGGCGTGAACTTTGTCAATGGTTCACTGGAACGGTTCACTGTCCGGTCAAAGGACGCGTGCACTATTGAACCTTGTTTATGACAAACATCTGCTGAATTCAAAAATTAGGTCAAGTTTTAGAAAATAAAATACATTTACTAAGGGTGTCATGTTTACCATAGAGGTGAATGTGACTTCAAACTGAAATTCAGGATGAGATAAGATACATAAAGAAGGTGATAACACCAGGCTTAAATGAATAGAGACCCTCCCCAAAAGCTGCTTAATTTAATAAAAGGATCTGGTAGGAAAATGATGTTTAATTTTAGTTGATTTAATTCGTAACTAGTTTTGTTATTTCTTGTTTTCACTCATATATATTTAGACCCTCACCACAAACATACACTGTAATAGTAAACAGGCACACACACACACATGCACACACACAAATAAACAAACAAACACTCAAGACAAACATGGACATAAACAACCCTACAGTTAAACATTTAGACTTTTATGATGTCTCATACAAACCTTTTACAAATAAAGAACTTCTTAGAATCACACTGGTATCTCTAAAACAAAGATTAAAAGCAGTAAAATCGATCCTCTGATGAATACAAGGTGGTCACAGAGGTTTTCTTTATGAATTAGAGCTAAATAAGACTGAAAATGAATTGTCATGGGTTGTTTGCAACAAATGTGATTCCTAAACTATGTGGTACAAATGTGTCGCATAATCTTTACAACAAACAGATTAGACTTTCTTTCTCACTTAAAAATTGTATTATTAGCCGTGGTGTTTAAAAGTATGTTTATTTTTTCATAGCATAATGTTTAATTTTATTAAAATAAAAACAACTGATCTATATAGGTTTATTTTACTAATAATTTATTAAAATAATTGCCAGAGGAAATAATTCAAATAATAGACAAGTCCAACTTATCAACCACCGCCTGATGTGTCTGACGGTTTGTGACAAATATCTTACTGATAAAGATGTGTTAAGATGTTAAATATGTGTAAAACATGTGTACATTTCAATATTATTGTTACAATAGTGTAATAAAACCCAAACATAAAAGTAAACACACAAACACACACACACACACACACACACACACACACACACACAAACAGACAACCTCTATACAGTTACACATTTAGACTTTTATGATGAAAGAGTAAATGTTCTAAATAAGTGTAAATAAGTCGTTTATTTCCTTCCGCACACACGGCAACGGCAAACATGCTGATCACTTCCGGTTTGTCGTTGACGCGTGTTCTGAATTGAATCTCCGTCAAGCCAATTATTTATCGTCTATTTTCTATCTTAAATTCCGATTTTATACACAATAATTTGTGTTTCTATAACGTGTGAATATATCCCCGATCGCATTCTGCAACGAGAATAATCAGAGCGGCTTGTTATCGCAAGTTTTATTTTGATTTCCCGAGTCCGCTATTAGCTTATAGCCCGTTAGCAAAGCCAGCGCGGGTGCCGCTAACACAGCGAATACCCCTTTTTCACACACGCATACACACATTTAACATTGTTTCACTGTTACTTGCTTTAATGGCGGATTTGTGTCTACCTTTGTGTGCTGGTGAGGACACGTTCGAGCTGCATTCGATGCAGCTCGAGCTGGAGGCCGTGGAGAGACGGATCCACGAGCTGCTTGGGAAACAGGCCCAGCTGAGGAAACGGAAAGCAACGCTGGAAACATCTCGGGCTGACGCTCATAAGTCCGGGGTAAGTATGCCATGCGCTGCTAACGCTCCCACCACCTCTACTCCGTGTGTTTCTCTGCACAGGCCCCGTGCACCCGGGATGCGATCGTCACAGATGGCCTTCACTCCGGCGCCGGGAAACCACGGACCCTGGGTGCAGCAGTGGAAGACAGGCCCCGGGCGACGACTTCTCCCCCTCCGGTCTTCGACATCTCATCCCGGAACCGCTTCGCCCCTCTCTGCGAGACTAATCGTGACGCTGTGGTCATCGGAGACTCAATCGTCCGGCATGTCCGTGCTACGTTAGCTGAAGGTAAAGTGCACACTCATTGTCTCCCTGGTGCTCGTGTTCTTGATGTTTCTGTGCAGATACCCGCGATCCTGAAGGATGACGAGAGCGTTGCAGCTGTTGTGATTCACGCGGGGGCTAACGACACCAAGCTGCGGCAGACGGAGACACTGAAGAGGGACTTCAGGAGCCTGATCGAGACGATGCGCGGCACATCGCCAGCGGCGACGATCATCGTGTCAGGACCTCTTCCCACGTATCGACGAGGACACGAAAAGTTCAGTAGACTGTTTGCTTTAAATGAATGGCTGTTTTCATGGTGTACAGAGCAGAAAATTCTCTTTGTCAATAATTGGAATCTTTTCTGGGAGCGTCCTAGGCTATTCCGTGCTGATGGCCTGCACCCCAGCAGAGTCGGCGCGGAACTCCTGTCGGACAACATCAGCAGAATGCTACGCTCCATCTGACTAGTAAGCCAATTCTCCAATAACAGCTATGATGACTTTTGTTCTACCCACTTAAATGATAAAGGTACTTGCAGTGTCCAATCTATACAGACTGTGTCTGTTCCCCGAATAGTGAGTTCAAAATATAAATTTAATGCAGGATCTAGAACAAATCTGATCGTGATTAAACCAGAAAAATGCAAAATAAATGAACAAAAACAATTTTTAAAACTTGGGCTCCTAAATATCCGATCACTCACACCGAAAGCAGTTATTGTAAATGAAATAATCACAGATAATAGTTTTGATGTACTCTGTCTGACTGAAACCTGGCTTAAAACAAATGATTATTTTGGTCTAAATGAATCTACTCCACCAAGCTACTGTTATAAGCACGAGCCTCGTGAGACTGGTCGTGGCGGCGGTGTCGCAACAATATATAATGATATTCTCAATGTTACTCAGAAAACAGGATACAGGTTTGACTCATTCGAAATACTTATGCTCAATGTTAAACTGTCAGATAAGCAAAATAAATCTGTCCTATCTCTTGCTCTGGCTACTGTGTATAGACCGCCAGTGCCATATACAGATTTTCTAAAAGAATTAGCAGATTTCCTCTCAGACCTATTGGTTACTGTTGATAAAGCACTAATTGTTGGAGATTAACATTCACGTTGATAATACAAATGATGCGTTAGGACTTGCGTTTACTGACCTAATAAACTCTTTTGGTGTCAAGCAAAATGTCACCGGGCCAACGCATCGTTTTAATCATACGCTAGATTTAATAATATCGCATGGAATTTATCTAACTGATATAGATATCATACTTCAAAGTGATGATGTTACTGACCATTTCCTTGTATCATGCATGCTGCATATTACTGATATTAACTATATGGCTCTGCGTTATCGCCAAGGCAGAATTATTATTCCAGCCACTAAAGACAGATTCACAAATAACCTGCCTGATTTATCTCAACTGCTCTGTGTACCCATAAATACAGATGAACTAGACACAATTACTAGCAACATGGGAACTATCTTCTCCAATACGTTAGAAACTGTTGCACCCATCAAATTAAAAAGGTTAGAGAAAACGTGCTGCGCCATGGTACAACAGTTATACCCATTCTCTCAAGAAAGAAACTCGTAATCTTGAGCGCAAATGGAGAAAAACTAACTTGGAAGTCTTTAGAATTTGCGTGGAAAAACAGTATGTCCAGCTATAGACAGGCTCTAAAAACTGCAAGAACCGAGTATATCCATAAACTCATAGATAATCACCAAAACAATCCAAGGTTTCTATTTAGCACAGTGGCTAGATTAACAAATAAACAGATGTCACCCGATCTAAATATTCCTCACAGTTTAATAGTAATGACTTTATGAATTTCTTTACTGATAAAATAGATAATATCAGAAATACAATAACAAACGTAGATTCTACAGCGTCTAGTACTCCAGCTTCATTCATCGCACCCAAAGAAAACTGCAGTGCTTTACAACTATAGGACAGGATGAGCTAAATAAACTTATCACTGCATCTAAACCAACAACATGTTTATTAGATCCTGTACCAACTAAACTATTGAAAGAGTTGTTACCTGTTGCAGAAGAACCGCTTCTCAATATTATTAACTCCTCGTTATCTTTAGGTCACGTCCCAAAACCATTTAAGCTGGCAGTTATTAAGCCTCTTATTAAGAAACCAAAATTAGATCCTTGTGAACTGGCAAATTACAGGACCATTTCAAATCTTCTGTTTATGTCGAAAATATTAGAAAAAGTAGTGTCTGCTCAACTGTGCTCGTTTTTGCAAAAAAATAAATGATATCTATGAAGAATTTCAGTCAGGTTTCAGGCCCCGCCATAGCACAGAAACTGCACTTGTTAAAATTACAAATGACTTACTTCTTGCGTCAGACCAAGGCTGCATCTCGTTGCTAGTTTTACTTGATCTTAGTGCTGCGTTCGACACTATAGATCATGACATACTGATAGATCGATTACAAAACTATACAGATATTCAAGGGCAGGTTTTAAGATGGTTTAGATCCTACCTGTCCGATCGCTACCACTTTGTTTATTTAAACGGGGAGTCATCTCATTATCACCAGTAAAGTATGGAGTACCACAAGGATCTGTCCTAGGTCCTCTATTATTTTCATTATATATGTTGCCCCTTGGTAATATTATTAGAAAATACGGGATTAGTTTCCATTGTTATGCTGATGACACTCAACTATATATCTCAACAAGACCAGATGAAACTTCTAAACTATCTAAGCTAACAGAGTGTGTTAAAAATATAAAAGATTGGATGACCAGTAATTTCCTCCTATTAAATTCAGATAAGACCGAGATATTACTTATTGGACCTAAAAACAGTACACAGAATCTCTTGGATTACAATTTGCAACTAGACGGATGTAATGTTACTTCCTCTACAGTTACAAATCTGGGTGTTATATTAGACAGCAACCTATCTTTTGAAAATCATATTTCCAATGTTACAAAAACATAATTCTTCCATCTTAGAAACATTGCCAAGCTACGGAACATGTTAAGTGTTTCTGATGCAGAAAAGTTAGTTCATGCATTCATGACCTCTAGACTGGACTATTGTAATGCACTGCTAGGTGGTTGTCCTGCATCTTCAATAAACAAGCTACAGATAGTACAAAATGCTGCGGCAAGAGTCCTTACCAGGTCAAGAAAATATGACCATATTACTCCAATTTTACAGTCTCTGCACTGGCTACCTATTAAGTTTCGTATCAGTTACAAAATATTATTAGTTGCCTATAAGGCCCTAAATGATTTAGCTCCTGCGTACCTAACTAATCTTCTATCACGCTACAATCCAACCGGCTCCCTAAGGTCGCAAAACTCTGGACTCTTGGTAGTTCCTAGGATAGCAAAGTCCACTAAAGCAGGTAGAACTTTTTCATATCTGGCTCCTAAACTCTGGAATAGCCTTCCTGATAACGTTCGGGGTTCAGACACACTCTCTCTGTTTAAATCTAGATTAAAGACGCATCTCTTTAGCCAAGCATTCATATAATGCATCTCATAATCTTGTACTGCCAGTCTATCTGAACAAATGCACATTATTATGCTTTAGCTTGGGTTATACTGATAATTTCATCCAGGGTTATTCCTGGATGGAGCAGCTGCTACGCTAATTGTCTTACTGTTTCTATGTTTCTGCCACGGGATTAACATCCCGTGGTAGCTAAAATTACACAAGCTTCAGTCTGGATCCAACCCTTAAACGATCTGAGATGACCGAACACCTGAGAAGAGACGATGACAACCCCTCCGAGGACCTCAGAGGAAGCCAACCATCAACGATTATACTGACTTAACCAAAGTCTGCCATAAATGGAGGATCAGCACCTGGAGACAACCTCTACAACCTCTACAGCCCTGACCGTCAGCGGAGTCTAGGACACATAGATGAGCCCCAGAGACAGATCTCCAGTGAGGACCTCGTCACCTAGACATCCATCGGGGAAAGACCCCTGGAACCAGTGGACCACTTACACTCTGACTTTGCTGCAGTTGGAACAAACTACTGATTCGTCTGGCCGGAGGGGAACTGGCCCCCCGACTGAGCCTGGTTTCTCCCAAGGTTTTTTCTCCATTCTGTCCCGATGGAGTTTTCGTTCCTTGCCGCTGTCGCCTCTGGCTTGCTCAGTTGGGGACACTTCATTTCCAGCACAATCATCGACTTGATTGCACAGATACTATTTAAACTGAACTAAGCTGGACAATGCCATTACTAAATTCAATAATGAAATGCATTCAGCTGATAATTGAGTGTTAAATCCTGTCATTTTAAATTGACACAATTTGCCTATTTTTATATTGTGCAGTGCTTTGTTACAATTTGTATTGTTAAAAGCGCTATATAAATAAAGGTGACTTGACTTATGCACGTATGTGCGTACAAACTGATATGAAAGCAAATGTTTTGGCAGTCTTTGGATTTTCAGTCGTAATTAACGTCTATGGTACGAAATGTAAATATTTCATCCCATGCAGTGCAACGAAGTGAGTGAAGTTTGCAACTCATTTGCAAGCTAATGAGTTTTGAGGGGGGTCTGGTATTTTAACGTCTGGTTTCTTAGTTCAGTGATCAAAGCATCTCCGTTGCATCTATTTTATGACATACACCTGTGAGTTTGGAGGGGATGCGTGGAATCATATCCTATTGAATCCTGTTTATGTTGAATTGAAAAGTTAGGCAATGTTTAGGAAGAAAATGTTTTTCCTGTATCATTTTCCTGAGTCATGTATGTTTACCATACAGAACTGGTGAATGTGACTTCAAGCTGACGTAAGATGAGTCAGATAAAGAATAAGGTGATACAAACTTAAATAAATAGAGACCTCCAAAAGCTGTTTATTTTAATAAAAGGATCTGGTGTAGGAAATTGATGTTTAATTTGACTTAATTTAGTATCTAGTTTTGTTATTTCTTTTTTCACTCATATAATTTTTACCCCCCTCACCGCAAACATACGCTGTAAATGCAAACAGACATACATACGCACCCGCGCACATACACATACACACACACACGTACACATACACACACACACGTACACATACGCACACACACACACATACACACATGCACACAGAGACACACACACACACACACACACACGCACACACACACACACACACACGCATGCATGCACAAAACTTAAATTTTAAATATGAGTAAATTGTATATGTTGTTTTTACTTTTTGTTGATAAGAAATATTTTCATTTTAATACAGCCTGTAGATAGTATGTGTAGGATTACTGCAAAATAACAAATATACATTTTATTTAAAACTTCCTAGTAAAATAATTACACATACAGTTTTAAATATGTTTAAAAAGTTTTAAACACATTACGTGTCACTAAAGCAACACATGCCGTCTATTGCCTTTAAATTAAACTTTAGTTTTATTCTTTAATTTCTTTAAAATAGTCTGATGATAACGCCCCAAATAGTTTTCTCACACGGGTAGATAACTCTTTGGATGTTTGTGACAAACACATACTTTTTTTTTTTTTTACTTCAGCAAAGTTTTTGAAAGGTATGACTGAACTTTTCACATTTGACAGACCTACATTTCTAATTATTTCCCCGAGGCGTTTAACAACCAGAGGGAATACATGATGTTTTTCTAAAGTTCATGAAACCATTATCGGTGTAAATTCTCACCTAGAACACAAAACTTGTACATTTTGACTATTTAACTCTTTTGTGTGTATCATGTCATTTGAAATGGTTTACTAATAGATTTCAGATGGCCGTTCACAATTTCTTTGTTGGACTGTGTATGTTTTAGGCGAAGACACCTCTTTGTGAGCTGTCATCATTATAGGAATAAATGAAAATCAAGAAATTAAGTAACAGTCCTTTCTCTTTGATACTTATTTTACTGCAACTGTGTGTCTGTCCATGATGTGCAAACACATGAAGCATCAACACGAAAATTAAGTCTTGCTGTTTTACCCTTAAAACTATTACAACTGAAACAACTCAAACTATTGCACTGAAAGATGCACATTCATTTAAGTTTGAGCATGTTAACATTCCCACACTCTTGTAAACCATTCGTTTCATAACCTTTCGTACATTCAAGAGACAAAATCACTAAGAAAGAGAGTATAGCAAAACAAGAAAATGTTTATAGTGCAGATAGAATTCAGAAAATATGTTTCATAAACAATTGTGAAAGTTTATTAAACGCGGATTTGTACATTTTATTTTTATTACACCGCTGGATTAGGCCAACTTGCTCAAATAGCAGATGACGCGGGTCACATTTTGTTTGTTGGACTGTATATGTCATTACTATGACTGTACTGTAGGTGAGGTCTTCTCTCTGACAACCATCAGCATTCAGTGTTTATAGAAATAAATATGTTTTAACAATTATTTTTGTTTTGTTTTTACAAAGATATTAAATTGAACGCGCATAATTAATAACTTATACAAATGTTGCTGGCCTTTCAGGTCAGCGAACTACAATACCCGGTACACACCGCAGACTACAAACATGGCTGTCAGGGATCCATATCCAAAAACGGTCATACGTGACAGATCTCTAAATCGTCAGACTTCTGGTTATACGTAGGCTCAGATACCCTATACAGAAAGACTCGCATTTCCACACTTTTTGCGAAGTACGCGCTTCTTCCGTGTTACGACATTACAAACCCCAACTTTTTGTGCGTATGTGTGTGTGGGTGTACAATCTCCATTAGTGATGCGAAGCCCGATTCATTTCTGGGAATCGATTCTTTCCTACAGTTCGGTTCAATGAACCGGTTCGTCGGTATACATCTCTTTTCTAACAACGCAGGGTCATTTTATATAAATGAAACATTCAAATAAAGTTAACCGTGTGAAGGCGTCTTTTGTTCATTTATCCTGATGATGTTATAATAATATAAATGTGGATATGTTCTACATGTCTGAAGTATAAGTCTGTAGAAAGAATTAACCGGTCTTATAAACTCATTGATTTGGCTTAACAACATTAATATATAATCTACACGAATGATAAATCATACACTCTTAAAATTGATAGTACACAAAATGTGTGTAAAAGGACGGATAACATATTAACGTGATGTTTTGGGTCGTGTCTTACACAAAGGTGTGTTACTTAACATTTTTATTAAGTTTTAATATAAAATATAATAGTCTGTTAACAGTTTAGATGTTTTTATTATGAAATCACACAAAGAACCACTGAAGAACGTACTGTTTGTTAACACGGAATTAATTAAAATAATACTTTGTGCTCATTTAACCGGTTTATTTACAGTATACTGAATGTAATTGTCACAGGTAGACGAGAATGGACGAAGACTAAGGGAGAACTGATGACTTATAAAGCATGAACCAAACAAGGGGAACTAATGAGCTAATTAAGACAACAGGTGAACTAAATGACTAATTAAACAGGATGGGGGAAATCTAGGTCAAAGAAAGACATGGCAAAACACAACAGAAACGTGACATTACCGCCCCCTCCGGGAAGGCGCGTCCCGCGCTGTAACAGAAACACCGGGGAGGGAGGGTGGGCGCCCTGGAGGCTGATGCAGGGCAGGGACACTGGGGAAGCCTCCAGGGCGAGTCTGGGGCTCCGGTGACCACGGCGGGACAGGAGACTCGGGAGGCCACGGTGGAACCGGGGACTCGGGCGGCCATGGCGGATCGGGAGCCTCGGGCGGCCATTGGCGATCCGGGGACTCGGGCGACCATGGCGGATCCGGGGACTCGGGCGACCATGGCGGATCCGGGGACTCGGGCGGCCACGGCGGATCCGGGGACTCGGGCGGCCATGGCGGATCAGGAGACTCGGGAGGCCATGGTGGATCAGGAGACTCGGGAGGCCATGGCGGATCGGGAGCCTCGGGTGGCCATGGCAGATCTGGGGACTCGGGTATATGGCCCTCCCCCAAAATCTTTTTTGGTGGATCACCGGCCGGGGGGCACTCAGGAAGCACAGGTTCTCGGGGGCGCTCGGGAAGAGCTAAACTGGACGGGGCCAGCGGAGACGAAGGTGAGCTGGACGGGCCCAGCGGAGACGAAGGTGAGCTTGACGGGGCCAACGGAGACGAAGGTGAGCTTGACGGGGCCAACGGAGACGAAGGTGAGCTGGGCGGGACCAGCGGCCACGAAGGTGAGCTGGGCGGGGCCAGCGGAGGTGCAGGTAAACTGGATGGGACTGACTCACGGGCGCTCGGGCGGCTCTGACTCACGTGGGCGCTCGGGCGGCTCTGACTCACGTGGGCGCTCGGGCGGCTCTGACTCACGTGGCCGCTCGGGAGAGCTGGACAGGACCAACTCTCGGGGGCACTTGGGTAGCGCAACCCCTCGCGAGCGCTCGGGAAGCGCAAACTCTCGGGCATGCTCGGGAAGCGTAGACTCTCGGGATGAAGATGAAGGTGGTGAAGGTGAGCTGGACGGGCCAGCGGAGATGAAGGTGAGCTGGGCGGGGCCAGTGGAGATGAAGGTGAGCTGGATTTCAGCTCTGGCTCACATGTCACGGCAGGCTCAGGCTCTCCGTCTGGAGTTGGCTCTAGCGATATCTTCGTGCAGAGGGATGATGGCTGGCTGGTCACTGGTTTGGGAGTGGGGCTGGAGATTTCCTCAGCTGGGCAGATGGAGAAGTATAGTCCATTATTCTCCAGCACCCACTCCACACATGCGGCGAAATTGTCCCAAGGACCGTTCCCAGGGAGGCGTGCCTTAGACCACTCGCTGAGGCTAGAGATGTAGAACAAACAAAGCGAGCGGTCTGGATAGTGTGTTAGGCACGCCAACTCCAAAAAATCCCTGGTGTGAGTCTCTAGAGAGCGGTCCCTCTGCTCCAGGCATAGCAGGGCAACATTGGGATTGTCCATGGTGATAGGGAGTGGGGGAAAAAAGTAAACAAAAACGCCGGCAAAAACTGTATAGTTCCGTCCTGCTGTCACAGGTTGGTGAGGCACAAGAGCACGACAGAGACAAACAAAAAGGTATTTATTTTAACAAATTCTGGAGACAACCAAGTAAACCAACATAACATAGACGAGAAAGGACGAAGACTAAGGGAGAACTGATGACTTATAAAGCATGACCCAAACAAGGGGAACTAATGAGCTAATTAAGACAACAGGTGAACTAAATGACTAATTAAACAGGATGGGGAAAACTAGGTCAAAGAAAGACATGGCAAAACACAACAGAAACGTGACAGTAATACAGTTACACAGGAACATTAAAACATTAAAAACTTGTTAAACAGCCGCTTCAATACATTCAATACAAACATAATTTATCAAATACTATTAAACTAATGCATTTTGCACACCTTAAAACAATTTATTCAATCAAATATCTGTCCCAAAAGACAGACAGACAGACAAAACTTCAATGATAGCTGAGACGGATGAAGAGGGATGACAAAATAATTATTCTTTGCCATAATAACATACCTGGTCCGATAAATGTGATAATCTTACGGTAGATTTTCAATTTGTGTACCGTAGTTTCGTCAACCTTACCTTATCTGTCTAAAAGACGCCTTCACACGGTTAACTTTATTTGAATGTTTCATTTATATAAAATGACCCTGCGTTGTTAGAAAAGAGATGTATACCGACGAACCGGTTCATTGAACCGAACTGTAGGAAAGAATCGATTCCCAGAAATGAATTGGGCTTCGCATCACTAATGGAGATTGTACACCCACACACACATACAAACAAAAAAGTTGGGGTTTGTAACGTCGTAACACAGAAGAAGCACGTACTTCGCAAAAAGTGTGGAAAGCGAGTCTTTCTGTATAGGGTATCTGAGCCTACGTATAACCAGAAGTCTGACGATTTAGAGATCTGTCACGTATGACCGTTTTTGGATATGGATCCCTGACAGCCATGTTTGTAGTCTGCGGTGTGTACCGGGTATTGTAGTTTGCTGACCTGAAAGGCCAGCAACATTTGTATAAGTTATTAATTATGCGCGTTCAATTTAATATCTTTGTAAAAACAAAAACAAAGTAATTGTTAAAACATATTTATTTCTATAAACATTGAATGCTGATGGTTGTCAGAGAGAAGACCTCACCTACAGTACAGTCATAGTAATGACATATACAGTCCAACAAACAAAATGTGACCCGCGTCATCTGCTATTTGAGCAAGTTGGCCTAATCCAGCGGTGTAATAAAAATAAAATGTACAAATCCGCGTTTAATAAACTTTCACAATTGTTTATTAAACATATTTTCTGAATTCTGTCTGCACTATAAACATTTTCTTGTTTTGCTATACTCTCTTTCTTAGTGATTTTGTCTCTTGAATGTACGAAAGGTTATGAAACGAATGGTTTACAAGAGTGTGGGAATGTTAACATGCTCAAACTTAAATGAATGTGCATCTTTCAGTGCAATAGTTTGAGTTGTTTCAGTTGTAATAGTTTTAAGGGTAAAACAGCAAGACTTAATTTTCGTGTTGATGCTTCATGTGTTTGCACATCGTGGACAGACACACAGTTGCAGTAAAATAAGTATCAAAGAGAAAAGACTGTTACTTAATTTCTTGATTTTCATTTATTCCTATAATGATGACAGCTCACAAAGAGGTGTCTTCGCCTAAAACATACACAGTCCAACAAAGGAATTGTGAACGGCCGTCTGAAATTTATTAGTAAACCATTTCAAATGACATGATACACACAAAAGAGTTAAATAGTCAAAATGTACAAGTTTTGTGTTCTAGGTGAGAATTTACACCGATAATGGTTTCATGAACTTTAGAAAAACATCATGTATTCCCTCTGGTTGTTAAACGCCTCGGGGAAATAATTAGAAATGTAGGTCTGTCAAATGTGAAAAGTTCAGTCATACCTTTCAAAAACTTTGCTGAAGTAAAAAAAAACAAGTATGTGTTTGTCACAGACATCCAAAGAGTTATCTACGAGTGTGAGAAAACTATTTGGGGCGTTATCATCAGGCTATTTTAAAGAAATTAAAGAATAAAACTAAAGTTTAATTTAAAGGCAATAGACGGCATGTGTTGCTTTAGTGACACGTAATGTGTTTAAAACTTTTTAAACATATTTAAAACTGTATGTGTAATAATTTTACTAGGAAGTTTTAAATAAAATGTATATTTGTTATTTTGCAGTAATCCTACACTTACTATCTACAGGCTGTATTAAAATGAAATTATTTCTTATCAACAAAAAGTAAAAACAACATATACAATTTACTCATATTTAAAATTTAAGTTTTGTGCATGCGTGTGTGTGTGTGTGTGTGTGTGTGTGTGTGTGTGTGTGTGTGTGTGTGTGTGTGTGTACGTGTGTGTGTGTGTGTGTGTGTGTGTGTGCGTATGTCTGTTTGCATTTACAGCGTATGTTTGCGGTGAGGGGTAAAATTATATGAGTTAAAAAGAAATAACAAAACTAGATACTAAATTAAGTCAAATTGAACATCAATTTCCTACACCAGATCCTTTTATTAAAATAAACAGCTTTTGGAGGTCTCTATTTATTTAAGTTTGTATCACCTTATTCTTTATCTGACTCATCTTACGTCAGCTTGAAGTCACATTCACCAGTTCTGTATGGTAAACATACATGACTCAGGAAAATGATACAGGAAAAACATTTTCTTCCTAAACATTGCCTAACTTTTCAATTCAACATAAACAGGATTCAATAGGATATGATTCCACAAATCCCCTCCAAACTCACAGGTGTATGCCATAAAATAGATGCAACGGAGATGCTTTGATCACTGAACTAAGAATCCAGACGTTAAAATACCAGACCCCCCTCAAAACTCATTAGCTTGCAAATGATTTGCAAACTTCACTCACTTCGTTGCACTGCGTGCAATGAAATATTTACATTTCGTACCATAGACGTTAATTACGACTGAAAATCCAAAGACCGCCAAAACATTTGCTTTCATATCAGTTTGTACGCACATACGTGCATACACTTATTTAGAACATTTACTCTTTCATCATAAAAGTCTAAATGTGTAACTGTATAGAGGTTGTGTGTGTGTGTGTGTGTGTGTGTGTGTGTGTGTGTGTGTTTACTTTTATGTTTGGGTTTTATTACACTATTGTACACTATTGAAATGTACACATGTTTTACACATATTTAACATCTTAACACATCTTTATCAGTAAGATATTTGTCACAAACCGTCAGACACATCAGGCGGTGGTTGATAAGTTGGACTTGTCTATTATTTGAATTATTTCCTCTGGCAATTATTTGATAAATTCTTAGAAAAATAAACCTATATAGATCAGTTGTTTTTATTTTAATAAAATTAAACATTGTGCTGTGAAAAAATAAACATACTTTTAAACACCACGGTTAATAATACAATTTTTAAGTGAGAAAGAAAGTCTAATCTGTTTGTTGTAAAGATTATGTGACACATTTGTACCACATAGTTTAGTAATCACATTTGTTGCAAACAACCCATGACAATTCATTTTCAGTCTTATTTAGCTCTAATTCATAAAGAAAACCTCTGTGACCACCTTGTATTCATCAGAGGATAGATTGACTGCTTTTAATCTTTGTTTTAGAGATACCAGTGATATTCTAAGAAGTTCTTTATTTGTAAAAGGTTTGTATGAGACATCATAAAAGTCCAAATGTTTAAATGTAGGTTTGTTTATGTCCATGTTTGTGTTAAGTGTTTGTTTATTTGTGTGCGTGCGTGTGCGTGTGCATGCGTGCGTGCGTGCGTGTGTGTGTGTGTGTGTGTGTGTGTGTGCGTGTGTGTGTGTGTGTGTGTGCGTGCCTGTTTACATTTACAGTGTATGTTTGTGGTGAGGGTCTAAATATATATGAGTGAAAAAAGAAATAACAAAACTAGTTACGAATTAAATTAACTAAAATTAAAGAACATTTTCCTACCAGATCCTTTTATTAAAATAAGCAGCTTTTGGGGAGGGTCTCTATTCATTTAAGCCTGGTGTTATCACCTTCTTTATCTATCTCATCTCATCCTGAATTTCAGTTTGAAGTCACATTCACCTCTATGGTAAACATGACACCCTTAGTAAAAGTATTTTATTTTCTAAAACTTTATGAAGTTCTAATACGTAAGTTAGGGAGGAGCGAGCCCATCTAATCATTCAATCAACAGCCAGAGTATATAAGCAGCTGCTTACCTCTCTCTAGTTCCAGCTATTTCAGCATCCCTCCACCTCCCACCATAAATTGTTTACACATCCGTTTTTTTATCGCTGAACTACGAGACCAGAAGTAACAAATGCCAGACCCGCTCAAAAACTCAGTTTGCAAATGTGTATTTCCGCCAGAAACGTACTTTTGACACGACCGTCTTCAAACTTCGTTGCACTGCTTGAGATGAAATCTCATCTCGTGTGATGTAAAAAAGTTTAGATGTTGTACATCTGTTTCATTTGATAGATAACACACCACGAGCGTTACGGGCAGAAAATCAAAGAGTGATCATCTCTTATTTTACCACTTTTTATTCTGATATTTGCCCGTGCAACCAATATAGTCTATACCACTGTCACAGATTCTGCATGTCATCTTCAAACCTTCTCTCATTTCATTGTGGTGCGTGAACCGTCATATTTTGCATTTCGTGTGATGTTGTAAAAGTTTAGACATTGTATGTCTGTATCAACTGATAACAAGTCTTACGGCAAGAAAATCAAAGAGTTATTGATTTGCTTTCATTCCTGTAAAATATTTGTATGTGCATACGTGCGTTTTAACTGATGTAGCACACTAGAAGTCTTAAACTCGCCAAAAATCAAAGATCAATTAAAGGAATAGGTGAATTAAGTGTGAATAAACTAAACTAAATATGGTTTAGAGGCGTAATTTTTAAGTGAAACAATTCTGGGGGTTATATTGCAATGCAGAAGTCTTAAGCATGACAAATATTAAAGACTATATAAAGGTATTGTGTTGTTGAATAAATAAAACAACGTTTCCCGCGACTTAGGATCTGTTTGTTTAAAAGTAAACTATAGGCCTACTAAACTATTTTTAAAGTGAAAGGCTTTAGGTTGAATGGTTTAATTAATTAAGAAATGTAAAAGATTATTAAAATAACTTTAGGTCTAATGTTTTAAAACATGACATGGTTTATTCTTTTAAATCTCTGCTTAGGAGCCCTCCTCCGGCTCTAGGGGCCGGTCTCTGGGCATGGTATTATCACAGCGTCCGTAAGCTCATTCTGATTTTGACGGTGGTGTTTTAACAAATGCCTCTGATATTGCCCTCTTTCTTTTGTAGATCGCGGCTAAACGTGCGGTTGTTATTTTTCCTTCTTTCCCAGCTTTTCTTGTGTCAAAACAAACGTCTTCTTACTTAAAAGTTTGATGTTTTATTTATTTTACACCGTGGTAAGTAAGGTAACTCTATATTGTTTAACTTGTAATTGTCAGGGTTCTGTCACTTCGGTCTAGTGTTATTCATGATTTTGTGACAGAGCCCTGATACGCCCGTCATGTCCGGGTTTCTCTTTTCTGCGTACCTTGTTTCATGTTGGAGCGTGGTGTTCGGATCCCGGCACTCTTGTCTTGAGTTTTGTTTTCGTGTCGGGGTTCGGACACTCGCGCTCCGTTTTCGGTCATTGTGTGAGCGTGCGGTCTCGAGTTCGCTCGACTGCACGCTCTCCTGTCCACGTGTGTTTTGTGTTGCACGCAGTTCGTGTTTCTATCAGCTGCGTGCATTCATGTTATATCTTGTGTGTATTTCATTGGCTGCGTGCTTTCATGTTGTCATGTCTTGTGTGAACACGTGGATAATGAGTTTTCTCATTAGCTGCGTGTTCGTGTCTTGTTTTGCACATGGCTGGTGAATTGTTTGCTGGCCATGTGCTTGTGTTTTTGTTTTGTGTGAGCACATGACTTCTGTCCTAGTTTTCTGTGTGCTCTCATGTCAATTTGTCTTGACCCACCCATATTGTTACCTGTTTATAGATTAATTTTCCCCAGCTGCTCTCCCTCGTTACCCTCCTCATTTTCTCCCTTTATAATCTCCTTGTGTTTGCAGTTCCGTGTGGGTTCGTTGCCATATGTTGGGTCGTCATCCGTCTTGTGTCCAGCCTTACCAGTTTGTTTTTCCCCTACGGGGTTGTTTTTGTTTGTTTTATTTATTAATAAAAAGTCAGTTTTTCTCCTGCATTTGGGTCCTCGCTCTCATCCATTACCCGAACCTGACAGTAATATTAGACCACAAGATTTGGAACAAGTATCTTATAATTATTATTTAACGGACTGATGCCTTTTTTATAACTTATAACTTTTAATAAACTTTACCTTTTTCTAATTTGTTTTAAACAACACTAACACTTCTTAGCTTGTTTTTTCACTGTTTTCTGGAATAATACAGTCATAGTAAGACAAGATAATTCAAATTATTTAACTTGTAATATAGACCACAAGATCTTGACATGTATCTTATAATTATTAACTGATTTCTTTTTTCTAACCCTAACAAACTTTACCTTTTCCTAATTTGTTTTAAAAAACACTAGGATAGAAACAATACTTTCTGGAAAAATACAGTCATTGCTCATTTTACGTGTATATTTGATGCATTTTCTTCATATGTGTGTGAAAAACTTTAATAAAAACTTCCCTTTGTTCCCATTTTACACAGTTTCACAATTTAATGTTTAAAAGCACATTTTCAATGGCCCTACACAAAAACAAGTTTCACAAAACATTCCACAGTTCATTGAAGTGGATAACCAGACGGTCAGTTAGATGGGGGGGGGGGGGCTGTACACGAACAGGTGTCCAGTTATGGGTGGTCTTTTATGAGGGGGCAATAAATCATATCTTGAGACAAAGTGTTGAAAAATAAAAAAATAAAAGGTTTATTTTGTCCAAAAAGCCGATCACTAAGTTCTGCTCCCATCAGATGACAGGTACGTCACAGCGCATGCGTCACAGCCCTCGCGAGAGAGCGCCAGACTTCAAATAAACAATGTTTCGCTTTCTTCCCCACTTTATTTTCACGGGATGGTCTCATTCTGTGTGTAACACTAGGTCCATTCGACTTAGCGGCGCTGCGCAAGAATGGTCAGTCTATGACATCAAAGTACCGTGAGAGGGATAAGAGAGACGAGTCCTATGCTTTCGAATGGCTCTCGAGGTATTTTGATGTCATACACTGAACATTCTGCATAGCATCGCTTAAAGTCGAACGCAAAACCATGTGGTTTTTTACAACCAAGACGCAGTTTTTTAAGCGTGAGCTATTCCAAAACAGATACAAACAATACCTATCCCTGAAGAAAGGAGATGTAAACAAAGGAAAATGTGTCCATAGAACAACGTTATTACTTCGTTGGACTAAAGTGCTCGATGGGATGTTGTTCCGTGGACCCTTACCTCTCTAACTAAACTGGGATTTACAGCAGTGGATGCGTTTGTGACTCAATATTACACGAAGCTGGTATGTACTGCTTTTTATTATGGATGGTTTGATGTTTACCGCTTACACAAATTTAGCAAATACATTCCTTGTAAGCTTTCCATTGAAAGGTCGATGCTTGAGGATTAGACCTTCAGAATGATATACAGTTTGTCAAAATTAATTTTGTCCCGATTCATTTAATCTATTTGTAAACAATGACATGTGCAAACAAAGAGCGTTCAGAGCGCCAGTGTCCTCGTGCAGCTTAACAGGATAAAAAGTAGAAGTACACAAAAAAGCTACTCAATTACAGTAACATGAGTAAATGTAATTCATTACTTTCCAACTCTGCCAATAAACAACTTTTGTAAAAGTTCCCTTAGTGCCATCTTCCTCTGTTGCTGACTATTTAAAAATTGCGTAAAAATATATTTCTTAATGCATTTAATTATTGCAGGATTTTTTTTTATCAAAAATGACCACAGATTTGCACATCCGGGAACTTTACATGTGACTGGTTAAACTGCTGGTGCTATGACTCTCTGGTGGTCACATCACTTCCCTCAACAGGTCGTTTTATACATGCACAGATGGACAAAAGCTGTGCACTTTTGCATATACATAGTCTGTCCTGATCTCACTTTTATCCCACTGAACATGTCTGTCTAGAGATGTGTATTACTCATTCTGTGCTGCACACATCGAATCCAACCGCTGAAACACACACACACACACACACACACACACACACACACACACACACACACACACACACACACACACACACACACACACACACACACACACACATGCATGTGTGATTGTGTAATTAGCAGTGTTGGTTCTACTGATTGTTGTAACATTTGGCATGTTTTGACTTCATGTGAATGTGGTCTGGTAAATTCAGTGGAAAGGGAGAGGCAGATGAATGCTGTATAAAAGCCCAATAAACTGTGAATCTGAATCAAACATCAAACCACAACACAGCTGCATATCATGGATGGTAGGCTTCATGTTTTTATTATTATAATTTATTATTATAATATATGGTTTATTAGCAAGGCATTTTGTTAAACATTTTACAAAAAACATATTTATAATGCTATCTGAGTTATTTAGCTATTTATGGCTTTATGAAGAACTTATTGCAATAATCTTTACTATTGCATGTAATCTTTTTAGATATTATTTTACAGTGCTTTTATTTTAAGAAAATTATTTATAATAGTTAATTATAAATGATTAGTTAACTGCAATTTAAAAAACATAAATATTTCTAGTGATACAATTATGTATATTATCCATCAAAATAATGACAAATAATATCACATTTGCTCATTTTTACACAGAGTTCAGGGTTCAAACTTTCAATCTGCAAAAGGTGCAAAACCAGATCCGGCACAAGACCGACGGTCTGAGCTCCAGCACTCTGGTTCTGCGGAGAGGACAGGCCTTCACAGTGACAATCAACTATGATGGACGACCATTCGATCCCCTGAAGGAAAAACTGATCTTCAGAATTGATCTAGGTGAGTTTGCGTGTGCATGTGTGTAGCTGTTTTTGGAGGACCATACTATGAGGACTTTGCCAACCCACCAGTGAGGCCATTTTGACTGATCCTAAAGGCTTATAAATCAGCCAAAAAATGTTTTATCTAAATCTAGTGCATGTTTCTCTGATGGGTAATTTTAGGGGAAGATTTTGGGTTAGCTGATAGAAAATAGCATTAACCTAATATGTGTGTGTGAGTGTGTGTGCATAATTCCATTATGATAAAATTCATAGTTCATAATTCATAGCTTCATAAATAATTCATAACGAATTTATTACAATTACTAGTTTTAGTTTATTAAGATAAGACTTCATTTAATCCTTGAGGGGAAATTTAGACGTTACAGCAAATACACAAAATAGAATAAAAAAAACAACAACATTTTACATTAGCAGGTTAAAGTAAGTAAAAAAAAAGACAGTAGACAGAGACAGAATGACAGCGACAGGACACAGATAATAAAAAGTAATGTACAAATATGGAAAATGGACAATATGCAAAATAGCACAAACACAATATACAAAATAGACAATTCTGTATGTACTGTTATGTTAGGTGTAAATTTGAAATGTAATAAGTATGTGTGTTAAATAAAAAATAAAATGTATGATAGTGTTGTGTGTTTCATGTTTATTGTTAAGAGTTCAAATGTTCATGATGTGGATTGGTGACTGAATATACAAGATAAACATCATAAATACTAACATAGTAATATTTAATTCGACATATTATGTCAAGTTAAACTAAATAAGAAATTTTGCCTCAGGAACAAGCTAAAATAAAATTTCTATAAGTATTTTATTTTATTGTATTTTATTTCAGTTAACATTTATTTTATTTAAAATTAGATTTTGTAATGATTTTAGTTTTATTTAACTAATTATTAGGTATTTGTTAATTGCTTTAAACAAAATACATGAAAACTTACAATCAATTACTCTATGGAGGAAACTCATTCCAGAACCCTATTTCCGTGCTCTATCCTGACATCCACACCTTTCTCCTGACCACAGGTCCGCTGTCTGTGGAGGTTCCGGTCTCCATGTCCGGACAGCCCTCTCTGACTCAGTGGACCGCAGTTCTGGAGAGGAGCGTCCCGAACCCGACTGGACCCCGTGCTCTTTCAGTATCACTGTCCAGCCCTGCGTCTGCTTCTATCGGTGTCTACACGCTCCAGATGAGAGTCGAGGCTCGCTTGAATGTGAAAACACTCTCTCGGCCAGTTCACGCTCCTCTGCAACCCCTGGTGCCAAGGTGAGTGCTTTCTGTGTGTCCAAATAAAACTTAATGGCTTAGTAGGCTGTTAGTTGCTGGACTTAAAATCTCATGGGTTTTTAACATGTTTCCTTGTAGTTGCTTGCTAGTTAATAGTCCAACTTGATAGTCCAAATCATTCGTCATTAAGTCTCATTGCTTAGAAATGTAAATGAAGAAGCACCTCTTCTTATCTGGAGACATTATTTGAGAAATCATTCATGTTTGTAGGACTTATTTATTGATAAAACAAGCAGTTAGATGTTTACTGTTAGCCGCTCTAACAGCAGCAAATAAAAATGCTAGTCAGCCGTTGGAATCATCCTCACACAAATGTATTTACAGTCACTTTTGATCCGTTTAAAGCATTCTTGCTGAATAAAAGTTTATTTTATCAAAAACAATCAAACAGTCTTTAAAAAGTAGTTCATGTCTTTCATTGTATTGCTTTTGCTGCCATTTTATACACCTTTAAAATCACAGTAATTCATAGCCTCTTGTAACTTACTGCCTTCATTTATTGTAATTACACACAGATTACCAAACAAATTGTTGTGTTTTTCTGCAGCTGATTCGGTGTTCCTGCAGTCAGAGGATCTGAGGAATGAATATGTCAGGAATGATATCGGCCTGCTGTTTCAAGGCAGCCCCAATAACGTCGTCTCCAGATCCTGGTCGTTTGATCAGGTGAGATGTTTGACTATTGACTGACAGCTCAGCACTGAACAACGGCTTCACATTAACTCCTGTCATGCATTAATGTGTTTTCAGTATGAAAAAGGCATACTGGACATCTGTATGAAATTGCTGCAGCTGAGTCCTCAACATCAAGTGAATATGGGTAAAGATCTGCAGAACCGCAGTTATCCGGTTTACATCAGCCGCGTGATCTCAGCGATGGTGAGGATCTGCTCTCATTCTCTCCTCTCTGCATGTATAAATATTGTTACGGACTGAACAGAGGAAGCGTGCGGATCCAAATGCAACACTTTATTCTATGACATAGTCACAAACAGGTATGGCATTGGCAAGACAAAGTAATGTAATCATTACTCCAGTGTCACGTGATCCCAACAGGGCAAGGCAAAGAGAGATAATCAAGCTACACAGCAATAATCCAGGCAGGGGCAAACGGAGTCCAAACGGCAAGATGAAAGGGCAATCCGAAATACACAGGAAAACAGGAAAGGCAAGACTATGACTAGAAAATCCTAGGGCAGTCTGTTACAACCACTTTGGACCCAAAAGCAGAACACGGACTAAAAAGGATGCAAAAATAAAATTTATTTATTGCCAAAAGTAAAGAAACTCCAATTCCATCTCTCTTTTGTTGATAATTGTTGGCTGAGGTGAGCTGGAACCCAAACAGGCCAGAGAATTATTGATAGAGCAGAGAGAGTAATTTGTTGATCAGGCGTGACAGGCAGAATGAAGGGTGAACTCAGGTGGAGACACAAAACTGGTCTAAAGACACTTGGAGGCCTTAGCACAGTACCACATAAGCTGACTGAACGATCTGGCAGAGAATGACTGAAGACCCAGAGTTTAAGTACTGGAGTCAGATGAGTTGATTGGCAGCAGGTGATTCACATTCAGCAATCATCCACAGAGAGGAGTGCATAACTATCAGTAGCTAATGCTAAATAATATTCAGCGATCTGAGCAGGATCTGAGTGGGTTTTATATATTGTGTGTGATTGGTTGCAGGTTAGAGTGTAATCAGTGAGGTGGAGCATGGAGAATGTAGTCTTTGTAGTGTGGTAGTCAATGTAATGGATGGATGACCTCTGGTGGCAAAGCGGACGGAAGGCCATGGGCAGGATTCGTGACAAATATAGTCTCTCTGTCTTTCTAAACAGGTGAACTCTAATGATGATAAAGGAGTGTTAGCTGGAAACTGGTCAGGTGACTACAGGGATGGCATCAACCCTTCAAAGTGGTCCGGCAGCGCAGATATTCTCAGGATGTGGTCAGAAACACAATTCAGTCCTGTGAAATATGGACAGTGCTGGGTGTTTGCTGCTGTCATGTGTACAGGTGGGACAAATAGAAGTCATTACATTCAAATGTTTGGGTCGGAGCAAAATAAATTAGTCTTTTTAAAATAAATTAATACTTTTATTCTGACAAATTAAGTTGATCAAAAGCTGAAGTAAAGACATTTATATACTAAAACATATTAATATTTCACATAAATGGTGTTTTTCTTAACTTTCTATAAGTTCAAAGTTTCTATGTAATCATAAATGTTTCTTGAGCATCATATCCGCAAATTAAAAATGATTGCTGAAGGATCATGTGACACTGAAGACAGCTTTGATCAAAATTAATCTTTTCACAAAATTCAGCTTTAATCACTGGAATCAATTATTTTTTCACAATACATTTATATAGAAAACATGTTTTAAATTGTAATGAAATTTCATAATATTATTGTGTTTTTTATTGAATTTTTGATCAAATAAATGGTGAGCAAAAAACATAAAAAAATAAAATCTTACCGACCCCAAACTCTTAAATGGTAGTGTATGTGTGTGTGTGTGTGTGTGTGTGTGTGTGTGTGTGTGTGTGTGTGTGTGTGTGTGTGTGTGTGTTTTCCTTTTGTGTTTCGTGGATTGACTGATAATAATGAAACAGCGTGGGAGTGTGTAAAAACTTTCATTTTGGTTGAATTAATAACTTCATTGGCCGTTGGTAATTGAATAAGTACTACTGATGATTAATATTAAAAGTGTTTGTTTGTGTAATAGTAATGAGAGCCCTTGGCATTCCGACTCGAGTCATCACCAACTTCGACTCCGCTCACGACACAAACGCAAACATGGTGATCGAGGAATATTACAGTGAGATGGGGGAAAAACTGTCCATCGGCAGCGACAGCATCTGGTGAGTTACGCTAAAAAGCCTAGAAGTCTCAAAAGTGTAGTTATAGTGCTAAAACATACATTACTGTTATAAGTTTGGCGTTGGTGAGATTTTTCATGGTTTTGAAAAAGCCTTTTCTGCTCACCAAGGCTGCATTTATTTGATCAAAAATACAGTAAAAACAGTAAACTGTCACATAACTTTTTAATGTGAATATGAATGCAAAATATAATTTATTCCTGTGATGCAAAGATGAATTTTCATCATCATTACTCCAGTCTGCAGTGTCACACGATCCTTCAGAAATAATAATAATATGCTGATTTGCTGCTCAAGAAACATTTCTGATTATTATCAGTGTTGTAAACAGTTGAGCTGCACAGTATTTTTGTGCAAGCTGTGATTTTCAGGATTCTTTCATGAACAGAAAGTTCAAAAGAGCAGCATTCATTTAAATTAGAAATCTTTTGTAACATTAGAAAATGTTTTTATTGTCACTTTTGATTGGTTTAATACATCCTTGCACAATAAAATTAATATATAAAAAAAATAAAAAAATGTTTATAGTGCCCCTCTATAGTCCTTTAATGTTTTTCCTTTTACTTCAGTAAAAAGGTCTGCACCATCATTAGGCTACAAATAAACCTGAATTGATTGCGGTGGAAAGGAACAATTCATTGTTTCAGGATTTTTAATCTGTTAGAATGTGAGTTAAAAGTGTTTGGCCTTTTTCAGGAACTACCATGTGTGGGTGGAGAGTTGGATGAAGAGGCCTGATCTGGGTCGAGGTTATGACGGATGGCAGGCTCTCGACCCCACGCCACAAGAGAAGAGCGGAGGTCTGTCATTACAGTGATTTCTACAATGCTAACGTTTATAAACACCTAGTGAGCTGCCTACATAGCATGCTATTCAGTTTCTCCAAAGCATGCTATTATTCTTGAGCTGAGATTTTAATGATAATCATGCTTCAACATTCATATTCTAACTCTAATTCCCTCTAACTCTAGCACTCTCTATTCAAGTACTTAAAAATAAAAATAATATAATAATAATATCAATTTTATGTTTATTCTTAAACTGCTAGCTTTTCCTTTTTAAAACAACTATAGGTTTCTTTTTTCTATGTTCTATCTACTTGTTATCTTAAAAAAAAAAAAGACTATCCGAGACTTGTTATAGCACTTGCATGTTGTTGCTCTTTTGTTGGTTTTGATTGCTTCTATTGTCCTCATTTGTAAGTCGCTCTGGAGAAAAGTGCCTGCTAAATGATTAAATAAATAAAATAAATGATTCTGTCACAGGAATATTCTGCTGTGGTCCTGCTTCTGTTAAAGCCGTTTATGAGCAGAAGGTGGACGCACAGTACGACGTGCCGTTCGTTTACGCAGAAGTGAACGCGGATGTACGTAAGATGATCATCAGAGGTGGGAAGATACTATCAACCAGCGTTGATAAACGCACAGTTGGATCCCTGATCTCCACCAAACGTCCAGGATCCATGAGTATGCAGGACATCACATCTGAATACAAAACTGAGGAGGGTAAGAGAAAGAGTGATAAAAAAGACAACAAAAATATGTATTGTTTCAGTCTGGCCATACAAAGTACCACAGTACCAAAACTGCCCTTATAAAAATAACAATTTACCTTGGAGTTAATTACAGTAAACATAAAGTTTAAATTCTTGTTCGTTTAGATTTGAGTGTAGCGTTTGACACAATTGACCATGACATTTTAATAAATCGTTTGGAAAAATTGGTAGGTCTTTCTATTAATGTATTAAATTGGTTTAAAACTTATATTAAGGGGAGACATTTCTCTGTTCAACTTGTAGAATATGTTTCTGAGAAACATAAATCCCATTATGGAGTACCACAAGGAAACGGTCTTGTTCCTTTTTTATTTTCATTATATGTGCTGCCACTTGGGGATATCATCAGATAAAACGATCACATTTTTCATAGTTATGCTGATGATACACAGCTGTACATTTCTGCTGAGCCAAATGACACTGTGGCAAAAAAAAATAATATGCAAATGTGATGTGTATCAGCTTCCCCCAGGGCATCCAATATGTAGGTGACTTTGTTTCTTCAGCAGAACACAAACAAAGATTTTTAACTTAAACCGTTGCCGTCTGTCAGTCATATAATGCCAGTCAATAGGCACAGAATCTTTGAGAGGAAAAAAACATGCACACACAAATTAAACCTTGTGGCTCATGACGATACATTGATGTCCTAGGACACGAAACGATCAGTTTGTGCGAGAAACTGAACAGTATTTATATCATTTTTTTACCTCAATAATATACAGGCAATGTCCAAATCTGTAGTGCAGGTTTTCTTGAACACCTTGAGTAAACATTTAACAAAAAAGACATGCATGTTAAACTGTTAAATTAACTCAATGTCAACTAAATCCATTTTGTGCATGTTTTTATGTAAATATTATGATTTTCTTCTAAATGTTTTTTTGTTATTCATCTAAGTTCCCGAAGGAATTTGTCTCAGGAGTGTATCTGAAATTATGGGTAAGTTCTAGCATTTTTTTTTACTTTCCTCATAAACACTGCTCTTTATTTGTTTGAGTAAAATGACTAAATACAATGATCTATCATGTCTTTTCATGCAGTTCTTCAGGGCTTTGCAGTTTCTCTCCAGCTTCTGAAACCGCCTGTAGTCGGTGAAAACATTTCTTTCAATGTCATAATCACTAACAACGAGGCCGTTCCGAAACAGCTGAAAAAACACGTGAACGCTCAGAACAAGGAGTACAACCGCAATCCCACTGGAACCTTCTGGGAGGCTCACGACAATGTGAAGATCGGCCCGAATGAAAGTAAGAATCCTGCAAAAACTGCTTAATATGAGTTTAAAATATATTTAAAAAATAACAACCTGTAAGAGATTAACACATTTATTCTGCCTTATGGGTGGATGATTTGGCAGAAATATTACCAATAGTTTTTTTCAGGCAGCATTACAATCCATCTGAACATGATTCTCTGATGTTGGTTTGGAATATAAAAAAATAAATAAATAAGCTCAGGTAATTTTACTATTTAAAAAATAAATTTGTATATAGTAGCAAACCATAATAGAGAAGAGACAGACTGATGATTTTGGTTTCAAATGAATGGATTTAGATCCATAAATTCTAAACTGATGCTAGCATGTAATGTATATATTATTGTACGCTGACAATTGTTGCTTTCAGCTGATATAGATTATTAAAATGTACAGTCTTTATGCTCTGGCAAAACAGGCCAAAACCCTGAAATGCAGTGCACATTGAAATTGATTACATTCATATTTTTTTATATGCACTCCACATTAACATTACATTAATACAGCACATTAAAAGTTAATCACAATATTTTACTCATTATTTCATCAGACTGCCAAAAACGTTTACAGAAATTAATTTAAAATGTAAACAAAAATAATAAATAAGATGATGACTGGACGCCACTTACTTGCATCATGTGACCATAATGTAGCATACTACTTTCTGAAATGTTTATCATAGAAATTCATACTGCATGCTGTTTATGTAGTATAAGGCAGTATAGCATTACATTGAACACAGCTGGTACGCAAAACAAAATTATTTTACATTCAAGTTTTGTAAAAACCTCCATCTGGACCACATGGCTTCAAATACCACAAAACATGGCAAAATGATTGATAAGGAATTGTGAGGTCACGTGACTGAATCCTGTTTCTTGTACTCCACCAGCTGTGACTATAAAACATGAGATCTTCTTCAAGGAGTACATGCTGAAGAAGACTGAGAAAGATTCTCTGGTGAACCTGGCCGTGGTTATTGAGGATGTGAAGTCTCACGAGAGAGTGCTGGTTTCAGAGGAGTTCAACATTCGCACCCCTTCCCTCGAAACACAGGTATATGCTGGTCCAGCATGGACATTTATACTAGCTTTAAAAGAAAACATGACCTCCTCTACGCTTGACCCCTTTGTATAAGAAACAATATCTTTTTGTGACAAATTTTAACCATTTTCAGATGTTTTTATTATCTACACAGTAAATAAATGCATCACTCCAAGAACATAGATATTATGTGAGAGAATTTGCTTCACTTGAAGCTTTATCGATAATACATTGTAAAAGTATTTTAATGCATTAATTACGCATTGCAATGCACCTTATAATATTGCATGATCTCATATATAATTGTAACCACAGTTATAAAATATTATAATACTTATCTAGTCATTGTTCCCTATCTGTCGGTCATTACGAGTTATGTCGTGACGTAGGGGATTTACTTGGAAGCCCCAATCTCTCTGACTTTAAGAGAAAAAGCCAATGAATATTAGCCAGTGTATTTTGCATACCTGAGCCACTCCCGCACACGGGTATAAATAGGGGCAAGCACTTCCACTCATTAGATTTTTTGGAGCTGAGCTTTGATGAACAAAGCCATTCATCGTCTGCCTGGAAGCTGTTCTAGTTGGCGTTACGGTGCCGTTACAGCGGTGTCCCAGTCTGCGGCGATTTCCCCTGGGCACTTCAACTAAAAGAGCATATTTCCTAAAATAGTAAATCACAGTTTTTTTAAAGACGCCGTTCCAGCTGTGTCTTCTTGGTTGCGGTCGTTTCCTATCCTCGGTCAACAGCCACGATAGTTGTCTTCAGTGTCTGGGCATCCAGCGTGCTGAAGCTGCGTTCGTGGATGTTTATGTGTTCGTTCTGAATGTGTAACCATGTCAGCGCTGCGATCGTGTCTCTCTCTCCTCACGGGGATGGGAGCGGCTGCCTCTTTCACTACTTGCCCTGGCTTCTCTGCCACAAGCAGAGGACCATCGGCTAGTGCTCTGGGCGATCTGAGGGTTGCAGTGAGAGCCTTTCCCCACGGGCCAGTCCCCACGGACCTCTAACTTCTCCCGAAGCAGTTGTTCTCTGCAGCTCCCCAGTGATTCTGCTGTGCCGTCTCACGGCGTGCCCAGCGTTTCATTCGGCACATCGATAGAGGATCTAATGTCCTCTGAGGATGAAGATTTGGCGGGGCTGCCCCACTCTGGTGTCGCGGCCCCCGCCGAATCGGAGCCAGAGTTAACAGCCATGCTTTCCCGGGCTGCCGCGAGCATCGGGCTGGAGGCGTGCACTTGGTTCCTGCCTTTGTTCCTGCCCAGGAAGAACACCAAGCCAAGGCATTAAAAGGACCCGAGGTTGATGCAAGAACAATACTGCAGCTGTATCGTATATCAACCGGCAGGGAGGTCTACTATCATACCGCATGTATAATTTAATGTCACGTTTAATTAATAGCTCACCCGCCATCTCCTCCTCTGGAGTCAGACGCGGCTCAAATCATGGTGCGCCGTCCAAATTCCAGGTGAGCTCAATCATGCAGCCGACACGCTCTAACAACAGCTCACCTTCCCTGGAGGATGGTGACTCCATCCCGAGACTATCCGGCTGATCTGGAGTCGATTCGGGGAAGCCCAGGTGGACTTGGCTGTTTGCTTCCCACGAGTCCTCCCACTGCCAGCTATATTACTCCCTGACCGAGGCCCCCATCAGCACGGACGCACTGGCACACAGCTGGCCTCGGGCCCTTCTCAAGTATGCGTTTCCCCCAGTGAGTCTGCTCGCACAGACACTGTGCAAGTGCAGGGAGGACGAGGAGCAGGTCTTGCTGGTGGCGCCTTTCTGGCCCACCAGGACCTGGTTTTCGAGACTCATGCTCCTCATGACAGCCCCTCCCTGGCACATCCTCCTGAGACACGACTGCTCTCACGTAGTCCTGAGACCCGGCCTGGATACATGCCTAATGTTCCCGCCACGCCTTTCCGCAATCAGGTGGTGAAACTGCAAGCACTGCCCTCGGAGGAGGCAGATCCAGCCTTGGCGTTGCTGTGTCCCGTAAGAGCATTGCGCATATACGTGGACCGCACACCCAGAGCTTTAGGAGCAGAAAGAGAAGGCTGTCTCCAAGCAGAGGTTGTCCCACTAGATGGTGAATGCCGTTGCCTTGGTCTACCAATCTCAGGGTGAGCCGTGCCCCTGGGGTGAGAGCTCACTCCACACAGTGTTACCTCTGTTGTTTACACACCACACACACTTTACATAAATGTAATCTATATATCTAAATAAAAATAGACTATATACAGTATATGAACCAAAGTAGCTAATTAACTAATTGAGTAGTTTTTAAAACTTTTTTACTCTCAAGTAACTATTCAGACTATTACTTTTACTTGAGTAAATATTTCTATAAGTACTCTTTTTTCTTGAGTGCAGTTTTTTGGTACCCATCTAAATTCACAAGTAAAAAAGAACTAAAGCAATCAGTGTTTTCTTCCAGATTCAAAATGAGTTATCGGTCATCATTAACAAACCACAAGTGGCCACGGTGATCTTCACAAACCCGTTCAACATTGCAGTGAGTGGAGAACTGACCGTATCCGGTTCAGGACTCTTTGGGGAGAAGGCTCAAATGAGGTGAGTAAAGTGTGTTATTTAACTTGTAATTGTCAGGGTTCTGTCACTTCGGTCTAGTGTTATTCATGATTTTGTGACAGAGCCCTGATACGCCCGTCATGTCCGGGTTTCTCTTTTCTGCGTACCTTGTTTCGTGTTGGAGCGTGGTGTTAGGATCCCGGCACTCTTGTCTTGAGTTTTGTTTTCGTGTCGGGGTTCGGACACTCAAGCTCCGTTTTCGGTCATTGTGTGAGCGTGCGGTCTCGAGTTCGCTCGACTGCACGCTCTCCTGTCCACGTGTGTTTTGTGTTGCACGCAGTTCGTGTTTTTAACGGCTGTGTGCATTCATGTTATGTCTTGTGCTGTGTGGCACGCAGCTTGTGTATTTCATTGGCTGCGTGCTTTCATGTTGTCATGTCTTGTGTGAACACGTGGATAATGAGTTTTCTCATTAGCTGCGTGTTCGTGTCTTGTTTTGCACATGGCTGGTGAATTGTTTGCTGGCCATGTGCTTGTGTTTTTGTTTTGTGTGAGCACATGACTTCTGTCCTAGTTTTCTGTGTGCCATGTGCTCTCATGTCAATTTGTCTTGACCCACCCATATTGTTACCTGTTTATTGATTAATTTTCCCCAGCTGCTCTCCCTCGTTACCCTCCTCATTTTCTCCCTTTATAATCTCCTTGTGTTTGCAGTTCCGTGTGGGTTCGTTGCCATATGTTGGGTCGTCATCCGTCTTGTGTCCAGCCTTGCCAGTTTGTTTTTCCCCTACGGGGTTGTTTTTGTTTGTTTTATTTATTATTTATTAATAAAAAGTCAGTTTTTCTCCTGCATTTGGGTCCTCGCTCTCATCCATTACCCGAACCTGAAGATTTGGAACAAGTATCTTATAATTATTATTTAACGGACTGATGCCTTTTTTTATAACTTATAACTTTTAACAAACTTTACCTTTTCCTAATTTGTTTTAAACAACACTAACACTTCTTAGCTTGTTTTTTCACTGTTTTCTGGAATAATACAGTCATAGTAAGACAAGACAATTCAAATTATTTAACTTGTAATATAGACTACAAGATCTTGACATGTATCTTATAATTATTATTAACTGATTTATTTTTTCTAACCCTAACAAACTTTACCTTTTCCTAATTTGTTTTAAAAAACACTAGGATAGAAACAATACTTTCTGGAAAAATACAGTCATTGCTCATTTTACGTGTATATTCGATGCATTTTCTTCATATGTGTGTGAAAAACTTTAATAAAAACTTCCCTTTGTTCCCATTTTACACAGTTTCACAATTTAATGTTTAAAAGCACATTTTCAATGGCCCTACACAAAAACAAGTTTCACAAAACATTCCACAGTTCATTGAAGCGGATAACCAGACGGTCAGTTAGATGGGGGCTGTACACGAACAGGTGTCCAGTTATGGGTGGTCTTTTATGAGGGGGCAATAAATCATATCTTGAGACAAAGTGCACTTCTATCTCTCTTATATTAAAATGTTGAAAAATAAATAAATAAAAGGTTTATTTTGTCCAAAAAGCCGATCACTAAGTTCTGCACCCATCAGATGACAGGTACGTCACAGCATGCGTCACAGCCCTCGCGAGAGAGCGCCAGAATTCAAATAAACAATGTTTCGCTTTCTTCCCCACTTTATTTTCACGGGATGGTCTCATTCTGTGTGTAACACTAGGTGCGTTCGACTTAGCGGCGCTGCGCAAGAATGGTCAGTCTATGACATCAAAGTACCGTGAGAGGGATAAGAGAGACGGGTCCTATGCTTTCGAATGGCTCTCGAGGTATTTTGATGTCATACACTGACCATTCTGCGTAGCGCCGCTTAAAGTCGAACGCGAAACCATGTGGTTTTTTACAACCAAGACGCAGTTTTTTAAGCGTGAGCTATTCCAAAACAGATACAAACAATACCTATCCCTGAAGAAAGGAGACGTAAACAAAGGAAAATGTGTCCATAGAACAACGTTATTACTTCGTTGGACTAAAGTGCTCGATGGGATGTTGTTCCGTGGACCCTTACCTCTCTAACTAAACTGGGATTTACAGCAGTGGATGCGTTTGTGACTCAATATTACACGAAGCTGGTATGTACTGCTTTTTATTATGGATGGTTTGATGTTTACCGCTTACACAAATTTAGCAAATACATTCCTTGTAAGCTTTCCATTGAAAGGTCGATGCTTGAGGATTAGACCTTCAGAATGATATATAGTTTGTCAAAATTAATTTTGTCCCGATTCATTTAATCTATTTGTAAACAATGACATGTGCAAACAAAGAGCGTTCAGAGTGCCAGTGTCCTCGTGCAGCTTAACAGGATAAAAAGTAGAAGTACACAAAAAAGCTACTCAATTACAGTAACATGAGTAAATGTAATTCATTACTTTCCAACTCTGCCAATAAACAACTTTTGTAAAAGTTCCCTTAGTGCCATCTTCCTCTGTTGCTGACTATTTAAAAATTGCGTACAAATATATTTCTTAATGCATTTAATTATTGCAGGATTTAATTGTTTATCAAAAATGACCACAGATTTGCACATCCGGGAACTTTACATGTGACTGGTTAAACTGCTGGTGCTATGACAGATGGACAAAAGCTGTGCACTTTTGCATATACATTGTCTGTCCTGATCTCGCTTTTATCCCACTGAACATGTCTGTCTAGATATGTGTATTACTCATTCTGTGCTGCACACACCAAATCCACCCACTGAAACGCACACACACACACACACACACACACACGCACAAACACACACACACACACACACATGCGTGTGCGATTGTGTAATTGCTTGAGGTGTTGGTTCTACTGATTGTTGTAACATTTGTCATGTTTTGACTTCATGTGAATGTGGTCTGGTAACTTCAGTGAAAAGGGAGAGGCAGATGAATGCTGTATAAAAGCCCCAAAAACTGTGAATCTGAATCAAACATCAAACCACAACACAGCTGCATATCATGGATGGTAAGGATGATATTATTATAATATATAGTTTATTAGCAAGGCATTTTGTTAAACCTTTCACAAAAAACACATTATAATACTATCTGAGTTATTTAGCTATTTATGGCTTTATGAAGAAATTATTGCAATAGTGCATCTTATTGCATCTTTATTATTGCAGGTAATCTTTTTAGATTTCATATTATTTTACTGTGCTTTTATTTTAAGAAAATGATTTATAATAGTTAATTATAAATGATTAGTTAACTGCAATTTCAAACACATAAATATTTCTAGTGATACAATTATGTATATTATCCATCAAAATAATGACAAATAATGTCACATTTGCTAATTTTTACACAGAGTTCAGGGTTCAAACTTTCGATCCGCAAAAGGTGCAAAACCAGATCCGGCACAAGACCGACGGTCTGAGTTCCAGCACTCTGGTTCTGCGGAGAGGACAGGCCTTCACAGTGACAGTCAACTATGATGGACGACCATTCGATCCCCTGAAGGAAAAACTGATCTTCAGAATTGTTCTAGGTGAGTTTGCGTGTGCATGTGTGTAGCTGTTTTTGGAGGACCATACATTGAGGACTTTACCAACCCACCAGTGAGGCCATTTTGACTGGCCCTAAAGGCTTATAAATCAGCCAAAAAATGTTTTATTTAAATCTAGTGCATGTTTCTCTGATGGGTAATTATTAGGGCAAGAGTTTGGGTTAGCTGATAGAAAATAGCATTAACCTAATATGTGTGTGTGAGTGTGTGTGCATAATTCCATTATGATCAAATTCACAGTTCATAATTCATAGCTTCATAACTAATTCATAACGAATTTATTACAATTACTAGTTTTAGTTTATTAAGATAAGTCTTCATTTAATCCTTGAGGGGAAATGTAGACGTTACAGCATGGACAAGGCCGTACACAAATTCACAAAATAGAATAAAAACAACATTTTACATTAGCAGGCTAAAGTAAGTAAAAAAAGACAGTAGACAGAGACAGAATGACAGCGACAGGACACAGATAATAAAAAATAATGTACAAATATACAAAATGGACAATATGCTAAATAGCACAAACACAATATACAAAATAGACAATTCAGTATGTACTGTTAAATTTGAAATGTAATAAGTATGTGTGTTAAATAAAAAATAAAATGTATGATAGTGTTGTGTGTTTCATGTTTATTGTTAAGAGTTCAAATGTTCATGATGTGGATTGGTGACTGAATATACAAGATAAACATCATAAATACTAACATAGTAACATTTAATTTGACATATTATGTCAAGTTAAACTAAATGAGAAATTTTGCCTCAGGAACAAGCTAAAATAAAATGTCTATAAGTATTTTATTTTATTGTATTTTATTTCAGTTAACATTTGTTTTATTTAAAATTAGATTTTGTAATGATTTTAGTTTTATTTAACTAATTATTAGGTATTTGTTAATTGCTTTAAACAAAATACATGAAAACTTACAATCAATTACTCTATGGAGGAAACTCATTCCAGAACCCTATTTCCGTGCTCTATCCTGACATCCACACCTTTCTCCTGAACGCAGGTCCGCTGTTTGTGGAGGTTCCGGTCTCCATGTCCGGACAGTCCTCTCTGACTCAGTGGACCGCAGTTCTGGAGAGGAGCGTCCCGAGCCGGACGGGACCCCGTGCACTTTCAGTATCACTGTCCAGCCCTGCGTCTGCTTCTATCGGTGTCTACACGCTTCAGATGAGAGTCGAGGCTCGCTTGAATGTGAAAACTCACTCTCTCGGCCAGTTCACGCTCCTCTGCAACCCCTGGTGCCAAGGTGAGTGCTGTCTGTGTGTCCAAATAAAACTTAATGCCTTAGTAGGCTGTTAGTTGCTGGACTGAAAATCACATGGGTTTTTAGCATGTTGCTTTGTGGTTGCTTGCTAGTTACTTGATAGTCCAAATCATTCGTCATTAAGTCTCATTGCTTAGAAATGTAAATGAAGAAGCACCTCTTCTTATCTGGAGACATTATTTGAGAAATCATTCATGTTTGTAGGACTTCTTTATTGATAAAACAAGCAGTTAGATGTTTACTGTTAGCTGCTCTCATAGCAGCAAATAAAAATGCTAGTCAGCCGTTGGAATCATCCTCACACAAATGTATTTACAGTCACTTTTGATCCGTTTAAAGCATTCTTGCTGAATAAAAGTTTATTTTATCAAAAACAATCAAACAGTCTTTAAAAAGTAGTTCATGTCTTTCATTGTATTGCTTTTGCTGCCATTTTATACACCTTTAAAATCACAGTAATTCATAGCCTCTTGTAACTTACTGCCTTCATTTATTGTAATTACACACAGATTACCAAACAAATGGTTGTGTTTTTCTGCAGCTGATTCGGTGTTCCTGCAATCAGAGGATCTGAGGAATGAATATGTCAAGAGTGATATCGGCCTGCTGTTTCAAGGCAGCCCCAATAACGTCGTCTCCAGATCCTGGTCGTTTGATCAGGTGAGATGTTTGACTATTGACTGACAGCTCAGCACTGAACAACGGCTTCACATTAACTCCTATCATGCATTAATGTGTTTTCAGTATGAAAAAGGCATACTGGACATCTGTATGAAATTGCTGCAGCTGAGTCCTCAACATCAAGTGAATATGGGTAAAGATCTGCAGAACCGCAGTTATCCGGTTTACATCAGCCGCGTGATCTCAGCGATGGTGAGGATCTGCTCTCCTCTCTGCATGTATAAATATTGTTACGGACTGAACAGAGGAAGCGTGCGGATCCAAATGCAACGATTTATTCTATGACATAGTCACAAACAGGTATGGCATTGGCAAGACAAAGAGTAATCCAAGGATAGACGTGGTCAGTCTCCAGCGAACAATATCCAACAGGGCAAGGCAAAGAGAGATAATCAAGCTACACAGCAATAATCCAGGCAGGGGCAAACGGAGTCCAAACGGCAAGATGAAAGGGCAATCCGAAATACACAGGAAAACAGGAAAGGCAAGACTATGACTAGAAAATCCTAGGGCAGTCTGTTACAACCACTTTGGACCCAAAAGCAGAACACGGACTATAAAGGATGCAAAAATAAAATACATTTATTGCCAAAAGTAAATAAACTCCAATTCCATCTCTCTTTTGTTGATAATTGTTGGCTGAGGTGAGCTGGAACCCAAACAGGCCAGAGAATTATTGATAGAGCAGAGAGAGTAATTTGTTGATCAGGCGTGACAGGCAGAATGAAGGGTGAACTCAGGTGGAGACACAAAACTGGTCTAAAGACACTTGGAGGCCTTAGCACAGTACCACATAAGCTGACTGAACGATCTGGCAGAGAATGACTGAAGACCCAGAGTTTAAGTACTGGAGGCAGATGAGTTGATTGGCAGCAGGTGATTCACATTCAGCAATCATCCACAGAGAGGAGTGCATAACTATCAGTAGCTAATGCTAAACAATATTCAGCGATCTGAGCAGGATCTGAGTGGGTGTTATATATTGTGTGTGATTGGTTGCAGGTGAGAGAGTGTAATCAGTGAGGTGGAGCATGGAGAATGTAGTCCAGAGTGACACAAAACAGTCTTTGTAGTGTGGTAGTCAATGTAATGGATGGATGACCTCTGGTGGCAATCGGACGGAAGGCCATGGGCAGGATTCGTGACAAATATAGTCTCTCTGTCTTTCTAAACAGGTGAACTCTAATGATGATAAAGGAGTGTTAGCTGGAAACTGGTCAGGTGACTACAGGGATGGCATCAACCCTTCAAAGTGGTCCGGCAGTGCAGATATTCTCAGGATGTGGGCAGGAACACAATACAGTCCTGTGAAATACGGACAGTGCTGGGTGTTTGCTGCTGTCATGTGTACAGGTGGGACAAATAGAAGTCATTACATTCAAAAGTTTGGGGTCGGAGCAATCTTTTTAAAAGAAATTAATACTTTTATTCTGACAAATTAAGTTGATCAAAAGCTGAAGTAAAGACATTTCTAATACTAAAACATATTAAGATTTCACATAAATTGTGTTTTTCTTAACTTTCTATAAGTTCAAAGTTTCTATGTAATCATAAATGTTTCTTGAGCATCATATCAGCAAATTAAAATGATTGCTGAAGGATCATGTGACACTGAAGACAGCTTTGATCAAAATTAATCTTTTCACAAAATTCAGCTTTGATCACTGGAATCAATTATTTTTTCACAATACATTTATATAGAAAACATATTTTAAATTGTAATGAAATTTCATAATATTATTTATTGAATTTTTGATCAAATAAATGGTGAGCATAAAATATTTATTTCAGAAACATAAAAAAAAAATCTTACCGACCCCAAACTCTTAAATGGTAGTGTATGTGTGTGTGTGTGTGTGTGTGTGTGTGTGTGTGTGTGTGTTTTCTTTTGTGTTTCGTGGATTGACTGATAATAATGAAACAGCGTGGGAGTGTGTAAAAACTTTCATTTTGGTTGAATTAATAACTTCATTGGCCGTTGGTAATTGAATAAGTACTACTGATAATCAATATTAAAAGTGTTTGTTTGTGTAATAGTAATGAGAGCGCTTGGCATTCCGACTCGAGTCATCACCAACTTCGACTCCGCTCACGACACAAACGCAAACATGGTGATCGAGGAATATTACAGTGAGATGGGGGAAAAACTGTCCATCGGCAGCGACAGCATCTGGTGAGTTACGCTAAAAAGACTAGAAGTCTCAAAAGTGTAGTTATAGTGCTAAAAACATACATTACTGTTATAAGTTTGGCGTTGGTGAGATTTTGCATGGTTTTGAAAAGCCTTTTCTGCTCACCAAGCCTGCATTTATTTGATCAAAAATACAGTAAAAACAGTAAACTGTCACATAACTTTTTAATGTGAATATGAATGCAAAATATAATTTATTCCTGTGATGCAAAGATGAATTTTCATCATCATTACTCCAGTCTGCAGTGTCACACGATCCTTCAGAAATAATAATAATATGCTGATTTGCTGCTCAAGAAACATTTCTGATTATTATCAGTGTTGTAAACAGTTGAGCTGCACAGTATTTTTGTGCAAGCTGTGATTTTCAGGATTCTTTCATGAACAGAAAGTTCAAAAGAACAGCATTCATTTAAATTAGAAAACTTTTGTAACATTAGAAAATGTTTTTATTGTCACTTTTGATTGGTTTAATACATCCTTGCACAATAAAAATAATATATAAAAAAACAGTAAAAAATGTTTATAGTGCCCCTCTATAGTCCTTTAATGCTTTTCCTTTTACTTCAGTAAAAAGGTCTGTGCCATCATTAGGCTACAAATAAACCTGAATTGATTGCGGTGGAAAGGAACAATTCATTGTTTCAGGATTTTGAATCTGTTAGAATGTGAGTTAAAAGTGTTTGGCCTTTTTCAGGAACTACCATGTGTGGGTGGAGAGTTGGATGAAGAGGCCTGATCTGGGTCGAGGTTATGACGGATGGCAGGCTCTCGACCCCACGCCACAAGAGAAGAGCGGAGGTCTGTCATTACAGTGATTTCTACAATGCTAACGTTTATAAACACCTAGTGAGCTGCCTACATAGCATGCTATTCAGTTTAACCAAAGCATGCTATTATTCTTGAGCTGGGATTTTAATGATAATCATGCTTCAACATCCATATTCTAACTCTAATTCCCTCTAACTCTAGCACTCTCTATTCAAGTACTTACAAAAATAAAAATAATATAATAATAATATCAATTTTATATTTATTCTCTAACTGCTAGCTTTTCCTTTAAAAAAAAACTATAGGTTTCTTTTTTCTATGTTCTATCTACTTGTTATCTTAAAAAAAAAAAGACTATCCCAGACTTGTTATAGCACTTGCATTTTGTTGCTCTTTTGTTGGTTTTTATTGCTTCTATTGTCTTCATTTGTAAGTCGCTCTGGAGAAAAGTGCCTGCTAAATGATTCAATAAATAAAATAAATGATTCTGTCACAGGAATATTCTGCTGTGGTCCTGCTTCTGTTAAAGCCGTTTATGAGCAGAAGGTGGACGCACAGTACGACGTGCCGTTCGTTTATGCAGAAGTGAACGCTGATGTACGTAAGATGATCGTCAGAGGTGGGAAGATACTATCAACCAGCGTTGATAAACGCACAGTTGGATCCCTGATTTCCACCAAACGTCCAGGATCCATGAAGATGCAGGACATCACGTCTGAATACAAAACTGAGGAGGGTAAGAGAAAGAGTGATAAAAAAGACAACAAAAATATGTATTGTTTCAGTCTGGCCATACAAAGTACTAAAGTACCAAAACTGCCCTTATAGAGTTAATTACAGTAAACATAAAGTTTAAATTATTGTTTGTTTATATTTGAGTGTAGCGTTTGACACAATTGACCATGACATTCGTTTGGAAAAATTGGTAGGTCTTTCTATTAATGTATTAAATTGGTTTAAAACTTATATTAAGGGGAGACATTTCTCTGTTCAACTTGTAGAATATGTTTCTGAGAAACATAAATCCCATTATGGAGTACCACAAGGAAACGGTCTTGTTCCTTTATTATTTTCATTATATGTGCTGCCACTTGGGGATATCATCAGATAAAACGATCACATTTTTCATAGTTATGCTGATGATACACAACTGTACATTTCTGCTGAGCCAAATGACACTGTGGCAAAAAAAAAAAAACTGAAAATGTGATGTGTATCTGCTTGCCCCCAGGAAATCTAAGATGTAGGTGACTTTGTTTCTTCAGCAGAACACAAACGAAGATTTTTAACTCAAACCGTTGCCGTCTGTCAGTCATATAATGCCAGTCAATAGGCACAGAATCTTTGAGAGGAAAAAAACATGCACACACAAATTCAAATTAAACCTTGTGGCTCGTGACGATACATTGATGTCCTAGGACACGAAACGATCAGTTTGTGCGAGAAACTGAACAGTATTTATATCATTTTTTTACCTCTGATACAGGCAATGTCCAAATCTGTAGTGCAGGTTTTCTTGAACACCTTGAGTAAACATTTAACAAAAAAGACAAGCATGGTAAACTGTTAAATTAACTCAATGTCAACTAAATCCATTTTGTGCATGTTTTTATGTAAATATTATGATTTTCTTCTAAATGTTTTTTTGTTATTCATCTAAGTTCCCGAAGGAATTTGTCTCAGGAGTGTATCTGAAATTATGGGTAAGTTCTAGCATTTTTTTTTACTTTCCTCATAAACACTGCTCTTTATTTGTTTGAGTAAAATGACTAAATACAATGATCTATCATGTCTTTTCACGCAGTTCTTCAGGGCTTTGCAGTTTCTCTCCAGCTTCTGAAACCCCCTGTAGTCGGAGAAAACATTTCTTTCAATGTCATAATCACTAACAACGAGGCCGCTCCGAAACAGCTGAAAGAGCATGTGAACGCTCAGAACAAGGAGTACAACCGCAATCCCACTGGAACCTTCTGGGAGGCTCACAACGACCTGAAGATCGGCCCGAATGAAAGTAAGAATCCTGCTAAAACGGCTTAATATGAGTTTAAAATATATTTAAAAATAACAACCTGTAAGAGATTAACACATTTATTCTGCCGTATGGGTGGATGATTTGGCAGAAATATTACGAATAGTTTTTTTCAGGCAGCATTACAATCCATCTGATCATGATTCTCTGATGTTGGTTTGGAATAACATTTTTATAAATAAGCACAGGCAATTTTACTATTTAAAAAATAAATGTGTATATAGTAGCAAACCATAATAGAGAAGAGACAGACTGATGATTTTGGGTTCAAATGAATGGATTTAGATCCATAAATTCTAAACTGATGCTAACATGTAATGTATATATTATTGTACGCTGACAAATGTTACTTTCAGTAGATATAGATTATTAAAATGTACAGTCTTTATGCTCTGGCAAAACAGGCCAAAACCCTGAAATGCAGTGCACATTGAAATTGATTACATTCATATTTTTTAATATGCACTCCACATTAACATTACATTAATACAGCACATTAAAAGTTAATCACAATATTTTACTCATTATTTCATCAGACTGCCAAAAACGTTTACAGAAATTAATTTAAAATGTAAACAAAAATAATAAATAAGATGATGACTGAACGCCACTTACTTGCATCATGTGACCATAATGTAGCATACTACTTTCTGAAGTGTTTATCATAGAAATTCATACTGCATGCTGTTTATGTAGTATAAGGCAGTATAGCATTACATTGAACACAGCTGATGCATAAAACAAAATTATTTTACATTCAAGTTTTGTAAAAACCTCCATCTGGACCACATGGCTTCAAATACCACAAAACATGGCAAAATGATTGATAAGGAATTGTGAGGTCACGTGACTCAATCCTGTTTCTTGTACTCCACCAGCTGTGACTATAAAACATGAGATCTTCTTCAAGGAGTACATGCTGAAGAAGACTGAGAAAGATTCTCTGGTGAACCTGGCCGTGGTTATTGAAGATGTGAAGTCTCAGGAGAGGGTGCTGGTTTCAGAGGAGTTCAACATTCGCAACCCTTCCCTCGAAATACAGGTATATGCTGGTCCAGCATGGACATTTACACTAGCTTTAAAAGAAAACATGACCTCCTCTACGCTTGACCCCTTTGTATAAGAAACAATATTTTTTGTGACAAATTTTAACCATTTTCAGATGTTTTTATTATCTACACAGTAAATAAATGCATCACTCCAAGAACATAGATATTATGTGAGAGAATTTGCTTCACTTGAAGCTTTATCGATAATACATTGTAAAAGTATTTTAATGCATTAATTACGCATTGCAATGCACCTTATAATGCATTGCATGATCTCATATATAATTGTAACCACAGTTATAAAATATTATAATACTTATCTAGTCATTGTTCCCTATCTGTCGGTCATTACGAGTTATGTCGTGACGTAGGGGATTTACTTGGAAGCCCCAATCCTCTCTGACTTTAAGAGAAAAAGCCAATGAATATTAGCCAGTGTATTTTGCATACCTGAGCCACTCCCCGTGCACACGGGTATAAATAGGGGGCAAGCACTTCCACTCATTAGATTTTTGTTTTGGAGCTGAGCTTTGATGAACAAAGCCATTCATCGTCTGCCTGGAAGCTGTTCTAGTTGGCGTTACGGTGCCGTTACAGCGGTGTCCCAGTCTGCGGCGATTTCCCCTGGGCACTTCAACTAAAAGAGCATATTTCCTAAAATAGTAAATCACAGTTTTTTTAAAGACGCCGTTCCAGCTGTGTCTTCTTGGTTGCGGTCGTTTCCTATCCTCGGTCAACAGCCACGATAGTTGTCTTCAGTGTCTGTGCATCCAGCGCGCTGAAGCTGCATTCGTGGATGTTTATGTGTTCGTTCTGAATGTGTAACCATGGCAGCGCTGCGATCGTGTCTCTCTCTCCTCACGGGGATGGGAGCGGCTGCCTCTTTCACTACTTGCCCTGGCTTCTCTGCCACAAGCAGAGGACCATCAGCTAGTGCTCTGGGCGATCTGAGGGTTGCAGTGAGAGCCTTTCCCCACGGGCCAGTCCCCACGGACCTCTAACTTCTCCCGAAGCAGTTGTTCTCTGCAGCTCCCCAGTGATTCTGCTGTGCCGTCTCACGGCGTGCCCAGCGTTTCATTCGGCACATAGATAGAGGATCTAATGTCCTCTGAGGATGAAGATTTGGCGGGGCTGCCCCACTCTGGTGTCGCGGCCCCTGCCGAATCGGAGCCAGAGTTAACAGCCGTGCTTTCCCGGGCTGCCGCGAGCATCAGGCTGGAGGCGTGCACTTTGTTCCTGCCTTTGTTCCTGCCCAGGAAGAACACCAAGCCAAGGCATTAAAAGGACCCGAGGTTGATGCAAGAACAATACTGCAGCTGTATCGTATATCAACCGGCAGGGAGGTCTACTATCATACCGCATGTATAATTTAATGTCACGTTTAATTAATAGCTCACCCGCCATCTCCTCCTCTGGAGTCAGACGCGGCTCAAATCATGGTGCGCCGTCCAAATTCCAGGTGAGCTCAATCATGCAGCCGACACGCTCTAACAACAGCTTCCCTGGAGGATGGTGACTCCATCCCGAGACTATCCGGCTGATCTGGAGTCGATTCGGGGAAGCCCAGGTGGACTTGGCTGTTTGCTTCCCACGAGTCCTCCCACTGCCAGCTATATTACTCCCTGACCGAGGCCCCCATCAGCACGGATGCACTGGCACACAGCTGGCCTCAGGCCCTTCTCAAGTATGCGTTTCCCCCAGTGAGTCTGCTCGCACAGACACTTTGCAAGGGCAGGGAGGACGAGGAGCAGGTCTTGCTGGTTACGCCTTTCTGGCCCACCAGGACCTGGTTTTCGAGACTCATGCTCCTCATGACAGCCCCTCCCTGGCGCATCCTCCTGAGACACGACTGCTCTCACGTAGTCCTGAGACCCGGCCTGGATACATGCCTAATGTTCCCGAAATCAGGTGGTGAAACTGCAAGCACTGCCCTCGGAGGAGGTAGATCCAGCCTTGGCGTTGCTGTGTCCCGTAAGAGCATTGCGCATATACGTGGACCGCACACCCAGAGCTTTAGGAGCAGAAAGAGAAGGCTGTCTCCAAGCAGAGGTTGTCCCACTAGATGGTGAATGCCGTTGCCTTGGCGTACCAATCTCAGGGTGAGCCGTGCCCCTGGGGTGAGAGCTCACTCCACAAGGAGTGTTACCTCTATTTGTTTACACACACACACACACACACACACATTACATAAATGTAATCTATATATCTAAATATAAAATAGACTATATACAGTATATGAACCAAAGTAGCTAATTAACTAATTGAGTAGTTTTTAAAACTTTTTTACTCTCAAGTAACTATTCAGACTATTACTTTTACTTGAGTAAATATTTCTATAAGTACTCTTTTTTCTTGAGTGCAGTTTTTTGGTACCCATCTAAATTCACAAGTAAAAAAGAACTAAAGCAATCAGTGTTTTCTTCCAGATTCAAAATGAGTTATCGGTCATCATTAACAAACCACAAGTGGCCACGGTGATCTTCACAAACCCGTTCAACATTGCAGTGAGCGGAGAACTGACCGTATCCGGTTCAGGACTCTTGGAGGAGAAGACTAAAATGAGGTGCGTAAAGTGTGTTATTTTAGTCTTTAAAGCTCTTTTCTGAGCATCAACAAATGACTGTTTTTAAACAGATTTTCCCAAACACTGGTTTGCCATTGGTCTGCAAACAAATGGCCACGCCCCCAAACACACCATTGGTTGATTCAATGTGTCAGGCTGTTTGGAATGCTCAAATAAACAGAATAATGTTTAGAACGTGTCACAATGTTATAATTTCCAGAAGAAAAAAATTATCTTTGAATCTTTATCATTAGCTTAAGAGTTTAAGAGAAAGTATTATAACATCAAAAAAATGACACACAGTACCCTGATATTTAATCCATACTATAGTGAATCCAGTTTTTTACTACATTTACATTTATGCCTTTAGCAGACGCTTTTTATCCAAAGCGACTTACAGTGCATTCAGGCTATATATTTGTATTGTCAGTATGTGTGTCCCCTGGGAATCGAACCCACAACCTTTGCGCTGCTAACGCAATGCTCTAACCACTGAGCCACAGGAACATGACAAGAACATTTACTATAGCAAAATTATACATCACTATCATTAATAAAGTAATTGACAAAATAACAGGAACCCAGGTTTGAAAAGTATACTTTTAGAATGTAGGCTATTTAAAGTGCTCCATTAAAAAATTATTGTGCAAAAATAGAGCACTTTACGTATATTATGGAAGAGCATTTTTTTCACATGGGAAGAATCTTACACTTTTTAAAATAGATCACATATTAATTTATTTTGAGTTTACTGTAGTAACACTGATATTATGAACAAAACGTTGCTTGTCATGATCATTTTAGTTCACATGCCTGATGAGTGAGTCTGATGGGTATCAAGCAGTTTTCAATCCTTGGGAGGGGTTGTTTTTGAGATTTTTGACATGGTTATCTCTGACATCAGTTTACATTTACATTTATGTATTTAGCAGACTCTTTTATCCAAAGCGACTTACAGGGGATACATTTTTTTGTCAGTATGTGTTTCCCCTGGGAATTGAACCCATAACCTTTTGCGCTGCTAACACAGTGTTCTACCACTGAGCCAAAATAACACAGTTTAACTGCTACAGTGTCTATTAGACTTGTCAGTACACACTTGCTAGCATTTATGACGCACTTTTATCATATGCATATCACAGAAACTCATGTGAGTTCATTTGTGTGTTAAACCTGTAGATGTACACCACTTTATACACTTTAAACTCTTTTATAAATCACTAAAGCTAGACATGAGCAGCAGTAAAAGTGATGCTGGCCTGTTTTTGTTCTAAATGTCCTGTGTTTTATATTTCAGGGTTACGATCCAGCCTCGAGAAACCATTAAGAAGCTCGTCAGTTTCACTCCCAGGATGGCGGGTGCCAAGATGCTTTCTGCTAGTTTAGTGTTGGAGAATCCTCCCACCGTCCTGCACGGATTCAAGACCATCAATGTTCAAGCATCTTAGAGTCAAACACCTTCAGAAATGATTGTCAACCATCATTAAGTGCTGCACTAGTGGTTGAAACACATTTTAGAAATGATTGCTTTCTCCTTTTATATATATATATATCACGGTGAAATCTGACTTGATTCACTGACTTGTTTTCAAGATTATTTGGGCACAATCCTGAAAATAAAGCATGTCAATGCATTATCCATATTTGCGATCTATTCACATGTATTCTCCAGCAGAGGACAGACTAGTTAAGTCATTCACAGCACAGACTGTCAGCTTCAGTGAGAGCAAATATTTCAAATACTGACGTGCTGAAAAATACAAGTGACATTAAAACGCTACTGGAACCCTCCCCCACCCATTGCTTTAGTGTTAAAACATAAAATTAAGCTAAAAGGTGGTGACAGTGATATATCTAAACAAATATCGGTAACACTTTACAGTGCATGCTATGAATCATTAGGCAAGCATTAGTCAGTTCATCCTTAATAAAGAATTGTTCCAACATTAATATTCATTAGTAAGCAGTTTACAAATATAGCTATAAATGCCTTGTTCTTGATTTATAAGCACATCTATTACAAAGGATATGTAAAGTCTCAGTTATCTTCCCAACATAATATTAAATAATATTAACACAGAGGGATACAGAACTCAGAAATACTTAAGATGAAAAAACAATGAATTATACAACTGTACACTTGAATTTAATTCTTTAAAATTGCAGGGGTTTATTTTTCATGTTCTATCAAGTGTACAGTTTAATTTTTTCTATCTTGAAAAAATATTTCTGTGTTCTTTATCCCTCTGTGTCGTGTTTGTTTAACTTTTCTGTTTGGGAGGTAAATGATCCTTTTAATCTGCTTTATTAATGCTTTATAATGTATAAATAATCCTCACTTTAGATGAGCTCACACAAATAGATGACTGGCAACTGCTACATGTTTTATAACTGCCTGACTTAATCATGAATTACAGCGGGAATATGTGTTAATAAATCATTTATCAACAAACTGAGCAATTGTTATGATGTGTCTAAATAATACGATTTATAAATGTACATTGTGATGAGTGGCGCTGATGTCATTCATTATCATTTACTCTCGGCCCCGCCCCACTCGTCACATACATTTAAATAGTTTATTAATCATTTACTTACACTTTCTATGAACCACTGATAACTTTTAAATAACTGGCTTGTAAATAACTTAATAATTTAGAAATGATTATGAAAATATATTTATTAAACATTATAGATATGCTCAAGAACAAATAGCTGTATTTATAAACTACTTACTAATGCCTATTAATGCTGGAACAATGTTTTATAAAGGATTAATTGACTATTTACTAATGCTCGATTCATCGTGTGCAGTTATTATAAAGTGTTACCCAAATATCGAAACATTCTTAAATCAAGTTACACCTCCTTAAGAATCAAAATGACATAAGATGTTAAGACTTGTTTTATGGAAAAATACAAAAATCAAGTGAGTCTTGCAGAAATCAAAAAATAATATCCACCAAAGAGGCAAGATAAATAATTGATTTACTCTAAATTAAATGTATTTTTCTTAAGCTGTGTAAAACTCTTGAGGCATCAATCATCAGTTTGTTCAGTCTTATCCTTCATCAGATCATTTGCTATAAATAGTCCAGGTGATATGTGCAAAATTTGAGGTGATATGTTTACGTTTTCATAAAAGCATGACATTTGGTACACTTGTATAGTTTGCGGCCCTAAACATTTTCAAGAACGAAGCCATCGAAAAAACACCCCGTGGTTTCCATGGCGACCATTTTTCCTTCCGCCACAACCAAATGATGTGTTTTATGTCATATCTCCTGAACCAAACAAGCTAACACAGAAACGGTGATGTCTACCGCTATGTTTTGATGGTCAAGGTACATACAGCAACATAAACTGTTCAGATGAAGAGTTAATGGTGAAATCAGCAATGTAAAACAGAAATCCCAGCATTTACAAAAGTCCATATTATGGCTATTAATTTCTTTCTTTCTTTGATCATTAACTAATATTGTATTCAATAGTACAATAAAAGGTTGTTTTAATTAGTTAATTATTAATTGGTTACATTCATATAGCACTTTTCTGGGTACTCTGTCACGGTGAAATTGAGACAGAAGCTTGTGGATCCAAATGCAGTTTTAATATAATAAAGAGTAGTCAAACAGGCAGAGGTCATATACCAGAAAAACAGTATCCAAATGGGCAAGGCAAACAGGAAATCCAGGTAACAGACAAAAAAGTCAGGGCATGAAGCAAACAATAAAAAAAACAAGAACAACTGGCAATGGTCAGGAACAGGACAAGGCAGGACTAGCTACCTGGAAACAGGGAAAACACTTACTGTATGCAGACAGATCTAACCATACTGAGACCAGAAAGCTGGGTCAGAATGGCTTAAATAGTTGATGTTATTGGAAACAGGTGAGGGTGTAATCAACGAGCATGATGGGAAATGGAGTGCAAGATAAAGTCCATGTGGTGTGTATGTGTTTGGTGGCTTCTGGTGGTGAGCCAAGAGACCGACCTTGACTTACTCAAAGTGCTTTACATGGAAGGGGAATCTCAATGCATCCACCTGGATGATGCGACAGCAGCCATATTGCGCCAGAACGCCGACCACACACTAGCTAAATAATATTGTTTTCAATAGTACAACTAATCAATGGATCTGTACAGAGATTGGTCATGCATTTGTTTTTAAATGTGGTTTACTTTGTGATGTCATGTTTGAAAAAATCCTGATGAAGGTCATGTCGACCGAAACGTTGTTTTGATATATTTTGATATCTTTTGCATAGATAGTGTGCGGGACATTTTAGTCTTTTAGTTTTTGACCTAGCTGGTATTTGCCTCCTACGCACCTATCTATTGCCGTCAGGTTTAATTATTAATTGATTCAATAATACAATAAAAGATTGTTTTCAAGAATACAATAATTTATTTTAGAGATATTATTTTTTTTTATCTCAAGTAAGTGTATTTTTCTTAGGCACAGTCAGGTAGGTGGTAGTATGTTTCCAAAACATCTCTCTCAACAACGCTCTAACATCACACTCAGATAGCAATGCAATCTTGCTAAACTGCATCGTATCTGCACCTCTGTCATTTTCTCTGGGTCTCTGGAATCAGTCCTTGTCAGTCACGCGTGCTTTATTATGAGTGACGTCACCGAGGCACCATTTTGAAGGTATCGTTGCATTGAGCAGTGAACTAAAAGTGTACAGAGCCGTACAATAAAGACAGATTAAATATTCATACTGGAGAAACAGACGCAAACCAAGTAGTACCGAGATAATCTCAGCTATTTTTTTAGGAACCATAATTTATATATTTTTGTCATTGATGATTAACAATTAACTGATCCATACTAACGTTACCTGATGCAAAAAGTTGAGTGCAGCCGGCATCTCTGCCTCCAACCTCGTTGGATATATGATTATCTTGCTTACAGTATAAAAACTTACGTATACACTTATAGTTTCGATTTTTGTCTACCATTGATTTGCACACATAATTTGCATAATTGTAAGTAATTACATCATGTGAGTCTCTACCATTAAACCTTACCCTGCTTGTTCAAAATAGTCCGTACATTATTTGGCTGATAACAAGTACTGAACAGTAGCTACTCATAACAAGGAGACAATCAAAAACACATTTATGAAAATGGCATCATACATACTTTAATATTAATGCAACACTGTGTTAAAAATCAGTTTCAAAATGCAAAACAGAAGATGTTGCAAGCATGATTAATCATCAGCACACTGTTTTCTTAAGTGGACACAGTGTAAGTACTACAAAGAAAGCTGAATACATTAAAATGATGATTTGATGCTTCTGCCAAACATTTCTGATGACCCTTTCTGCATGGACTCTTAGAAGTGCTAGATGATTGGTCAAATACTAAATAGTGCTTGTAGGTAGAAGACCTTCAGACACACTTTCACACTGAATGGTTTCTCTGTGTAGATCTCAAAACAGTCAATCATTGCTATACTGTGTCCAATTTTGTGCCCTTCACAGTTTTCTAAAACAGTGTATGTGCATGCAGATCCAATATGAAGTGCATGAGCTTAACATAAGTATTTAAAATAAAGTGAGAATTGTCCTTCCCTATTAGTCGGTCACTACAAGTTATGTCGTGACAACATAGGAGATTTACCTGGAAGCCCCGAACATCTCTGACTAAAGACAAAACGCCAATGAAATTGGCTAGTGGATTTTGCATACCTGAGCCACTCCCCGTGCATACGGGTATAAAAGGGCGACAGGTGCATCCACTCCTTCGATTTTTGCTTCGGAGCCGAGTGGATGAGAAGAGTGCTGATCTCCACAAAGCCGTTCATCTTTGTTTTGCTCCCGGTTGGCGTAACGGTGCGATCAGTGGAGTCCCTCTCATCAGCGATACCCCTGGGCACTTCAACTAAGAGAGCAAATTTTAAAGAGCAAATCACGGACGATCGCGTCTTTTTCAAGATTTCGTTTCGTCCGTGTCCTTCTGGTTGCGATCGTTCCCTGTCCGCAGATGACGGACACGATCGTTGTCTTCAGTGTCTGGGCTTCCAACACGCTGAAGATGCGTTCATGGATGACTTATGCGCCTGTTGTGGGCGTATGAGCATGATTTCGTTGCGATCTCGCCTTTCCTTTATGAAAGGATTGGCACCCTCTGCCGTCACCCGTGCTGGTCTCTCTGCGAGCAGAGGATCGCCGGCTGGTGCTCTGGGAGATCTGAGGGTTACTGTAAGAGCCTCTCCGCCGGGCATGCCCCCACGGACCTCTTACTCCTCACGCAGCGAACATCCCGTCCGGTTCCCGGGTGATTTCGCTGGTCTGTCCCATGGGGCGCCCAGCATTTCATTCGGTGCGCCATCTGTAGATAGGATGTCGATCGCAGCATCGGGGGATGGGCTCACGTCCTCTGAGGATGAAGGTGCGGTGGGGCTGCCCCCCTCGGGTGTTGTCGCCACCGCCGCACCGGACCCAGAGCTAACGGCCATGCTTGCCCGGGCAGCTGTGAGCATCGGGCTGGAGGTCAACAGACTGCCCAGTCCCGAGCCCTCGCGGCTGGACGATTGGTTTCTCTGAGTTTTATTCTCTGAGTTATACTTCGCTCTACGAATGACGAAAGTCACGGCATGCTCCAGAGCTGCTCCACCTCAGGCCGAATCGATACCTTGGCCGGCGCGTCGAGCCTCTCGCAGGAGAGTGGCGCTCCCCGCGTCCCAGCCAGGCCCCAAGTCGTCCAGGAAGTCGACGAAGCGGCCCTGACGTGGGCAACCCGGAGATGTTGGAATTTGCTCTTTCTCAGGAGACGGCGAGAACAGCGCTGCTCCTTCCCCTGGTGGAGGGCCGGGAGGAGAATCTTCTGTTTCTGTTTCGCCACTTTCTCAAGAAAGAGCAATTTCCTTTTCCTCCGGGCTCTCAGGTCCATGGGACGACAGTGTGCGACGCCCTGTTACTCACTCTCGTCCACGACCCATTTTGCCAGTAGCCAAGAGAGTACGGTTCGGGGACGACATTCCTCCCCACGCACCTCTGGCCAGTCCTGTTTGGGACCCAGGGAGTTCGGTGAGGATGCCTCAGAACGCACCGCCTTCTGTACCATCCACCCCTACTCCCTTTCGCTGCACCACCACAGGTATGTCGATTGTGCCGTTGGAGCCGCTTGCACAGCGTCTAGAGGTGTGGCTCACTCTGCCCAGCCTGTCTCGCTGGCTCACGCAGACAATTCGACTCGGCTACGCGATTCAGTTCGCCAGGTGACCTCCCAAGTTCAACGGCAATCTCGAGACGTCGGTGGCAGTCCAGAACGCCCCTGTCTTGCGGGAGGAGATTGCTGTCCTCCTGGCAAAGGACGCAATCGAGCCGGTCCCTCCAGCCGAGAGGAGGCAGGGGTTTTACAGCCCTTACTTCATCGTACCCAAGAAACGTGGTGGCCTTCGACCAATCCTGGATCTGCGAGTTTTGAACTGGGCTTTACACAAGCTCCCGTTCAAGATGCGGACGTGCAGGCGCATTATCAAATGCATCCAGCCCCAGGATTGGTTTGCAGCGATCGACCTGAAGGACGCTTACTTTCATGTTTTGATCCTTCTGCGACATACAGGGTCCTCCCTGTCTCCCCGTGTGTTCACGAAGGTCGTAGAAGGCGCCCTTACCCCGTTACGGGAGGTGGGTGTCAGGACCCTCAACTACCTCGACGATTGGCTTATCCTAGCCCAATCCAGAGAGCAGTTGGACGATCCCAGGGACTTGGTGCTCCGGCACCTCAGCCAGTTGGGACTTCGGGCCAACTGGGAAAAGAGCAAGCTCTCCCCTGTGCAGAGAATCTCTTTTCTCGGTGTTAGATTCGGTGTTAGACTCGGTGAGTATGACGGCACGCCTCACGGAGGAACGTGCCCAAGCAGTGCTGAACTGCCTGAGTTCCTTCTGAGGCAGGAATGTGGTACCACTGAAACAGTTTCAGAGGCTCCTGGGGCATATGGCATCCGCAGCTGCAGTCACGCTGCTCGGATTGCTTCATATGAGACCACTTCACCGCGGTACACTGCGAGTGGGTATCTCCCAGCAGTGTTGCCGCTCCCTCAGCCCCTGGACAGACCTTCCCTTTCTACGGGCCGGGGTGCCCCTAGAACAAGTGTCCCGGCATACTGTTGTCACAACAGATGCCTCCAGCACGGGCTGGGGCACTACATGTAACGGGCAGGCAGCCTCGGGGCTCTGGATAGGGCCCCGACTGCTTTGGCACATCAACTGCCTGGAGCTGTGGGCAGTGCATTTAGCCTTGCGGCAGTTCCGGCCACTGCTGTTGGGCAAGCACGTGCTAGTCCGCATGGACAACACTGCGGCGGTCTCGTATATCAACCGGCTGGGGGGTATATGATCACACCGCATGTCACAGCTCGCCCGCCATCTCCTCCTCTGGAGTCACACGCAGTTCAAGTCACTGCGCGCTGTTCACATCCTGGGGAAGCTCAATCGTGCTGCCGACGCGCTCTCACGACAGCTCACGTTCCCCGGAGAGTGGCGACTCCATCCCGATTCGATCCGGCTGATCTGGAGTCGATTCGGGGAAGCTCAGATAGACCTGTTTGCCCCCGAGTCCTTCCACTGCCAGCTGTACTTCTCCCTGACCGAGGGCCCCCTCGGCAAAGACGCACTGGCACACAGCTGGCCTCGGATCTTACGCAAGTATGCGTTTCCCCCAGTGAGCCTACTCGCACAGACACAGTGCAAGCTCAGGGAGGACGAGGAGCAGGTCCTGCCGGTTGCGCCCCATTGGCCCACCCGGACCTGGTTTCCCGAACTCATTTCCCTCGCGACAGCACCTCCCTGGCGCATTCCTCTGAGGAAGGACCTCCTCTCTCAGGGGCTCGGCACCATATGGCACCCGCGTCCAGATCTATGGAAACTCCATGTGTGGCTCCTGGACGGGACGTGGCAGACTTGAGTGGTGGTAGAGACCATCATTCAGGCTAGAGCTCCTTCAACAAGGCAAACCTTCTCGCCGAGAAGACCCCCGAAGATGCACGATTGGAGTAGTGCTTTCTTTCTTGCAAGAAAGGTTGGAGCATAGGCTGTCACCCTCCACCTTGAAGGTGTATGTAGCCGCTATTGCGGCTCACCACGATGCAGTGGACGGCCGGTCCCTGGGAAAGCATGATCTCATCGTGAGGTTCCTGAAGGGGGCCAGGAGGATGAATCCCTCCAGGCCTCCCCTTGTGCCCTCTTGGGACCTCTCTATCGTCCTGGCTGGACTTCAGAGGGGCCCCTTTGAGCCGCTGGACTCAGTCGAGCTGAAGTTCCTGTCTCTTAAGACAGCGCCTGACCGCGCTCACTTCCATCAAACGGGTCGGGGACCTCCAAGCGCTGTAAGCGAGTGCCTTGTGTTCGGGCCGGTCTACTCTCACGTTGTCTTGAGACCCCGGCCTGACACGTGCCCAAGGTTCCCACCACGCCCTTCTGCGATCAGGTGGTGAACCTGCAAGCACTGCCCTCGGAGGAGGCAGATCCAGCCTTAGCGTTGCTGTGTCCCGTAAGAGCATTGCGCATATACATGGACCACACCGGGTGTCAGAAGCTCCGAGCAGCTCTTTGTCTGCCACAGAGGGCAGCAGAAAGGGAAGGCTGTCTCCAAACAGAGGTTGGCCCACTGGATAGTGGAGGTTGGCGTACCAGTCGCAAGGCGAGCCGTGCCCCTGGGGTGAGGGCTCACTCCACCAGGAGTGTTGTCTCCCATGCGTTGGCACGCGGCGCCTCTTGGCAGACATCTGCAGAGCTGCGGGCTGGGCGACACCGAACACCTTCAGATTCTACAATCTTCGCGTGAGCCAGTTTCTTCCCGTGTGGTGGGTAAGTGGGCGGGAAGAACTGGCCGGTGTCACGCTTGCTTGCGCCATTCCCCTCACCCGGGATACAAGCTCCTTTTTCTCCCCAGTTCAGTTCCCCGGACGGTGAACCCTGGTGAATCCTCCAAGCACCCCGGCAGTCAGACTGGGCGGAGCAGTCTGACGCCAGGCCCAGTACTGGTGTTAGCTCGCCCGGGTCTCCAGTCAGCCCCTGTAATGTGCTAGGTGTCCGTATAGCCTGATTCCCCTTCGGGTAATCCCATATGTGTATTCTTCCACGGTAAGGTTTCCCTCACGGTAAACCCGTGTCTTCCCTGTGACAGAGCTTCTGTCAGGTTCTGCTGGCAGCCCTCCTCCCTACTCCTAGGTACAGCTTTCCTGTAGCTCAACTGGTAGAGCATGGCGCTAACAACGCCAAGATCATGGGTTCAATTCCCATGGCTTCGATTCGATTTTATCAGCAAGAGCTGATAAAAAAATGTAGAAACTGTAACTTGAATGCAATGTAAGTCGCTTTGGATAAAAGTGTCTGCTAAATGCATAAATGTAAATGTAGGTAGGATCTGCCCCAGAGTCCAGTCGTATGTAGTACTGCCCCAAGCCTGGGCCAGTCCATATCAGTGTCTCCACATGTTACCTCTTTCGGGCAGGATGTGGCCTCCGTAGCGCCCTTCTCTGGAAGGCTCACTTCCCTGCCGTTACGACAAGCTGTAACAACAAATAGGAAAGACCTGAAGCTGTCTTTCACTAAAGGTCGAAATCCTTTCCAATTCCGTGGGGAAAGGAAAAGCGGCTTGCCTATCTCCAGCAGCGATGTACTCAGTGATCCCGGTGGGCACCAAGGTTAGCGAATTTTTGCTGGAGCGGTAGGAAGGTTGCAACCTCTTGCATGGCAATTGTCTGTTACGTACTCGCTTGTCAACATTTGCATTGTGACGCTTTCCATAGGACCCCAATGTCATCACGACATAACTCGTAGTGACCGACAGATAGGGAACGTCTAAGTTACGTATGTAACCCCCGTTCCCTGATGGAGGGAACGGAGATGTTATGTCCCCATGCCACAATCTTGAACCATCGCTGGTTGCCAGGGACTCGTCTCGGCTACGCAGCGTAAAACCTAATGAGTGGATGCACCTGTCGCCCTTTTATACCCGTATGCTTGGGGAGTGGCTCAGGTATGCAAAATCCACTAGCCAATTTCATTGGCGTTTTCTCTTTAGACAGAGATGTTCGGGGCTTCCCTCCATCAGGGAACGGGGGTTACTGACATGAAAAGCAGCATAAGGCAATAATACCTTTATGTCCAATACCTATAGAATTTAGCTCCAACCTCAATCAAACTCATCTGCCTGCCTGCCTCTCTTGGTTAGCCTGTTCAGGTGTATTTTATTAGGGTTGGAGCTCAACTCTGCAGTAAAGTGGACCACAAGGGCCAGAGTTGAGAACCCGTGTAATAAAGGTTCCCAAATTAGGCATATCTGTATAATACTTTAAGATCACTGAAAAACTATCATAAATCCTGAGTTTACGCCATAGCAGTCAGTTTTCTTCTGCAGACAGTCAAGTTACATTCAGTTAGTGACACTGAGTGGTGTCGTGTGGAGCCGATCATCTTCTCCAGCCTTCAGTGTGTAGCTGAGCATCTCCCCAGCCTTCAGTGTGTAGCTGAGCATCTCCCCCAGCCTTCAGTGTGTAGATGAGCATCTCCCCAGCCTTCAGTGTGTAGCTGAGCATCTCCTCCAGCCTTCAGTGTGTAGCTGAGCATCTCCTCCAGCCTTCAGTGTGTAGCTGAGCATCTCCTCCAGCCTTCAGTGTGCAGCTGAGCATCTCCTCCAGCCTTCAGTGTGTAGCTCAGTGTGTAACTGACCGTCTCTTCCAGCCTTCAGTGTGTAGCTCAGTGTGTAACTTACCGTCTCCTCCAGCCTTCAGTGCGTAGCTCAGTGTGTAACTGACCGTCTCCTCCAGCCTTCAGTGTGTAGCTCAGTGTGTAACTGACCGTCTCCTCCAGCCTTCAGTGTGTAGCTCGCATCTCCTCCAGCCTGCAGTGTGTAGCTGACCGTCTCCTCCTGCCTTCGGTGTGTAGCTGACCTTCTCCTCCAGCCTTCACTGTGTAGCTGAGCATCTCCTCCAGCCTTCAGTGTGTAGCTGACCATCTCCTCCTGCCTTCAGTGGGTAGCTGAGCATCTCCTCCAGCCTTCAGTGTGTAGCTGACCGTCTCCTCCAGCCTTCAGTGTGTGTAGCTGACCGTCTCCTCCAGCCTTCAGTGTGTAGCTGACCGTCTCCTCCAGCCTTCAGTGTGTAGCTGACCTTCTCCTCCTGCCTTCAGTGTGTAGCTGAGCATCTCCTCCAGCCTTCAGTGTGTAGCTGAGCATCTCCTCCAGCCTTCAGTGTGTAGCTGAGCATCTCCTCCAGCCTTCAGTGTGTAGCTGACCGTCTCCTCCTGCCTTCAGTGTGTAGCTGAGCATCTCCTCCAGCCTTCAGTGTGTAGCTGAGCATCTCCTCCAGCCTTCAGTGTGTAGCTGACCGTCTCCTCCAGCCTTCAGTGTGTAGCTGACCGTCTCCTCCAGCCTTCAGTGTGTAGCTGTCATTCCATTTTATCTCAATTAAAATGTTGTATCTCATTATTACAAATTTCACATAATTTATTATTTTCATTTCATAATTTTCATAATTTTTCATAACTATGACTTGTATGTCCTAATAAAGGGCATCAGCTCTTTTACAATTTTGCAATCTCGTAATTATTATTATTTTTTTGTAATAACTTTTAACTTAGATGATTTCTAATAATTTAGATTTATCTCCAAATTATGACAGTGTCACATAATTTAGATTTTCTGTATTAATTATGACTTTCTATGTCAAAATGTAAATTATTATTTGCCAAGCTACGAAAATACTACGAGCTACAAAATACTTTTTGCGTTTAAAGAAAACAATAATAATGACTTTTTCAACAATTTCTTTCTTATCTTGTCAATTAATGCGTGTTCAATTATCACGACACATGCACATTATCATTATCAATTATCACGACACATGGCGCTGCTGACACAGGAGCTGACATTCTGGTGTCATGAGAACATGCAGCAGAGACAGACACAGAAGATAAGAAATTGATGAATAAATTAATAATTTTTTTCTTTGTGCACAAAAGGTATTCTTGTAGCATCATACAATTAAGGTTAAACCACTGATGTTACATGGACTATTTTAACGATGTGCTTGCTGTCATGAGTCCGGGCCCTGTGTTGCTCCCTCTCACCACCAGAGTTCGCCATCGCCCATCCTTCCGGACTCCTTTACCATAACTCCACACACCACACACACACACACACACACACACACACACACACACACACACACACACACACACACACACACACACACACACACACACACACACACACACATGTTGGTTTTTATGGTTTACGGGGACTCTCCATAGGCGTAATGGTTTTTATACTGTACAAACTGTATGTGCTATTGCCCTACACCTACCCTACACCTAAACTTAGCCCTCACAGGAGACGGTGCATTTCTACTTTCCCCCCCAAAAACGCACACTGTATGATTTATAAGCATTTTAAATTATGGGGACACTGAAAATGTCCTCATAAATCACCTTCTCCTTGTAATACCTATGTTATACCTATGTCATTATACAAATTTGTGTCCTCATAAACCACATAAACATGCCCACACACACACACACACACACACACACACACACACACACACACACACACACACACACACACTGTTACCGTTTGATGTATCCCTTTTCTGAAGCTGTTTTGTTTTGCCTTGTTGGCCTTTTTATTTATTAAAAATAAGTCTTACCTGAATTTGGACCCAATCCTCTGTTCACATGTTGTTTTCTCTCACTAGCCAGTGACAGTTGCTTCCTTTTTGGGTAGTAAAATTTGGTCACACTTTTAATTTAAGGTCAAATTTTCGCTCACTTTTGCCTCGATAAACTCTTAATTTGCCGCTTGTAATCTCGAAACTTGTGACACTGCTCTCTCTGATCATTTGTCCAGTTGTTTTTGACTCTGTGCTTGTCCTCTACCCAAATCCTATCATTCGCCCTGTTTTATTAGATGTTTTAATTCTTCCACTGCCAGGTCTTTTAATGATGTGTGTCTATCTACTCAAACCTTTAATGCTTTTACAGTCCTTTTCTCTGGTGTCAATCTCAATGAATTGGGAAAATCTTTTTAACAGCAATTACCTCATTTGACTCAATTGCCCCTGTGAGTTTACAGGTATTGAAAAAAGTTCAGGCTTGGTTAATTGGGCCCACTTGTGCTCTCAGACAGGAGTGCGGGCACGCTGAGCACAGATGGAAGAAAGACAGACTTCAGATATTATATGAAATCTTCGGGCAATCCTTTAAGCGGCCTCAGGGCCAGGGCTATTTGGTTTTCCTAATACGTACAGAGGTTGTTTTATGTCACATACAGTATTTCATAATCCTCCCACTTAATGACATTAACATAATCAGAGTCCCTTGAAAACTGGGCAGAGTGACTGAGTGATCTGGGAGTGAAACCAAGCACCACATCTCCTCCATCACTTATCTGTTATATATCTGTCATGAGTTGTTTTATATTCAGTCTCACTGGTGTGAGTAAGGGTTTGTAATCTCAGTGATCTCAGGCCGTTTCCGTGGCTGTAGACGCAATGACGTGCTTTATAAATGCAGGCTATTCACAGTCCACACAATGCAGAGTAATAAAGCTCTCAAGCTAAAAGACTCACTATTGGGTGGGGCAGTCGTGGCCTAGTAGATAGAGCGTTGGACTTGTAATCCGAGGTTGTGGGTTCGAATCTCGTCTCCGGCTGGAATTGTCCACGACTGAGGTGAGACCCTTGAGCAAGGCACCGAACCCCCGGACTGCCCACTGCTCCAGGTGTGTGTGTACTTGGATGGGTTAAATGCAGAGAACACGTTTCACTGCTGGTATAGTCTGTATAATTGTGTATGTGACAAATAAAGCTCATCTGAGCTTAACTTTTTTTTTTTTTTTTTTATTATTCTCTGAGGGCTGATTTGCACAAAACCTGTTTTACCAGAACCAAAAAAGATTGCATTGCGTTGATTGCATTCATTTTGCTTAAAGAAAATATATTTCTAAAAGTCTTAAAAAAAATTTTTTCAAAAGATTTGATTTTCCATTTTTCCATTCAATTATCATACTGTAATGCAAACAAACAAACAAACAAACTAAATTATATTATTTCATTTGTAATTGTACATCAATATAACCAGTTATACTGCCTTCATTTATTCTGCTTCAAATAAAAATTAGTTATTGTATTTTACTGTGTCTGTGTGTTTTTATTTAAATTAGCATTAATTAATTGCTATTTTACACACACACACACACACACACACACACACACACACACACACACACACACACACACACACACACATTATTTATATGAGCACTCTCATAAACCACAATAGCCATTAGTTGCAAAGCAATTCAGTCAAGAGTACAAAGGCAGAGCTCTGGTTAAGCATTAAAGTTTTATAAAAAGTTATGAAACTTTCCCCTCAGCCAAAAACATTGTTTTAAAATCTTAACCTCTTTCTTACCTTAAAAAGAACTATTAAAACTGTCCATGGCGTAGCATCAGATATTATTTTATTAATATATTATTTATTCAATTATTATGGGTCTGGGTATCCACCATGACACTCGCTGTGAGAAATGCTGGAAACAGAGTGATACAAATGGGGAAACGGCTCATCCAATCAGGACCAGAAAGAACTCTTGAATGAATGAACGAACATATATCCATACATACATACAGAAATAAATAAATAAATAAATAAATAGCAGTATGATGCGGACATGACAAATATCCTGCATTGTAGGTATAGCAATGCTTGAAGTGGAAAAAAGAACTCACCCAAACCCCCCCACCCCCAATTTAATTATTTACTAATCTATATTAAATAAGCAAGTAATTTGTAATAATTCACAATGTATGTATAGTGTCACAATCAATCAATCAATTATTAAACAACATTTTTCAATACAAATTAGCACAAGTCAAGCTGCAATACCAAACAGGGCCACAGGAGGCGCCAAAGACCACTAAACCTCCTGCCTTTAATATACGGCTCCATTCAGAATCACTAAATCTGATCACGGCATAATCAGCGTTCATTATATACACTCTTGCATTTTAAGCCAAATACACGCTGAAAACAATAATGTTACTGATATATGGACGTAAGTCACTGTTCTCTCTGTAATCGCTGATGAAATCGTTCATGTTTTCTCTGCATTAGCGCTGTTTTGAGCTTACCGTTTGAATTCGTTCACTGGATCCTTGGACTTTCCAGGAGTTTACGGTTTAAAATGATGTGGTTGCAAAAGCCTGCTTCTTTTCATTTTAAGATGTGATTTTCGTTATAAAGTACTGATTCAAATTAGTAATCAATAATTATTCTACAACAACGCCTCCCCTTCTTGCCTTTATTCACTTGATGGGTCGAGATGAGAGGTGATCCCGCCTGGGTAGTGTGATTTACATAGTTTCTATATCATTTCTAATCATATATGGATCATATAGCCCACTTCAAGCACTGGGTATAAGGCATTAGATGGCACAGATGTCTGAGCCTTCACATTCTGTATCCAGCTGCTGAAACAGTGCTCACGCATGTCCGATTGCGTAATTGTTTGAGGTGTTGGTTCTTTTGATTGTAACATTGCCTGTCTTTACATGAATGTGGTCTGGCAGCTTTGGTGAATAGGGAGGGGTAGAAGGATTCCGTATAAATGAACAATAACGAAGAATTTGAATCAAACAGCACACTACAACACAACATCATGGATGGTGAGCTTCTACAGTTTTTTAGTATTTCTGTTTTTTATTTATTTTTATATTATTATTATTATTGTTTACTTTAAAGATGTTTTGCTGAACCTTTTACAATAAGTTCTTGAATTATATTTATAAGTATATTGAATTTAATCGTTTCTTTAAATAAACAGATTATTTTACTTTACTATTTGCTCTAATATAATAAATGATAAATTAATGAATTGCTATTAACTTTAAACACTTACAAATGTTAATTTATATTGTTTGCTTAAATAAGGCTTTATTGAAGATAATTGAGAACACTGTTTCTTGAAAAATATTGAACATTTATGATATTATATTTAAAAAGTATTTCAATAAAATTTGTTTGCTTGAAATTTGAAATGAATTATATTTTTACATAAAAACATTTTCAGCTGCCTCAAAAATAATTTGACAATTTTTGTCACAGAATTCAAACTTTGGAGTATCGACCTGCAAAAGGTGCAAAACCAGATCCGGCACAAGACCGACGGTCTGAGTTCCAGCACTCTGGTTCTGCGGAGAGGACAGGCCTTCACAGTACTAGTGAGCTATGAAGGGTGGCCATTTGATCCACTGAGGGAAAAACTGATCTTCAGAATTGTTCTAGGTATGTTTGTGCATGTGTGTGTGAGGGGGTTAGGTTTTGTCTACATTTTATAGGGACCAAATGTCCTCACAAGGAGAGTAAACCCTGACATGTTATTTTTCATTTTGTATAACTTTACAGCAATATATCCAAATGTAAAAATACCCACTCTTCTCTCCTCACCGCAGGTCCGCTGTCTGTGGAGGTCCCGGTCACCAGACTCGGACAGCTCTCTCTGACTCAGTGGAGCGCATTTCTGGAAAGGAGCATCCCGAACCCAACTGGACCCCATGCTCTATGGGTATCACTGTCCAGCCCTGCGTCTGCTTCTATCGGTGTCTACACGCTTCAGATGAGAGTGGAGGCCCGTTTTAATGTGAAAACACACTCTCTCGGCCAATTCACGCTCCTCTGCAACCCCTGGTGCCAAGGTGAGTGCTATATGTGTGTCCATACAAAACCAAATGCCTTGATTGAATGCAGTTACTTGGCAGGCTGAAAAACAAACAAACGGTTGTGTTTTTCTGCAGCTGATTCGGTGTTCCTGCAGTCAGAGGATCAGAGGATCGAATTTGTCAGGAATGATTTCGGCCTGCTGTTTAAAGGCAGCCCCTGTAACATCATCTCCAGACCCTGGTCGTTTGATCAGGTGAGATGTTTGACTATTGACTGACAGCTCAGCACTGAAAAACAGCTTCACATTAACTCCTGTCATGCATTAATGTGTTTTCAGTATGAAAAAGGCATACTGGATATCTGTATGAAATTGCTGCAGCTGAGTCCTCAACATCAAGCAGATATGGGTAAAGATCTGCAGAACCGCAGCAATCCGGTTTACATCAGCCGCGTGATCTCAGCGATGGTGAGGATCTTCTCTCATTCTCTCCTCTCTGCTCTCTCTCTCTCTTCATGTATTAATATAGTCTCTCTGTCTTTCTAAACAGGTGAACTCTAATGATGATAAAGGAGTGTTAGCTGGAAACTGGTCAGGTGACTACAGCAGCGGCGTCGACCCTTCAAAGTGGTCCGGCAGCGCAGATATTCTCAGGATGTGGGCAGGAACACAATTCAGTCCTGTGAAATACGGACAGTGCTGGGTGTTTGCTGCTGTCATGTGTACAGGTGGGACAAATAGAAGTCATTGCATTTAAAAGTTTGGGGTCAATGTGATTTTATTCAAATGTTTTATTGTGATTGTGAAATTGAATGGTGATTTATATAATACCACACTCAAACAAGGCCAATTTCTTTTGGAGTTTCATGGACTGAACAAAAATAATCTGCAGTTGAAATGTGTGGGAGTGTGTGACTGTGCGTTAATTTAAAAGGGGATATTGATGATCAATACTAAATGCATTAACATTGCATAAATGCATTTGTTTGTATAATAGTAATGAGAGCCCTTGGCATTCCGACTCGAGTCATCACCAACTTCAACTCTGCTCACGACACAAACAGAAATATGGTGATTGAGGAATATTACAGTGAGATGGGGGAAAAATTACCCATCAGCAGGGACAGCATCTGGTAAGTTATGCTAAAATCCATATTTGATCCAAAATACAGCGAAAACAGTAATATGTTGTAATAGAAAGAAAGAAACAAGAAATGGTGTGACCCCAGGAATATCTCCATTCTGTCGCGTTCCTGCTCGCCTCATCTGGAACACCTCTCCATTATCTGCCGCCCATTCTACCTGCCCAGGGAGTTTACATCGATCATCGTTACTGCCGTCTACATTCCACCTCAAGCAGATACTAGCTTGGCTCTGTCCAAACTCCACGACGAGCTCAGCGGCAACATCAACAAACACCCTGACGCTGCATGTATCATCGCCGGGGACTTCAACAAAGCCAACCTCAGAAAAGTCATGCCAAACTTCCACCAACATATATCCTGTCCAACTAGAGGACAGAATACACTGGATCATTGCCACACCCAGTTTAAGAATGCCTACAAAGCTCGTTCCCTGCCTGCTTTTGGCAAATCAGACCACGCCGCCATCTTCCTCACACCGGAATATAAACAAAGGATCGTTCAGAAACCGCCGGTGGAGAGGGAAGTGACGCGCTGGTCCTCCCACTCTGAAGCTATGCTACAGGCGTCTCTTGATGACGTCGACTGGGACATGTTCCGGGCGAGTTCATCTGACGTCAGCGAATTCACAGATGTAGCAGTAAGCTTTATCAACACGCTAACCAACCAAGCCACCGAAACAGTAACAATAAGGACATTTTCTAATCAGAAACCGTGGGTGGACAGATCAATCCGTGATGCGGTTAACCATCGCACTGCCGCATACAATGCTGGTCTTTTGTCGGGAAACATGAGCGAATACAAAACATCGTGTTACGCTCTCCGTCGGGCAGTTAGAGCTGCTAAACTCAGATACAGGGAGAGAATTGAGTCACATTTCCAGCTCAATGACTCTCGACGCATGTGGCAGGGACTGAAGACCATCTGTTCCTCTGGAAACAACTCTTCCGCAGAGGTGAGAGCAGACCCGTTGCTGGCCGAAGAGCTAAACACCTTCTACGGCCGCTTTGAATGTAACGGCGCCGCGACTCTGCCGATCTGCGCGCCAGGAAGCAGCAGACAGAGCAGCGATGTTTGTGCTATCTCCTTTTCGGAGGACGACGTTCGGAGGGAACTAAAGAGAGTGAACGTCAAGAAAGCAGCAGGACCTGATGGGATTACTGGCCGCGTTCTGAGGTCCTGTGCTGATCAGCTTGCTGGTTTGTTTACTTCCATCTTTAATGAGTCCCTTGCTACCTCTGTGGTTCCCACCTCATTTAAAAAATCTGTCATAATCCCTGTGCCTGAGAACAGTAAACCCTCTTGCCTGAATGACTATCGTCCAGTTGCCCTCACATCGACAGTCATGAAGGTTTTTGAGAGACTCTTAAAGAAACACATTTGCTCCTCCATTCCTGCTACTCTGGACCCTCTTCAGTTTGCCTATCGGCCAAATAGGTCTACTGATGATGCCATCTCCCAGGTACTGCACTCCTCCCTCACACACATCGACAGCAAAAATGGCAACTATGTCAGGCTGCTATTCATAGACTATAGCTCAGCCTTCAACACTATAGTCCCCATCAAGCTAGCTGTCAAACTCTCAGACCTCGGCCTAAACACTTCACTCTGTGACTGGATTCAAGATTTCCTCACCGCCAGACCACAAGTGGTGAAAGTCGGCCAGTTCACCTCCAACTCCATAACCCTGAACCTAGGAGCCCCACAGGGCTGTGTCCTGAGCCCCCTGCTCTACTCTCTCTACACACACGACTGTGTGTCCTCTCACAGCTCCACTTCTATTGTCAAATTTTCTGATGATACTGTGGTTCTGGGCCTTGTTTCCAACAACGATGAGGCCGCATACTTGCATGAGGTGGAGAGACTCGCATCATGGTGCCAGAACAACTGTCTCTCTCTGAACGTGAGCAAAACCAAAGAGCTGATTGTAGACTTCAGGAAGAGACAGCAGCAGCCCTACACTCCTCTTGTGATCAGTGGGACCCCTGTGGAGAGGGTGAGCAGCTTCAAGTACCTCGGTGTAAACATCTCCGAGGACCTGACTTGGACTGCACACATCCAAACACAGGTCAAGAAAGCCAGGCAAAGACTGTACCATCTGCGACAGCTGAGGAAATTCAGGGTCTCACCAGCTATCCTGAAAACTTTCTATTCAGGGGCCATAGAAAGTGTTCTGACTCAGTGCATCTCAGTGTGGTATAATAATGCCACAAACCAGGACTGCAAAGCTCTACAGAGAGTCGTGCGCTTAGCTGAGTGCATCTCAGGGTCTACTCTCCCCTCTCTGCAGGACATCTACCTCAAACGCTGCAAAAGCAGAGCTACTAAAATCATCAAGGACTCGAATCCCCCTGGTAACCATCATTTCTGTTTACTGCCATCTGGCAAGCGCTTCAGGAGCATGATGGCAAAAACTGAAAGACTGAGGAGGAGTTTCTTCCCCCAGGCCATCAGGCTCCTAAACTCAGTCTCATAACATCATTACATCCACAGGACTCAATTTAATAAACTGTATACACATCCATTATTCTCCATCATCCACACTGCTGCTATGTGTACATACCCGGTACAACCTATTTGCACATTCTCTTGCACATCCGTGTTTTTTTATTAATATTTATTATCCACAGTATACTGTATTGCACATTTTATCTCATTGCACATCTTACTCATTCTATTTTATTATTTGTTCGCTTTTTCATTCTCACCTATATTTATATATATATTCTCTTGTGTTATGTTTCATTGTTTTATTGCTTATGTTATTTTTATTTTATTTTCTATTTTATTATTATTATTATTCTTTTTTTTGCACTTTCCATTGAGCGGACCTGTCCTGACTACATTTCACTAATGATTATACCCTGTATGATTGTGTATGTGGCAAATAATAATAAAGAACCTTGAACCTTGACCTTAATAGTCAAGTCACCTTTATTTATATAACGCTTTTAACAATACAAATTGTGTCAAAGCAACTGCACAATATCAAAATAGGAAATTGTTTGAGTTAATGGAATTTCATTATTGAATTTAGTGATGGCATCGTCCAGCTCAGTTCAGTTTAAATAGTATCTGTGAAATCAAGTCGGTGAAATCCCTGGATATGAAGTGTCCCCAACTAAGCAAGCCAGAGGTGACAGCGGCAAGGAACCAAAACTCCATCGGTGACAGAACGGAGAATAAAACCTTGGGAGAAACCTGGTTCAGTCGGGGGGCCAGTTCCCCTCTGGCCAGACGAACCAGTAGTTTGTTCCAACTGCAGCCAAGTCAGATTGTAAGAGCTCCACTGGTTCCAGTGGTCTTTTTCCGATGGCTGTCTAGGTGACGAAGTCCTCACTGGAGATCTGTCTCTGGGGCTCATCTCGGTGTCCTGGTCTCCTCAGACGTACAGAGCTGTAGAAGACATCTCTAGGTGATGATCCACCATCTGATCTGGATACGGACTGGATCTGTTGACTGCAGTGATCATCTGGGCTGGATAAGGACTGGATCGGGTGACTACGGTGATCTCGGAATAAGAAAGCAAAAGACTACTATTAGCGTAGATGTCAATCTTCTTACGATATAATAAGTACATCGTGTTTTATGGGAAGTGTTCCCGGTTGCGGTTGACCTAATTAGTGCAGCCTAACGATCCTTTAACAGATTTTAATATTAGAATATTAGTGTGATAAGTGTATGCCAGGTTAAAGAGATGGGTCTTTAATCTAGATTTAAACTGACAGAGTGTGTCTGCCTCCCGAACAGTGTTAGGTAGATTGTTCCAGAGTTTGGGCGCTAAATAGAAAAAGGATCTGCCGCCGGCAGTTAATTTTGATATTCTAGGTATAATCAAATGGCCAGAGTTTTGAGATCATAGCGGACGTGAAGGACTATAATGCGATAAGAATTTGCTCAAGTACTGAGGAGCTAAGCCATTCAGGGCTTTATAAGTAATTAACAAGAACCGGGCTAATGTGGTCATACTTCCTGGTTCTAGTAAGAACTCTAGCTGCTGCATTTTGGACCATCTGTAGTTTGTTTATTAAATGTGCAGAACAACCACCTAATAAAGCATTACAATAATCTACAATGGTCATAAATGCATGAATTAACATTTCTGCATTTGACATTGAGAGCATAGGTCTCAGTTTAGATATATTTTTAAGATGAAAAAATGCAGTTGATTGGCTGAAGAGACGACACCCTTAATGATGATTGACAATGATCTCCTCCATCCAGCAGAGACCTAAGAGCAATGACAACAGACTAGAGAACAGATTCGTAGAAAGGGGAGAGAGAGAGGGAAAAACACACGTGGCACATAACACTCCCACCCATAAGAACAAACTAGATGAAATAAATTTGTTCTAACTATTTGGAGCCTAACATTCAATTCCATCCTCATCCTCTTGCAACAATACGGCCCCAGCACCAACCACACTGGTGTCTACATCTAATTTGAATTTAGAAGATAGGTTAGGTGCCACCAAGACAGGAGTGCTACACATCAGAGTTTTAATCGAGTTAAAAGCATGTTGACATTCATCAGACCATAAAAATTGACGTGATGGACTAAGAAGTGACGTTAAAGATTTAACAATAGTAGAAAAGTTCTTGCAAAAGCTACAATAGTGACCAGCCATGCCAAGAAATCTGCAAAGTTCTCGGCGAGTAGTTGGAGTTGAAAATTCGGCAATGGCTGTAACCTTCGCTTCTAACGGACATACCTGACTTTGACCTACTTCTTTACCCAAATAGGTAATAGTTGCTTGGCCAAATTCACACTTCACCAAGTTCACAGTCAAAGAAGCGTCAGCGAGACGCTGAAATACTGTCCGTAATAGAGAAATATGCTCTGACCAGTCAATAGAATACATGACTAAATCATCCAGATAAGCGTTACAGTTCGGAACCCCGGAAAGTACAATATTAATATTAAAGCCGCTGGAAGGCGGCGGGCGCATTGCGCATCCCAAATGCCATAACAGAGTACTGTAAAAAACTATCAGGAGTCACAAAAGCTGAAATATCAGATGCACGAGAGGTAAGGGGTACTTGCCAATATCCCTTTAATAAGTCTAATTTACTGACATATCGAGCATACCCAAGGTTGTCAACGCAGTCCTCCATGTGCGGCAAAGGAAAACAGTCGGGGATGGTAATCACATTGACTTTTCGATAGTCAGTACCAAACCGAGCGGTGCCATCACTCTTCGGAACTAATAGGCACGGCGAGCTCCAGGGACTACAGCTAGACTTAGCAAGGCCATGCTCAAGCAAATAAGCAACCTCACTTTGCATGACAGCTCTCTTCGCAACATTCACATGGTATGCATGCTGTTTGATTGGAATAGCATCACCCACTTTAATATCGTGCTGCAAAACTGTGGTACGAGAAGGAACATCGTTAAACAAAGAAGGAAAGTCATTAAGCAAATGCACAATATCACTTCTTTGTTGTTCAGATAAATGTGATAGATAAAATGGCAAATCACTTAAGACTTCAGAATTCTTAAATCTAGCACATTGTTTATAAGTATGACGGGACACCACACCATCATCCTCAACATCAGCATCACAAGCAGCATCTACATCACCACATGCAGTAGCTACAAAAACTGGAACAGGAACAGCAGCATCCTCTGCAAGTGGAACTTCCATTTGAGGAGATTCTCTAGTGTGAAAGGCCTTCAACATATTCACATGACAAACACGAGACTTCCTTTTCCTATCGGGAGTACAAATCACATAGTCAATGTTACTCAACTTCCTCAGCACCTCGTAAGGGCCAGAAAATCGTGCAGATAAGGCAGAACCAACAATAGGAAGCAACACTAACACTTGATCACCTTCTTTAAAACAGCGTTGAACAGATTTGTGATCAAAATGACACATGTTTTTTTCATGTTTTTTTGAGCAACAGTCAATGAATCCCTCGCCATATAACAAGCTTTATGTAACCGTTCACGAAATTTACTGACATAATCCAACACGTTAATTTTCAAACTGGAGTCAGAAGACAAAATACTCTCCTTGAGCATCTTCAAAGGACCTCGGACAGTGTGTCCAAACACAAGTTCGGCAGAACTAAATCCAAGACTTTGCTGCACAGCCTCTCTAACCGCAAATAAAACTAGTGGTACCCCCTCATCCCAATCCTTAGCAGTGTCTCTGCAGTACTTTCTGAGCATCGCTTTCAACATTTGGTGAAAACGTTCGAGTGCACCTTGGCTCTGTGGATGGTAAGCGCTTGCAACTCTGTGAGAAATATTTAGAGTAGTCAGAACTTGTGAAAAGAGCTTAGAAAGAAAATTAGTGCCTTGATCAGTTTGCACCACTTTTGGTAAGCCACACGTAGAAAAGAATTTCACAAGTACTTTGATTACAACAGATACTGTTATTTTTCTCAACGGAATCGCCTCAGGAAAACGCGTAGCACTGCACATGATCATTAACATGAATTGGTTACCAGTTTTAGTCTTAGGTAGGGGTCCAACACAGTCAACAATAACGTGTTCAAACGGTTCCCCTACAACTGGAATAGGAACGAGTGGCGCCGGAGGGATTACCTGGTTTGGTTTACCAGTAGTCTGACAAGTGCAACATGTTCGACAAAAATTTGCAACATCAGTTTTTAGACGAGGCCAAAAAAAGTGTCTCAGAATCCGAGTATATGTTTTCTTAACTCCTAAATGTCCCGACAAGTCATGATAATGAGCCAAAGAAAAGACTTGCTGTCGGCAACACGAAGGAATAACGACTTGATACACCACATCCCATTCAGAATCATCCTTGACATCAGGACACAATCTACGCAGTAACAAGCCATCTTCAACAAAATAAGCTGATTTTCTCTTTTGTGCCCGCTCCAAGGGAACAACAACAGAGAAACACTTCTGCAAGTTTACATCTGATCTTTGTGCAGAAACTAACAGGAGAGGACTTTTCAACCGCCTTACTTTCAACTTGTGGTAAAACATCATTAGTAAAAATGGGTGCAATAAAAGACGACGACAGATCAAAGTTATCTCTTTTACGAGCTTGAGCTTGTGTAACAGCACAAGCAGGAAAAACTTCAGGATATGCCTCGGTCAACTCATCAGCCTGCTCTGACAACACAGGATTATCAAAAACCTCTAACACAGGAAAAACCCTTCCACCAGCCAAGTCGTGACCAAGAATCAATTCTACCCCTTTTACAGGCAAACATTCTCGAACACCTATTTTCACAAATCCTGTACAAACCTTCGAATGCACATGCACTTGATGTAACGGAACTTTAATGAGTCCCATCTCTATACCCTGTACCAACACATTACTGCCACAACAGGTTTGTTCAGAAAACGGCAGTACACCTGCAACCACGAAAGATTGAGTTGTTCCAGTGTCACGGAGCATTTTAACTTTCACCTGGTCTGTAGACTTTCCCGTAAAGGAAATTAACCCTTTCATCAAGAACGGTTCATAACTAGGATCTAATCCACCAACACGCTCAACGTTGTCAACCTCAACAGCTTTCACAAAACCAACGCTCTTAGTAACCGAACTCTGCTGTTTCCGTTTCAGCATGGAACAATCAGCAATTAAATGACCAGACTAATGGCAATAAAAGCATTCTCGGTCTTCTCTTGACTTTGGAGCAACAAACTTCGGACATGACTGATTTACTCAGCGGAAAAGGGTGCAGTTTTATCAGAACGAAGGGGAGTAAAAACATTCTTATGTGTCAACGCAAATTCGTCCGCAAAGACAGAAGCTTGCGATAAAGAAGACACCTTTTGTTCGTTTGAATAGACAATGACACGTTCGGGTACACAGTTTTTAAATTCTTCTAGAAGAATAAGTTCCCGTAATGTCTTAAAATCTGTAACCTTACTCGATGCACACCATTTGTCAAATAAAGCACCTTTCTCTCGGGCAAATTCAACAAATGTTTGGCTAGAATGTTTTTTGTGATTTCGAAACCGCTGCCTATATGCTTCTGGGAGTAACTCGTAAGCACGCAGGATTGCAACTTTTACCATATCATAATTTAAACTATCCTCTAAGGATAGAGTTGCGCACACCTCCTGGGCTTTACCAGTTAATTTACACTGTAAGAGCAAAGGCCACACTTCCTTAGACCAATTTAGTGCTGACGCAATACGCTCGAACTCACTAAAATATGAATCAACTTCTGTTTCACGAAATTGCGGAACAAGAGAGATATGTTTACTTACATCAAAGGTGGTCACCGGCGATCCCGGCCCAAACGGAGTACCAGCGATCTGCAACGGTGGAACAAACAAGGCAGGTACATTCTTAGCTGCGTTCAACTCAAGTTCACGCAGTCTTATCTGCTTATTATCTAATCTGTTCCGCCTCAATCTCCAACTTACGAACTTCGAGTCGTAACTTCATCTCAGCCTGACGTTCTTCTGCCTTTTCATGCGCTTCCATTTGGACACGCGCCAAACGAACTTTAAGTCGCACATCACCTCCAGATCCCATAGAGGTCGGAGAAAAAGGTTCAAAGGGCGGCAGGGAAGCTTTGGCTTCGGAACCCTCTACCACAGCATCCCCACTCCGCTCCTCCTCACCTAACAGCGGCACCTGAACGTTGGCTCCGAGAGATTCTTCCTCGACTTTTGCAGGCAACACCAGAACCTTTGTTTCCACCAACCTTTGTATGACAGCACTCTTTATCTCTCTTTTCAGCTGCTGCATCATAACTGAAATTTTATAATGAGCCGCAATGGTTATCAAATTGTTTTTTCGACATTTATTAAGCTTCTCGATAGACGGCGCACTAACAAACGTATCCAGATCAAAATCAGCCATAATTACCCCGAAACACACACCAACCACTCGGTCAACCAGTCACGCCCCAAGAAATATGCTCCAACAAATTACTAAAGCCATGGTCACTCTACTCTCTATCCCCAGCAATATTTAATATCACGGGAAATAAGTTTATTAGATCATTATAATCATTCGTTTATCCCGGACGAGCCCCCATTAAATGTTACGATCTTTAAAGGTCTAGGGGTTGGAACGCAACATTTAGTATTTAATATTGCTTTGAGGGAAGAGGTTTTAGAAAGGACCAGGCACAAGGAGCATTTGATTCAATTGAATGTTTTAATTTCTTTAAGCCAAAGCCACTAAACAATGTGTGAGCTATGTACAATGCATAATTTAGAAAACAAAAATAAGAATACATAAAACTAAGAAGGAAACTGAGGAACGAAGGTGACGCCAAATCAACAAAAAGAATAAAACATAAATTGCTCTAAACTAGGTTCCCAGAACCCTCTAAACTAACTAGCCAAAGAAAAATGTAGAAAGCAAACTCGAAATCTTCAGCGTATGCGACGCCACGACTAAGCTATGCTAACTACAAACAAAAATACAGAAAAGGCGCTCACCTCTTACCTAGTGTGTCTAACAATTGTTTGCTGTGGGCAGAATGTATCCTAGGGCGCGCAATATGCTAACCTGTTCCTCATTTCCCCAATCAAAGAAAGAACAGCGAACTCCTATCAACACTCCACTCACAATCTCAATAGTACAGAAACACGCATTAAACTCCCCACAAGCACCACAGAAAGAGTACGAACTTTCATACAGGCTTCAGCTCAAAACACCTGAACACACACAGAGACTCTCTCAGCGTGACACGCCTGGGAAGCTTTAAACAGCAGGATGACACCGGATTGGCTGAAGAGACGACGCCCTTAACGATGATTGACAATGATCTCCTCCGAGAGAACAGATTGGTGGAAAGGGGAGAGAAAGAGAAAAAAACACACGCGGCACGTAACGCTGTCAAAGGAGAGATTGCTATCAAATAGCACACCTAGGTTCCTGACTGGTGATGAAGAATCGAGAGAGCAGCTATCAAGTGTTAGACCGTGTTCAAGGTTATTACTTGTGCGGTTTTTAGGTCCGATAATTAACACCTTTGTTTTTTTCAGAATTTAGTAGTAAGAAATTATTCGACAACCAGTTTTTTATATCAACTATGCATTCCATAATTTTCTCAATTTGGTGGGTTTCACCAGGCTGTGAAGAAATATAGAGCTGAGTTTCATCAGCATAACAGTGAAAGCTAACCCCATGTTTCCTGATGATATTTCCCAAGGGTAACATGTAAAGCGTGAAAAAATACTGCACTTGTGATCGATATGATACCTCTTCATTCACTGCTACGAATTGATGGCGGTCAGATAAGTTTGATAAGTACGACTTCCACTAATGCCAACAGAGTTTTCAAGTCTATTCAAAAGAATGTTGTGGTCGATAGTGTCGAATGCAGCACTAAGATCCAGGAGCACTAATAGAGAGATACAACACGATCAGATGATAAGAGCAGGTCATTTGTCACTATTCTGACAGCAGTCTCAGTACTATGAGATGGTCTAAATCCTGACTGAAAATCCTCACAGATATAACTTTTCTCTAAGAAGGAATATAATTCTGAGGATGCTACCTTTTCTAGTATCTTTGACAGAAAAGGGAGATTTGACATATTATAATATAATAATAATAATAATAATAATAGTAATGATGTAATCATCCTGTTGCGCCTGGATGTAATCATCAATAGTAATCATCCTGTTGCGCCTGCAGATTCTAGCCTCCCACATCTACCCAAGGTCAAGGTCAAGGTCAAGGTTTCTTTATTTGTCGCATAATAAATTATACAGGGTATAATCAAAAGTGAAATGTAGATCAAATCAAGTCCGCTCAGTGGACAGTGCAAAGAATAAAAATTATATAAAAGTAACACCACACAAGAGCATATATATATAGGTAAAAAAGAGAAATAAAAAGTAAAATGTGTAATGGAATAAAGAATGGAATAAAGAAAAGTGCAAAACAAGATGTGCAAGATGTTTAAATGTTTATGAAACAGAGTTTGTGTTAAGGAGCCTGATGGCCTGAGGGAAGAAGCTCCTCCTCAGTCTCTCAGTTTTTGCCATCATGCTCCTGAAGCGCTTGCCAGATGGCAGTAAACGGAAAAGATGGTTACCGGGGTGAGTTGAGTCTTTGATGATTTTAGCAGCTCTGCTTTTGCAGCGTTTGAGGTAGATGCCCTGCAGAGAGGGGAGAGTAGACCCTGAGATGCGCTCAGCTAAGCGCACGACTCTCTGTAGAGCTTTGCAGTCCTGGTTTGAGGAATTACCATACCACACTGAGATGCACTGAGTCAATACACTTTCTATGGCCACTGAATAGAAAGTTATCAGGAGACTCAGAGTCCCAGTGTGGCTTCAGAGCCGGCCGGTCAACTGCAGACATGATCTTCTCAGTACGCCAGCTGCAGGAGAAGTGTCGAGGGCAGCAGATACCACTCTACATTGCTTTCATTGACCTTACGAAGGCGTTCGATCTGGTTAGCAGAAGCGGTTTATTCAGACTTCTGCAAAAGATTGGCTGCCCCCCACAACTACTGGCTGTGGTCACCTCGTTTCATGTTAACATGCGCAGCATGGTTTGTTTCAACGGCGCAACATCTGAGTCCTTCTTCGTCAGTAGCGGAGTCAAACAAGGTTGTGTCCTCGCGCCGACGCTCTTCGGCATCTTCTTCTCCATGCTCCTCCAGTACGCCTTCAAGGACTGCCACGAGGGAGTTTATATCCACACTAGAACTGGCGGCAAGCTGTTCAACATTGCTTGTCTCCGCGCCATGACTAAAGTCACAGAGGTACTAATCCGTGAGATGCTCTTTGCCGATGACGCAGCCTTGACATCCCATACTGAAGATGGCCTGCAGCAGCTTGTCAGTCGCTTCTCCTACGCCTGCAAGGAGTTTGGACTGACTATCAGCCTGGAAAAAACCAACATCATAGCCCAGGAAAAAGGCTCCCCTCCAACCGTCGCCATTGATGGGTACAACCTGAAAGTTGTTGAGAACTTCACCTACCTCGGGTCTACTATCTCCAGCTCTCTTTCCATAGATGTGGAGATAAATGGCAGAATCGCCAAGGCAGTAGCGGTCATGGCCAGACTAAACCAAAGGGTCTGGAGCAACAACAACCTTACAGTGAAGACCAAGCTGTGCGTCTACAAGGTCTTACATTTCACTACTGATTATACCCTGTATGATTGTGTACGTGACAAATAATAAAGAACCTTAAAGAACCTTGAAGGCCTGTGTGCTCAGCACACTCCTCTATAGTAGTGAGACATGGACCACTCATGTGAGGCATGAGAAGAAACTCAACAGCTTTCATCTGAGGTGCTTGCGGCATATTCTGTGCATCCAGTGGCAGGACAAAGTACCCAACACAGAGGTTCTGGAATGCGCCGGCATGAGAAGTATGTCAGCCATACTTAGTGAGAAGCGCCTTCGCTGGCTCGGCCACGTCAGGAGAATGGCCCTGGCCCTATTCCCAGGGACCTATTGTATGGCGAACTGGCAGAGGGCTCACGACTAATTGGGCGTCCACGACTGCGCTATAAAGATATCTGTAAGAAGGACATGAAGTTGTCCGACATTAACATTGACACGTGGGAGAGCCGTGCAGAAGATCGCTCCGCCTGGCATTTTGTTGTCAGACAGGGTGTCCAGAAAGCAGAGGAAACCAGGATTAAAAATCTTGCCACAAAGAGAGTCAAGAGGAAGGAAAAGCAACTGGAGCCTCAGCTGGCATCATCATCATCATCATTGTTCATCTGCAGAAAATGCAGCAGAGATTGCCATTCAAGTATTGGGCTTTATAGCCACTCGCGAAGGTGCAGATAGATGGAATTTCATCAAACTAGAAGCCACACCATCGTCTCCCGAGATGGAAGGATGCCAAAGAGTAATGATGTAATATTATTACAATTTAAAATAACTGTTGGTGAATGTCTGTTAAAATGTAATTTATTCCATTCTTATATGCTGATTTGCTGCTCAAGAAACATTTTTGATTTGTATTAATATTTTCCCGTATTCTTTTATGAATAGAAAGTTCAAAAGAACAACTTTTTTTTTTAAATATAAATATTTTATAACACTTTAACTTTTGATCAACAATGCAGAAGCAGAATAAAACCATTATTTCTTCTGATTTGTTGAATCTTTAGTACTTTAATGTTTTTCCTTATGCTTTGGTAAACACGCCTGCATCATCATTAGGCTACAGTTTACAAATAATCATGATTTTATTGTATTAAGAATGAACAATTCAATGTTTCAGGATTTTTATTCTATCAAAATGTGAGTTAAAAGTGTTTGGGCTTTTTCAGGAACTTCCATATGTGGGTGGAGAGTTGGATGAAGAGGCCTGATCTGGGTCGAGGTTATGACGGATGGCAGGCTCTCGACCCCACGCCACAAGAGAAGAGCACAGGTCCTTTTAGTGATTTGTACAAGGCTAATGCATATGGAAAACTCATGTGTTTTTTATTCCTGCTGAAAATACCAGTTTCTTATATACTGGTCTGGTGGGCCCGTTAAGTTGTGGGCTTTGTTCCAAAACCTAGTGGGCTGCCTACATTCATTTTCTCCAAACAATGATATTTTTTTAGGGATTTGATAATAATCATGCTTAAACATCAATATTCTATTCCAAACATCACAGAAATGTTCCGCTGTGGCCCTGCTGCTGTTACAGCCATTTATCATCAGAAGGTGGAGGCGCAGTACGACGTGCCGTTTGTTTACGCAGCAGTGAATGCGAATGTGCATTCAGTAATCATCAGAGATGGGAAAGTATTATCAACCAGCATTGATTATAACAGAGTTGGAGCTCTGATCTGCACCAAACATCCAGGATCCATGTGCATGCAGGACATCACATCTGAATACAAAACTGAGATGGGTAAGAGACAGACAAATACAAAATACTTACCATTAAATTACTGGGAGTTTTATACAAAAATCTCCTTCTTTCACATTTAATATGACAGCACAGTTCATGCACTGAGCAATAATAGTAAGTCACTCTAGCTTTTTTTTTAGGAAGCTGACATGTGTAATCCACCTGACTAGTATCAGAATATGAAAAACATTATTAACAATAGTGTGTGTGTGTGTGTGTGTGCACTCACCGGCCACTTTATTAGGTACACCTGTTCACTTGCTTGGTAACATAAATTGCTAATCAGCCAATCTCATGCAGCAACTCAATGCATTTAGGCATCTAGATGTGGTGAAGACGACTTGCTGAAGTTCAAACCGAGCATCAGAACGGGGAAGAAAGGGGATTTACGTGACTTTCACGATTTCACACTTACAATATATTAGCACGATGAACGTAAGCATATTTGGCGAATAAGGAAATACGTTGTAGGCGTGCTGTCCTGGGGAAGGGCTCTGAGTTCGGGAATGGCCCGAACCCAGAGTACCCCCCAATGTGTGATTAGACTACTGGTTATATGGTGGAGAAGGGGTGGTGGAGGGATGCTGCTTAACTGTCAAATGAGTTGAGGTAAGTCAGCTGTATTTATGTCCCATTGTTGATTGCCTTGATTGCGTACCCCTTGTGTTGATTAGGCTAAGTATCTGACGTGCTCCTCCCGAACCTTGTTAATAAAACATCATTTAAACATGGAATGGTTGTTGGTGCCAGACGGGCTGGTCTGAGTATTTCAAAAACTGCTGATCTACTGGGATTTTCACGCACAACTATCTCTAGGGTTTACAGAGAATGGTCCGAAAAATATAAAATATCCAGTGAGCGGCAGTTGTGTGGACGAAAATGCCTTGTTGATCTCAGAGGTCAGAGGAGAATGTGCAGACTGGTTAGAGAGGATAGAAAGGCAACAGTAACTCAAATAGCCACTCGTTACAACCAAGGTGTGCAGAACACCATCTCTGAAGGCACAACACGTCAAACCCTGAAGCAGATGGGCTACAGCAGCAGAAGACCACACCGGGTGCCGCTCCTGTCAGCTAAGAACAGGAAACGGAGGATACAATTCATACAGGATCACCAAAATTTGACAATAGAAGATTTGAAAAACGTTGCCTGGTCTGATGAGTCTCGATTTCTGCTGCAACATTCAGATGGTAGGGTCAGAATTTGGTGTAAAGAACATGAAAGCATGGATCCATCCTGCCTTGTCTCAACGGTTCAGGCTGGTGGTGGTGTAATGGTGTGGGGATATTTTTTTTGGCACACTTTGGGTCTCTTCGTACCAATTGAGCATCGTGTAAACGCCAGAGCCTACCTGAGTATTGTTGCTGACCATGTCCATCCCTTTGTGACTACAGTGTACCCATCTTCTGATGGCTACTTCCAGCAGGATAATGCACCATGTCACAAAGCTCAAATCATCTCAGACTGGTTTCTTGAACATGACAATGAGTTCACTTTACTCAAATGGCCTCCACTGTCACCAGATCTCAATCCAATAGAGCACCTTTGGGATGTGGTGGAACGAGAGATTCTCATCATGGATGTGCAGCCGACAAATCTGCAGCAACTGCGTGATGCTATCATGTCAATATGGACCAAAATCTCTGAGCAATGTTTCCAACACCTTGTTGAATCTATGCCACGAAGAACTAAGACCGTTCTGAAGACAAAAGGGGGTCCAACCCGGTACTAGCAAGGTGTACCTAATAAAGTGGCCAGTGAGTGTGTGTGTATATATATATATATATATATATATATTAGTGGTGGGCCGTTATCGGCGTTAACGTGCTGCGTTAACGTGAGACTCTTATCGGGCGATAAAAAAAATATCGCCGTTAATCTATTCTCAAAGTTGGGTTGGGAGCTGGGTCTATACTAAGCTATGATGACTTTCACCCTGATATTTTAGCGGATGTATACCTAGCCGAATTGCACTGTAGGGGGCGAGAACGAGTCTTCGAACTAGAGGCTCGCAGTCCGTGATGGACAGATTGTTAACGGCTGGTCTGTGTGGTAATACAATCGGGCAGGACATCCAAACGCTCACCTATCATTCATCAACCTCAAATATGGCTTTTCATCTGAAAGATGTATGTAGTAGCAACTTTACATGGCCGCTCAATATGATGTTAACCTAGAGAAATGTGCGCTATTGAAGTGTTTGTGTGGAAGCGCTTGCTGCAGGACAGGCTCAGCGCTCACTTGCTCTTAAAATCTCCGTCATTTTGGTCATACAGATAAAAGTAGCCTAATACATCTTTCGAATCTGTAAAGACTCTACGTTTATTTGTGTGCACTCAGAATAACAACGAAACGCTTGCGCTTTTAAGCAAACAGGATGCGCTTTAGGTCTCATGTGAACTTGAACGAGAAACTTGAAACTCGAATATATCTAAAAATACAGTACATAGAAAAATATATCTATAGAGAGTGAAATGTCAAAAAAAAAAAAAAGACGTGTGTGTTAGCATGGATGATTTACATGAAATTTAATCTGTGCAACACTGTGCATAATAAGATGGCTTTCAGTTCAATATAATAACAAAAACGACATTTTGGGTTTTATTCAACTAATAAGGTGGGCACGCTGTGATCTGTATTATATTTTTACTGTAATTGACAGTTATCGGCAAAACAACAAAAACAACAACACGGGAGTGGGAGGGAATGGGAGTCATTCTTCCGGAGTGGAACGGGATTTTCCTCCAGTTTTTCGTGGGATTGGGACGGGAAGAGATTAAAGTTTGTGATGCATTTTGGAAACAGGAGATGAGCCCTGGTCTGCGCCACCTGGCTTGAGAAACCCGTTCTCAAAGACTTACTTTTAGTCATTATTTGGGTAGCACACATATTCTGAATGCCTTGAGAATTCAAATGAGCCATTTTAATCTAGATTAATCTAGATTAATTCCAAAATTAATCTAGATTAATCTAGATTAAAAAAATTAATCTATGCCCACCTCTAATATATATATATATACAAGTGCTGGTCATATAATTAGAATATCATCAAAAAGTTGATTTATTTCACAAATTCCATTCAAAAAGTGAAACTTGTATAATGTATACATTCATTCCACACAGACTGATATATTTCAAGTGTTTATTTCTTTTAATTTTGATGATTATATCTGACAACTAATAAAAACCCCAAATTCAGTATCTCAGAAAATTAGAATATTGTGAAAAGGTTCAATATTGAAGACACCTGGTGCCACACTCTAATCAGCTAATTAACTCAAAACACCTGCAAAGGCCTTTAAATGGTCTCTCAGTCTAGTTCTCTAGGCTACACAATCATGGGGAAGACTGCTGACTTGACAGTTGTCCAAGACGACCATTGACACCTTGCACAAGGAGGGCAAGACACAAAAGGTCATTGCAAAGAGGCTGGCTGTTCACAGAGCTCTGTGTCCAAGCACATTAATAGAGAGGCGAAGGGAAGGACAAGATGTGGTAGAAAAATTGTACAAGCAATAGGGATAACCGCACCCTGGAGATTGTGAAACAAAACCCATTCAAAAATGTGGGGAGATTCACAAAGAGTGGACTGCAGCTGGAGTCAGTGCTTCAAGAACCACTACGCACGTATGCAAGACATGGGTTTCAGCTGTCGCATTCCTTGTGTCAAGCCACTCTTGAACAACAGACAGAGTCAGAAGCGTCTCGCCTGGGCTAAAGACAAAAAGGACTGGACTGCTGCTGAGTGGTCCAAAGTTATGTTCTCTGATGAAATTTTGCATTTCCTTTGGAAATCAGGGTCCCAGAGTCTGGAGGAAGAGAGGAGAGGCACAGAATCCACGTTGCTTGAGGTCCAGTGTAAAGTTTCCACAGTCAGTGATGGTTTGGGGTGCCATGTCATCTGCTGGTGTTGGTCCACTGTGTTTTCTGAGGTCCAAGGTCAACACAGCCGTATACCAGGAAGTTTTAGAGCACTTCATGCTTCCTGCTGCTGACCAACTTTATGGAGATGCAGATTTCATTTTCCAACAGGACTTGGCACCTGCACACAGTGCCAAAGCTACCAGTACCTGGTTTAAGGACCATGGTATCCCTGTTCTTAATTGGCCAGCAAACTCGCTGACCTTAACCCCATAGAAAATCTATGGGGTATTGTGAAGAGGAAGATGCGATATGCCAGACCCAACAATGCAGAAGAGCTGAAGGCCACTATCAGAGCAACCTGGGCTCTCATAACACCTGAGCAGTGCCACAGACTGATCGACTCCATGCCACGCCCGCATTGCTGCAGTAATTCAGGCAAAAGGAGCCCCAACTAAGTATTGAGTGCTGTACATGCTCATACTTTTCATGTTCATACTTTTCAGTTGGCCAAGATTTCTAAAAATCCTTTCTTTGTATTGGTCTTAAGTACTATTCTAATTTTCTGAGATACTGAATTTGGGGTTTTCATTAGTTGTCAGTTATAATCATCAAAATTAAAATAAATAAACACTTGAAATATATCAGTCTGTGTGGAATGAATGTATACATTATACAAGTTTCACTTTTTGAATGGAATTAGTGAAATAAATCAACTTTTTGATGATATTCTAATTATATGACCAGCACCTGTATATATATATAATAGTTGAAGCAAACTGAGAAGGAAGAGTGACCAGACAAAACAGAGAGGAATAAAAAACAAACTTTGCACCTACGTATATGGTTTTGATCATATTTATATGTAAATATGCCTTATTATTTTATAGATTTATTGTTGTTGTTTTTTATCTGCATTAAAAAAAACAATACTCCCTTCCAGCTTGCAGAGGTGAAGGTGCTACAGGAAGAGTGGGTAAGTTCTAGTATTTGGTTTTCCTTTTCTTTGTTTGTTTGAGTAATATGACTGAATGCAGTGATCAAACATGTCATTTGGCATGTCCTTTCATGCAGCACCTCAGGGCATTGCAGTTTTTCTCCAGCTTCTGAAAGCCCCCATTGTTGGCGCAAACATTTTTTTCAACGTCATAATCACTAACAATGTCGCTGTTCCGAAACTGCTCAGAAAACATGTGAACGCTCAGAACAAGGAGTACAACCACAATCCAACTGAAACCTTCTGGGAGGATCACGACGACCTGAAGATTGGTCCAAAAGAAAGTAAGAGTTCTGCAAACTATAGTGAACAGCAAACATGACTTAAAATGTATAACCAGAACTTTTGGTTTTTACAGCCAAACGTATTTTTCTTTAAAAATAAAAGAAAACTTTGCCTTGCAAAGTATAGCAAAACATAAAAAACATGAAAGGATGGATGGGTTAGAAGGGGTGGATTTAAATAACCCATAAAATAGTTCACCTGAAAATGAAAATTGACCCCAGGATTTACTCCCCCTCAAGCCATCCTATGTGTGTATGACTTTATTCTTTCAAATAAATACAGAGTTATATTTAAAAAAAATCCTGGCTCTTCTAAACTTTATAATGGGAGTGAAAGGGTGTTGAGATTTAAAAGCACATCCATCCATAACATGGGGGTTGGTGGTAAATAAAGGCTTTCTGAAGTGAAGCTAGATGCCACTCGCATGCATTTTGTTGAGATCACATGACCAAAAATGTAGCCTACTACTCTCTGATATGTGTATCTTGGAACGCATACTGCATTATGTTCATTTACTATTTTTTTAAATAGTGGGCAGTGTACATTGCACAGTAAGATAATAATCAATTCTGAACACAGCCAGTATTCATAACACATTTCGTCTATGTCCAAGACTTACAGTGTAAAAACTCCCATATGGATATTATTGTTTCATATGATTTTGAATGCCAAAAGGTGGCGAACTGACTCATTAGGAATTGCTCAGTCAAATCCATGATTCCTGTTTCTTGTACTCCACCAGCTGTGACTATAAAACATGAGATCTCCTTCAAGGAGTACATGCTGAAGGAGGCCGCGGAGGATTCTCTGGTGAACCTGGCCGTGGTTATTGAAGATGTGAAGTCTCAGGAGAGAGTGCTGGCTTCAGGAGTTCAACATCAGCACCCCTTCCCTCGATATACAGGTATATGTATTATGTATGCCCAATCCATGTTGCCATTTAATGTTGAAGTTTAAAAAAGTCAGCATGACTTGACCAATCAGTTCTCAAAGGACAAAATAGAGTCCCACCCTTCAATGAGCTGAGAATGCAGTTAGTAAGATGAAATGACAAGACATTTGTTTAGCTACAAATTAAACCATTTTCAGGTTCATTTTAATTTCTACTTACTAAAGACATGCATCAATCCAAAATCATAGATCCTATGTGGTCAATATTTTGGTAACACTTTACTTGAGATCTTTATATATAATGCATTATAAACGTATTTTTATAGCATCAATTATGTCTTGTAATGCACCTTATAATGCATTACATGATCTTAGTAATAACTGTAACCACACTTATATTACATCATAATATTTCTGTATTCATTGTTACTATTTTAAAAGTATAATGCATTAAAATACATAACAAACAACTAATTTCTACGGAAGCCTGTTTCCACCACGGGATAAATATTTGATTTATTACATCATATCTTACTTTCTTCTCAGAATTATACGTTTGTATCTCACAGTACAGAGTTTATATCTCATAATTATGTTCCGATATCACAAATAATTTTCAAATATTAAAATGCATGTTAATTTTGGTTACAATTATTTTTGGAAATCTATCATGCATTATAACATCCAAGTGTTTTATAAACACCTTTATAATGCATTATCCATGAAGGCTTCATGCATAAATTGTTATCAAGATTTTATATTTTTGCATTTTTTCTTCCAGATTCAGAACGAGTGTACGGTCATCAATATGCAGCAAGTGGCCACAGTGACCTTCACCAACCCGTTCAGCATTGCAGTGAGCGGTGAACTGAGTGTGGCCTGTCCAGGGCTTCAGGAGAAAGCTCAAACAAGGTACACAAAGTGTTTCAAGTCTTTCATGAGTATACACAACATAATCATACAAGTAAATGACTGTTATGAAACCGGTTTCTCCAAACATGCCCACATCATCAACACATGTATTATTTGGGATAAACCCCTTGAGATGCCTTGTTTTTAAGGGAGTCCTATGATCAAACAAACAGATAGCTTTGCTTATACTGCACTCCATTGGTTAATGCAGTAGTTGAGCTGGCTGGGATGTTCAAACAAACAGAATAATGTTTAGAAAGTGTCAGTGTTATACTTTTCAGAAATATCGACCAACGGATGTCTCCTCATAATTAGGTTGAGTATTATATAAAAAATATAGTAGGAGATAGTATATAAAAAAATACACATCCATATTCATCCGTTTCCATCCACACCCATTTCCTACTAAGTCATGTTGACATCTGCCAACTCCTTTCCAAATTTAACAATACAAGTACAACAGTGACTTACAGTTACAGTATAATAAAGCCACATTATATATCACTCTAATTAAAAAACAATAGAGAGATTATTACGATTTAAGATAGATCCCATATTAATTTAGATTTTACAGTAGTAACAGTATTTAGCAGAAACTATGGTTACCGTGATGAATGTTTGTTCACATACCTGAAGAGTGAGTCTGTGTGAACAAGTCGCTGATGGGCGTCAAACAGTTGAGTTCAATCAGATATATGTGTACAGTTCACTGAAAGGGTGTACACAGTGTACAGCTGTCTAAAAGTTACGCACCTGTTCGTCAGCATTTCTGAATTACAGGTTATTTCAGTTTCTGTGTATATGAATATCGCAGAATCTCTAGTGTAAGTTAATCTGTGTTTAAACTGTAGATTTGCCCCTTATAGGCCTAAAATGAACCTCTGTGTAAATAACTAAACCTTAACATGAGCAGCTGTAATAGTGATGCTTGCCTGTTGTTGCTCCCTGAATGTCCTTTTCCTTATATTTCAGGCTTACGATCCAGCCTCGAGAAACCATGAGGAAGCCCATTAATTTCACTCCCAGGATGGCGGGTGCTAAGATGCTTTACGCTAGTTTAGTGTTGATGAATCCTCCCACCGTCCTGCACGGATTCAAGACCATCAATGTTCAAGCATCTTAGAGTCAAACACCTTTAAAATGACTGTGAAGCCACAACATGAAGTACTATGTAATGCTCTTCTAATACACTATCAGCCTTTTTGTAAAATAAGTATGATGTGTCCAACACTTTTCAACAAGTTAGTATAAGAAATGTGTTCCTGCTGTGAACTAGCCCTCTGCTGGAAAATGCATGTGAACAGATCGCAAACAAGCACAACACATGGACACATTAAGAAAAAATACATTATTTATTGGCTAAATAATCTTGAATATACAGTTCTGAGAGAATCAAGTCAAAAAATATTTTTACAGTGATATTTACAGTAAAAAAAAACAAAGCAATAAAGGTGTTTCAGAGACAAGTTTAGTAAAATAAAAAAAAAAAAAGACCAGAAGAGTGCTTCTGTAACTTTGGGCCCTTTTTTGTCCTAAAGGTTAGTAAAATATATGAGTTTTATTTAGTTAGTTAGTTAGTTAGTTACATGTGACATTAAAACAGTCCTGGAAACCGTTTACAGTGTCTTAGTGTTAAAATATGTACCAGAACAAAACAGAAAAAAAGATCTAATTTCAAATCTTAAATACTCTCACATTCTTAATCTATTTGAGAAATGGTAACAATGATGATAATACCACAAACTAAAGCAAATACATGACACATAAAAAAGAGGTTTGCTGAAAATGAGAAGAAATATTCTGATAACATTTTTTTTCCTATTTCCCCTTTTAATTACTGTTATTAATTTATTGTACTTTTTGTACCCTGTTGCAAAGGCAAAAACTAACCAAATTTTGATACAATCAAAAAAAAAATCACGTATTAGCAAGTAAATGTATCTTTGTTTAAGAATGTTCAGATATTGTTACTGGAAAACCATTGAAATATCATAAGTAATGAAATGGTTTTTGCAGTGTAAACTGTTCCAGGACTGTAGTCTTCTCTGTGTTTCTCTGGGGTTTGGTGGTGTTGTGTTCTCCTCTGACAGCAGAAGATGATCCGTCTCATGCAGGAGTAACAGCTCCAGTCTCTGCAGAACTGATTAACCCTTTAGAGAAAGCATCAGTCTCTAACAGAAAACAACAGCAGCAAACTAACAGTTTATAATGTTCTGGGACAACAAGTGTGATGAACATGTAAACTGAACATGAACTATAGACATACAAACCATGATGATTTTTGTGTGGCCATATGCGGTTATGAATGTTTACTAAAACACAGAGACATAGAGGCATATTCAAACCATTTCTGTAAAATGTTCTAAATACCAGATTACAGTTTTAACTGATGATGAGGGAATTCAAACTATAATAAGAAAGAGTAAAATACCATTTGGTGGTTGTTGTATGTGGTATTAATCACCCGTTCACATGTATAAATCCTGTCGGTCTAATCGAGGCACATCTTCTGCATTCACAACTAACAATTTCATCATCATCTTCACACGCTCCAAACTCATGCGGCTGTGTGTGTAATGCATTGCCAATGCTGGAGAGCTTTTGTCATGACTGATCTTCCATGTAAAGTTATATGCACACGCCCACACACATGCACAAACAATGCGTGTCATCTATTTGTAACGTGCTGTCATGTTTCTGCGCTATATTTATTGTAACTGACACTGCAGTCTAAACAAAAAGATCAAAACATTAGAGCAAAACAAATCTGAAATTCTGGAGAATACATTTCTTTCAGCTGTGGCCTGAGGGTAGGCGTACATGTTTCAACACATTTAAAATATCTACATAGACAACATTTGCATATTTGGGAAACACTTTTATCCTTGTGTCTTGCCTGGGAATTGAACTCATGACTTTGGATATGATTCCACTTTCATACAAACACTGACATTAACTTAAGAAGATACCTTCTTTAGTCAAGTTTTGAGGCAGTACCCTTATCATTTACAGGAAAGGCAATTATATGATGAATTGTATTAAGTTCAGTAAAACATATCCATCCAATGTTTGGATGAAATAAGAATGAATGTTAGATCTAATCACTGAATAGTGAAAAGTATTACATTGCCTGTAATAATTTTATGTTGTTGTGACTCTCTTCTACCTACAGTACATTTTCCACTGGGAGAGGCATGCTGTCTTTTACCAATTCAAAATAATGTAGAATTTAAGTAATAATTTGACGCTTTATGTCAGGGGTGGGGAACGTTGATCCTGGAGGGCTGATGTCTCTGCAGAGTTTAGCTCAACCCTAATCAAACACACCTGAAGCAGCTGATAAAAGTCTTCAGGATGCAGTTGTGTATTTTTTTCCAGGGATTTTCAGGGTTGGATCTAAACTCTGCAGGAGAGTGGCCCTCCAGGATCAACGTTCCCCACCCCTGCTTTATGTCATCATTTTAAACTGTCTTTTTTTGTCATAATTTCGATTTGTCTCATAATTATGACTCAATATCATAAGTGAAATTGTCATAATTTTGACTATGTCCGTTTAAACCTTTTGTGATTTGATATATTTTACCTCACCATGACATTTTGTCATAATTACAAACAGTCTAATTACTTTTTATGTCATAATTTAAACTTAAGATATAATTTCAACCTTTCATAAATACCATAAATATGAAATTATCCCATGTGAATTATGAATTATCAAATCATGTTTTTTTCTTATGTGGTGGAAATGGGCTTCTGTAGTCTACAGTACACCTTGCAAGTGTTTGTATCGTGCATTAAGTTCTCTTATAACGTTTTGTTTTTAGTTTGAATGATGTCTTTGTAGGCAGCAGGCAGCGAGTTTGCTCTTGAAACTGTTTCTATTCAGAGGAAAGACAGAACGACTTGAGCTGTAATTTAATGTAAGCATTCATTTAACCGCAGGCGCTCACAGTCACTTTTGCTGTATCTGACATCACATGCATTCATGTTAAAATGCATTATGATTTTTTTTCCATACCTCATGGTAATGAGGCTCAAATTGGAATGGCCCCTGGAGCTCAATGTAGGACACAGCAGACAAATACACAAGGCCATAGCTCAACTATTTGTAAATTTGAATATAAATGTTCTTGTTGACTCTCTGGTACCCATTATGTAAAGATCCAGCTTACATGCACCAGCCGAGCAACTACCATTGAGACAAAGATGCATGCATGCAGATCTCTCTCCAGCTGTTACAGACCTCTGGCTCCCCCTGTGGCTGCTCTTCTGTAGTGCACTGAGGATGCAGACGTGTGCGGGCTGAGGGATGGCCGGTGCCTTGCTCCTCTCCAGGTGCCAGTGATGGATGTCATGGCTAATTTTACACACCATGAACTAAATCACCACAGTCACCATCTCTCACGCTGCTGGAAGAGGAGCACAGTTCGACTATTTACAGAGCACCTGGACTGCACTACATTACCTTTATAACACACAGATTTTATTTTTCCTGCTAATTATTTTCATATCATTACACTTGTGTACTGAAATCAAACAAGGCAACACAAATACATCTATAGCACAATAAACATGAATGATGATCAAAAGGTTTCTTATTTCAGCTGTGTAAGTTGTCAGTACACACCATTTTTCAAGTTCAAGTCCACCAAAATTAATCTATTCTCCTGTCTGGTGTTTTGTCGGACAAAATGGCAGATTCGGCTTAATCATTGGTCAAATTGCCTATTAATCAACCTCCTGGAGAAGGGTCAAGTACACTATATTTGAACTCTGTTTGAAGGACTCGTCACTACGACATTTCTCCTTGTTGATAACAAAAGAGTAAACTCATCCCATTTTTCCCATTATCTGTGAGGTATTTGCCATGTAATCACAGCCTGTAGTCCTGGAGGTTTTTCTTTCTTTTCTTTAGTTGGTCCTCTGTGTTGCCTGATTGAAATTCTCTCTGACAGTTTCACACGGGTCAAAATGAACCCACCTTTGCCTGGTAATGGTCATTCCCATGAGAGATTCAGTCTTCTCCTATCAGCACTGATGAAGCCAGACGTGTGTGTGTGTGTGTGTGTGTGTGTGTGTGTGTGTGTGTGTGTGTGTGTGTGTGTGTGTGTGTGTGTGTGTGTGTGTGTGTGTGTGTGTGTGTGTGTGTGTGTGTGTGTGTGTGTGTGTGAGTGTGTGTGTGTGTGTGTGTGTGTGGGCATGTTCATGTGGTTTATGAGGACACAAATTTGTATAATGACATGACATAGGTATTACAAGGAGAAGGTGATTTATGAGGACATTTTCAGTGTCCCCATAATTTAAAATGCTTATAAATCATACAGTGTGCGTTTTGGGGGAAAGTAGAAATGCACCGTCTCCTGTGAGGGCTAAGTTTAGTGTGTAGGTGTAGGGCAATAGCACATACAGTTTGTACAGTATAAAACCATTACGCCTATGGAGAGTCCCCAAACCATAAAACCAACATGTGTGCGTGTGTGTGTGTGTGTGTGTGTGTGGTGTGTGAGTGCAAGTGCGTGTGTGTGTCCTGCTTGACACAAGGCCTGTACATCTGGGATAAATTAGGAAAAGAAGGAGAACTGGTTAAAATGCATGAGTTTTAGTTCAGCTCAATTGACCAGAACTGTGCTTCCCAAAAGCAATGTCATTGATGATCTCTACAATCTAGAATACAATCACGGTTTTACAGAATGTCTAATCTTCTGCGTATTATTTACTTCTATTACGTTACATATTTTTGCATCAGGAACACAAGCAAATTTATATGAAATATGCTTTTATTGATTTTTATTGTGATTGATGTGAAATACAGATTTAGTTTTTCAAATGAACACGAGTGTATTGTCCTAAAGATAAAATATAATAAAATCTTATGTATTTACAACACTCTTTATTTAGTTAATTATTTCAATCCTGTATAGTTGCTCAGAATCTTGTTCTAATTGGACAATCTCTTGGTTATTATTTCAGTGTTTGAAAAAAAAGTTAAAATAGTTGAAAGCTTTGAAATTTGATAAGCTTTACTTTATCTATTTTTTTTCTAAACATAGGCCTCATATTAACTGAGAGACGAATTGGCAAATTATATTTTTGAAAAATTGTACTATGTAAAAATCATATAAAGGCATACATTGGACAAAAAGTCACTTTCCTAAGTATTTAAAAAAAATGCATGTCCATGTCAGCTACAAATATACTTTATACACTAGTACATTTATGCTCTGATGTTTACTCACAGCAGCTCATTAAAAATGTTCATATTGTATAAGTGGCAATGACAAAGTAAACCGTGAATGCCAAATGTCAAGTTGTTATGTCATATGTCCAGAAACAACAACAAGCACAACACACAAACACACACACACACACACACACACACACAGACACACACAGATACACACACACACACAGACACAGACACAGACACACGACACGCATGCACAAACACACACACACACACACACACACACACACACACTCTTGTAACTTTTCATATAAATGCTAAAGTGTATTTAGAAATTATGTTTACATTTCACTGGCACTAAAGATACTAAACATCAAATTAGTAAGAATGAGCCTTTTATTAAAAATCCAAGTTGATGTGAAAAAATCTGAGACTTGTTTATTAATTCATTTAATGAATTATAAATCATGTCTGGTCATATGAATCGGAGGGACTCCTCTTAAGTAGAATAAATCAGTTTGTCAATTTTGTGATCAATTTTGTTACTTGTTTTCATCACACATGTTTTCATAACTGTCTTGCAGAGAATGTTTCTCATGACACACTTTGCAAATTGTACCAGTGGTTGTACCAAACAACACGTGCAGGTTGTACCAATGGGCCCTGTTTGAGATTGCTTAGTTTGTATGTTTGTTCATAAATCCAGTCAGCTGTTTTTCTTTTCTCTGAAAGTGTTTTTGAATGAATAGTTGAGCGAATGAATCTGCGACTCCTTTATAAAGACAATGTATAAAGACTATGACTCATTCCTTAATATAGTCACTTGATTTATTTCTGCGTTATTTAAACAAACTGCATGAGTGAATGATTAAATAACTCACTAATAATGATAGTCACTTGTCACAATCTACTGGCGTAACAATGTAACCTGCAGAAACAGTCACTGAAAAATCCTCTTTCTGTTTGCAGAAAGTACAATAAATCCTGCTCACACATTTTTGATGACATTTTTCGAAGCGTATTCATCTGATAAGGAACTCTCATTCCCTCCCAGTGTAAAGTATAATGCCACCATTGCACTTATTTCCCAGCTGTATACAATTCTTACTTGTATGGCAGCTCACTGAGAACATTGTGTTCGCTCCGAATTATTTGAAAGCTGATGTCTTTCCATATTTAGAGGCATTCGAGGTATAAGAGTGCTCCATGAGTGTTAGCGAGACGAGAGACAGAGAGAAGTGTCTCTTGGCACCTACACTGAATAAAATTAGCATTTCTGGACATCATCATCATCATCTCCGGTGTGAGGGTAAACAGCCACGATGTGTCGGCTGCCTCAACGGATTTACTTACTGTTATATCTCATGACTGAAATAGTTATAATGGCTTTCTGAGTTTCTCTAACATAGTTGGGTAGAATGTGGCTGTTTAATTTAATGTCTCTTTTTGGAGATTTTATTTTCTGTTTTGTTGGTGCTATGCAATAAAATACAGCACATGCAGATATTGTAGTATGACTTTAAAAAGCTGTAAATGTAAATATATATTAGTGGTTCTCAACTGGAAGAGTGTTGTTAAAAAAGCAATGCAAAAAATACTAAATGCAAATAAAAAAGCAGCTATATAATCATGATTAGATAGGAAGAATTACATTTGTTACTTTGATTATTATTATTTTTTATATGCCTAAATATATTTTTATTCAAACTAATTTTAATTTGCCAATATCTGATAGCTACTTTATGATCATTATTAAGAAAACATTAGCTCAGTGTGACTACACTGCTTTCTCATGTTCGTGAAATCATGCATAAAGATGTTTGGCTTTTTCTCATTTTAGTGACACACTGTCTGTTCTCAGATGCTATAGTCTGACACATTATCATTCACTGATAGTCGTGTGGGATGCAGCAGTTGTTTTCTGACTGGACTTGTTTCCATGTGCATTAGAATGAAGCATTTCTCTGTTTAAATGGCCTCTGCTGGCAGCGTTTTCACATGCGGTCATTTGTCTGCATTAGTGCTGCCAAACACGCTGGCTAATGAAGCCGGTTTGCTTTCATTGCCACAGACTGTTGTGGTGGCTCTCTCTTTATTATTTCATTCACTATCTGCTCTCTTCCCGTGAGAGAGTTTCAATTATCATTTGTTTGGTGTGCGAGTGTAAGTGTTTCCCTTTTATTAATTACATCAAATTTCTATCTAGCTATAAAAGACGGAAGGTCAAATTGAGGAAATCTCATGTTGAAATAAAATGATGCATTCATATGAACAAATTGGGTTTCATAAAGCTCTGATATTGAATTCTATTTCTGTGCTGTAATTGTTTGTTATTGGATGTCATATTGATGTTACAGCCAACAAACAAAGACTTCTTGCATGCATTTCCCATCCAGTTATTTGTCTAGTTTAACTCGAGCTGCATAGCAGCACTAAAATGCTTCTTTAAATAATATATGTGCCACTCTCAGCCTCTCTGCTGTTATGAAGGCAGGGAACACATAAAAGCAGATAAAGCTGACCTTACCACACACACATATCACCCAACATCCATGCCAGGACTTCAGAGTGCTTATATGACTTCAGTACGCTTACATGGACAACAATATAACAACAATATTCAGATTTTAACACGATGAAGATAGTAATTAAGAATCTACCATGCAAACAGAGATTTTTGATTAACTTAATCCGGCTAAAGTCATACTCGCAGTGAACAAATCGAATTAAGACGTGTGGAGTATTTCTATTTGAGTCGCATTATCGAAGTGCATTATAGACATGTGCACAACTTAATCACGCTATTACCGTCGTGTAGGACTTTTCACAGCATTTCTTGGCAGTGGTCAAACAAAAGAGCAGCGTCATCTGTATAGCATGACAAATAATTAACTGCACTTGAAGCTTTCGTAAAATAAAAATTAAACACCCAAAACTGTATATGGGACCATAACGAAGACAAACTATACATTGATGCGGAAATGGAGGAACATCTAATTATGCACTATAAGAAGTAAAACGATCTGGGAGGTAGTTGACTCCAATATACACTCCAATATATCAGGAGGCGGTAATGCACCTTATTTCCATTAAAACAACAAAGAAGAAGAAGAAGATGTAAAACGGGAACATGAAAGGAATATTCTAGAAGCAACTCATGTAAACACCTTAATCATAATACTGTCTTATTCAGAATAAGGGAAATAATTAGATGTCGATGTGAACTTACCCCATTTTTCTTAAATATGTACAAGCATGTGTGTATTTATATATAGCCTACATAATAAATGTACACACACATATAATGTAAACAAAAACATTTATTTTGGATGCGATTAATCACGATTAATCGTTTGACAGCACTAATGTTTTTAATGCTGATTGATGCATATTGTCCCTTTTTATATTAATACATAATAAAAAATAATAATAAAAATTCTGAAAGTCTAATATAGCTTTTGCTTCTCTTCTAAAAGTCAATATAATAGTGTCTGCTAAATGCATAAATGTATAACTCACGTCTTTAACTTTCATTGGAAGCGTATTCATTTATTAAACAGGAGCGAGTGTCTCAGAGATGTTCATTTCAAGCATGGCTTCACCTCACTCTCTCTTTCTGTCATATGTGCATCTGTTGTTAATGCCTGTTTGTGAGCGGTGAGTGTTCTGGGTCTTGGCATCTCACAGCTGGCACTTCTGAACAGACACACATGGCTTTCAACGAGCTCTATAGCTGCCATCACTCAACATGAAGCCCATCTGCTGCAGCACTTAAAGAGATAATGCATGTGTTTAGTGTTCGTTTGTGCGCTCTACAACACCAGCAAGATCATTCTCTGAGACAATAATTAAAAGCAAAAGTTTTGGGCTTCTCATCTTGATACACAAACTTGCAAACTCAACCAAAGTTGCATGGTGTGCAGTGATGCAGGAAAAGGGAGTGGATATTGTGTTTATCATCTTGAATGTACGTATAACATCTGTGCAATTGTCACATGCATAACATAACACATTCATGCAAAGTAATTTTACATGCTATACTGCAAAAATTATTTTCTTACTTAGCATTTTGTCTCGTTTTCCAGTAAAAATATCTGAATATTCTTGCATTTTCTGGAAAAAAAAAATATGTTTAAAAAAGAGAATATCGGTCAGAGGGGTCAGAAAAATAAACGTAATTTTAGAAACCTGTTCTTTTTGTTTCAAGGTTGTAGCTTTCTTGGTCTATTAGCACGAGCAGCAGCATGTGCCTGGACCTTTTCATTACCATTTAAATCACTAACTCATTAACACAGCAAACCAATCAATTATCCTATTGATCAATTAAGCTTTAAGACGTTCTCTATTTGAGCTTTGAGTCATGTTCAGATTATACTGTACGGAGACGTATGACCACATTCAATGGCACTTTCAAGGTTAGCAGCGGCTAAAGTGCTGGCCTTGCCCTTCACAGCAAGAGAGGCATTTAAATCCATCTGCAATGAAACGCTGCTTTTAAAAGCAAACATCGCTGATTGAAAAGTTCAGAGAGACAGCATGCAATTTTCTACTGACCTTTAAGGCAACTAAGAACTTGTGAAAACCTTTTAGCCACACAGAAAACTACTGTGTGAATGATTTTATTTAGCATTGAGAGTGCACAATAATGTTTCTCTTTTATGCCTTTCATTGGACAGGAGAGCATTAAAGAGGGGGCACAGGACCTTGAGATGGGGATCGAACTCGGGTCGTCGTGAGCACAGTTGCACTATATGCTGGCGTACTAACAACGCAGACAATAATACATTTTTCTAGGAAGTGTTCCTTTAATTTCTACTGTTTTATTTTATTTAATTTTGAGACTGAAACGGAGACATGATTGCAGCCAGCTTTTAATGCAGTATCTCCCCACTGGAACAATTTCTGATATGTAGTTACAATACACCAGAAATCTTACACTTCATTTACATGTTAAACAGGTTCTCTAAGTCAGAAAAGGCAAAAGCACACTTGCTCCCTTGGGCTCAGATCTGATCCTGATGTCTGCGAGTTGGTTTGAGAACTGGACACATTAACATTTGTGAGGCCGGTTCAACTATTTTAGCACTGGTTATTCCATTTCCTTCAGCCTCACAGCGATGTTTAATATTTATGAATCTGCTAAATGCTTGGACTGTCTGTAAGATTATACAATACTACACTGTGGTCTACAGAAATGAAAGCAAAGACCAAAGCAATGTTTACGCTGCTCAAGGAACTCTAGATTCGCATTGCAGTGTTTTTATATGAATAATGTAAAAACATGCACTGAAGAGCAGTAAGTCAGGTAGGAACATTTTATACATTATTTCCAATAATAATAATATAGGTCAGACTTTCTTGGATCTAATGGTGCACTGATGTTTTCCTGGATGGTTGTATTTATAAGTTGCAAAGGTGAAATTATGACACCCTGTGTGTTCAAGTCTCTTTGGCCAGAACAAGATGACAATGTACTTTTTCTACAAAAAAATCAAAAAAGATTTTATAACTCAACTTTTACAAAATGATGAATAAATTGTACATTTTTTACTGTTTTTATCACTGGTACAAAGGTGCTGTAAATTGAATTTATACTTATTCTATAGCACAATTAGGCTATATAATAAATACTATTATTTTGTACAGGCAACCTACCTTGTTGTAAATGGGGAAAAATAAAGTTCAACAAATTTACTGTCAAAATAGACTCTGCATCTATTGGATCCGCCATATTTTCTCAGTAACACACACGCCTCCAAAACTAAAACTGCTTGAAGAAAGTTGAGTTGAGGTTAGAACATCGTGGTGGCCAGTGTTCGAACTATACCGTGGACTTTAGAGGGAGTCCATTTTTAATATATATATGGGGAGGGCAGGATTTGTGCACTTGCAATGGACTTACAATGACTTCCAAAAATACATAACAGCTACAGGTGTATGCACTACTTACTTTATGCGAGCACTATATAGGATAATTCACTATACAGGATTTACCCTATTATACTTAATCGACCCGAATTGATAGGTGAAACAACAAACAGCCACCCACAAATACTCTACAAACCAAGCATCAGGCTGTCTTTGAGTTCACATGAACAAAACGTTACTACTCAGGCTACAGAAGAATACAATAATTCCTCCGTTCAATTAGGCCTAAGACATCGAGAGTCACGCAGACCTACTTAACAACCCAGCCACAACACATAATTGGGAATAACATGCCTGACTTTAACACAGAATCGACCACAGAGGCCTGGGGATCTGTGAATCGGTCGTGCTGTTAACATCATCACTACACAATTTATTAGTAAAACCAAAATGTATTCAACTGCCTTGTGTTCTTTTTGCCATGGTGGCTACATGATGCTAACTGCAGAATGGATTTCAAGGACTTCGCGCGCAGATCAACAGCCTGCAACGTTTATATTTTTTTCTACGAATCTTTGAGTTAACATGTGTTAAACATGAGTGGAATTTGCACCGCAGTGCTCCCACACCTTGATGCTCATGACAAGAATGGCATGTATAGTTAAGGCCTAAGGCCTAAGTATACTTTTTTGTATTCGTACGTTAGCGTATGCGCACAGTCATACAGGCAGCCTTGCAAAGTAAACTTAATTTGACTCGTACGCATACACAGAGGTTCGACGCATGCACTTTGCGCCAAATTGCAATACCTCTTCTGGCCTAGCGGGGCCCATAGGGAGCAGTTATGAAGATTACAGTGTGACGAAGGACACGGAAGAAATACTCATAGAAGAGAGGTTCTCTGTCAAAAAGCAGAGTAAGCACAGCGGAAAGGCTAGCCGTAACCAAGTATTTCTGAAAGCTACCGTTTGGGAAGCCGGACAGTGTCTACGTTTATTCCGGAGGTGTGTCCATATGTTTATTGGTCCATATGTTTATGCAGTTTCTCTTCGGCTACCTTGTGAATCGATACCTCCACGGCAGCGTTTCCACCTTGCGGATAAACTTATTTCTGCAAGAGAGTTTAATGCGCATGTACGACCTGCGCATACAAAGTACTAAAATGCGGGGGCGCGCGTACAGTACGGGTATACTATTCTGAAATCGCATCACGCGCACTGTACGCTGTCTCTCGCGTACGCGTACAAAGTGAAGTATACTTTGGCCTTTATCTTTATTGAAGTGAATTAGGTTTAAATGGCCGACATGCATTAATTAATTATTTTTTTGTGCAATTTTACCCATAATAACCTACGATGATCACATTACACAAAACTGAAATTGCACGTCGAAATAACACATTGTCAATATTTTTTGAGACCCCCAAAATTTCCCAAATCAGGTTTTCAGGGGAGCCCATGTCTTATTAAGGGGAACTGAGCTCCCCCATAGTTCGCACCCTGGTGGTGGCGATCGTGTGCGTTCAGCTCATTCGATCTTTCCGACATGACTTGAATGGAAAAAGGTAGTTTTTTTTGTTTTATGGCTACAAACAGGGTCGGCGCTAGCTATAGGCAGAGCAGGCAATTGCCTAGGGCCTCGGACTTTGAGCATGGGCCTCCATAACCGCAACACATCCCCTATATTGTTTTGCACTTTTTATCCCATTGCACATTTTACTCTTATTTCTCTATTTTACCATATATATGCTCTTGTGTTGTGTTACTTTTATATAATTTTTATTTGTATTCTTTTGCACTGTCCACTGAGCGGACCAGATTTGATTACATTTCACTTCTGATTATACCCTGTATAATGTATTATGTGACAAATAAAGAAACCTTGTACCTTGAACCTTGATATGCTGGTCCACCAGTCAAGACGGATAGAAATACTAACCTCATTGTTCATTGGATATAGCTGAATTATCACTCATCTGCAATTAAACCAATTAATGTTGCAGTTTCAATTTGGGCCTTCTGAATGTTTGAGGTGCTGGGATGCAAAAGGCTAAACAGGCACACAAAGAAGTATAGCTCCTAATACAGGTGTGTGAGTTGTTGTCATCTATTTTGGAGTGATTGCAATGTATTATAAATATAAAACTTCCAGATTCCTGGAAAGATAATTCACTGCTTTATTACGAGTTTAAATTTGTGTTTACGAGTGTCGCTGTGAATTTGCACGTACAATGAATTCGCTCGGAAGCTGAGTAGCATAATAGCTACAAAAAGCAGAGAAGTTTGTATGCAAAGGTAAAAAGCAAGCACCCTAGAATATTTTTTTGATGTTTCAAAAACATTGGTGTCATCTAAATTCGGCTGATGTTTAGGATTACTGCTCTAACTCAGTTTCAACTTACTAAATATTTGTTTCTGCTTAGCGACCGTGTCTTTTTGTTCCACTTGATTTGTATGTGTATATATATATATATATATATATATATATATATGTGTGTGTGTGTGTCATATTTAACAATGAAATACATAATATCATATTAATAATATTAATAATATAACACTTTTTGAAGTTAATATCAGTGGCGTAACAAGTCAGCCCCAGGCCAAACTCGCATAAATTTGTTAATTATTTTTTTTGTCATAAATACCGTTACGTGACTATTCACAAGCTGTTTTTAATTATGTAATAAATGCTTGAAAATAATATTTAACGTTTTCAAGTCCATTCGATTGCACGGCAGCGCCACCCAATATTACTGCAATAAAGTTTTTGTTAATAACAAAGTCTCATATTTCTGTACATTTAAAGACCAAATACAAACAATAAATGTGTTTTGTGCTCTTTTATTTGTAGTGAGGTAACTACATTCGCCTCAGTTCAAGCTGCATGTAAATCGATTATATTTTCCTCTTTAATATTTGCATCACGAAATAAACATGAATAAATATTTGAATGCATATTGAAAAAAATAATCAGAACAATTTATACAAATTAATCTTTCATGAAATTGATCAATTAGAGTTTTAAAAATATCTATAAGCCTTTGTGTTATTGCTGATTTTCGTGTTAAGAACAACAGGTTGGATGCCACAGACGTGTAATTTTCACATTAATTTCACGCAATATAATATGATTTTATTGTCGTAAATTTGACTTTATTACATTAGTATGACATTAATATTATTTAGTTATTTTTCAGTGTGACACTAAAATGCCACTGTGGTATTTGTACTGTATGAAAACACAATCTTAGCACAGCGGCCCAAAACAACAAATATCAATAAACAGCACTGTTTCTAACGTTGATAATAAATCACCATATTAGAATGATTTATAGGATCATGTGACACTGAAGACTGGATGAATGGCTGAAGAAAATTCAGTTTTGCATCACAGAAATAGGCCTATATTTTAAAGTATAGTAAATTAGAAAACCAGTATGTTGTAATAATAGTTAATAGTTCAATATTATAGTTTTTTTCTGTATTATTTTATTAAATATGCTAAAGCCATGCTTGATGAGCATAAGAGACTTCTTTCAAAAACACAATGTTTCCTATTTTTTGTACTGTACAAGTAACAATATACATATTGTATAAAAAAGGTTAGGAATCATATTTGTTTCAAGTGCTTTTTATTCATGTCTCCAACATGAATTTAGCCTAGGGCCTCCTAATGTCTAGAACCCGCCCTGACTACAAATGATCATATCTGATCATCTGCAGATGTACAACATGCTACTCTATTAAATACAGTCTGTGATCTTAATCATGGGTATTAACTGTGGATATGTTTAGTCTGCACACGTAGAAAGCAACTTTCACCTGACGAAAGGAGCAGGTTCATGAATGATCTTATATCGCTCCGCCTAATTGATCGTTCAGCAGACCGCATCACACGCGCCCCTCCGCCGTGTGTTCCTCCGCCGCAGCCGCGCGGCAATTAGTGCGCTCCGGAGCGTGACGACCAGACACCGACCGACGCTCAGGTGCCGCTTTACCGGCAGGATCTGATGAGTGATAGAGCACAAATGCGCTCGTTTGGAGAGATGCTGTGGATTATACACTCGCTGGGGCTTTATTCCCAAATCAGCATGAATTTGGCAGTGGACAATCACGTATCTGGAAACGGTAGGTGTGTGTGAAGAACGGAAACAAACGGAATGGCATTGAGTTGAGTGTGCTGGGATGTGTCTCAAACGAGCATTTCTGGGGCGTCATATAGCCCATGCATGAACTGATTCAAAACGCCCAAATCCTGTCGGAGTAGGAAATTCAATAAGTTCTCCCTCTGTCTCTCTCTTTTTTAAGTCTTTAATTTAACATTAATTAATATTTGAGTTTGAAACCATTAGCTTAAGTAATGTTTTTGAAAGTTAGGCTTCTTGGAAATTAATATTTCTTTGGGGAGAAAAGGTTAAGATTTTTATGATAAAACGGTACCATACATAGCATTATAAAGGCATGCCACGTTAAAACAAATACAATATTGTGAATAGCCTACAACCGACTACATGACAGACCGGGGCAAGTTGTCACATTATATGTCACATAGGTTGTCAGAGTATATGTTCCAGTAACTTTAAAGTATTGAGTTTAAATGTCATTTACATATGCATGTGGCCTAGTTAACACCCATTTAAAATAGTCTTAAGTATATAATTGTTGTGAAATCTGTTTTTTAATCTAATATCATAATTTTTGTAATATGGATGAACACAATAAAACCACTTTAAAACACTGACTTTCATTAAGACAAGAGTCAATTGTATAAAAATAAACAGTTCTGTGTTCTCATGGCAATTCTAAATATACATTTTGAGTATTTTTCATAAATGTCAGGTTGGGGTTAGTTGTCATAGTTTTCAAATGTTATAAGGAGATACATATATTTCTTTAAATAGTAATTTGTTGTATACTATTTTTTCTGTTTCATGAATTATTTAGCATTTCTTAATATCAGTATATTTTTTTTAAATATTTAACTAAAACTAAAGTAAATATTGAACTGATTGTCTATGCTGGTTTTTGTTTTCCTGCTCTTCACTGAATCCTCTGATGTTAATGCTGTCTGATGTGTGCTGTGAGTTCAGCACATGCCGAGATGTCATGATGGACACGAGCAGCGTTTCTTTTCTCTACACTGACAGATATAGTGTGTTGACAGTGTGCTGATGCTTCAGTCATGGTAACCAGTGTACATATGTTGGATATGGACTACAGTCTTCAAACAAACAGATTAGATTAGATTTCATTTGAATGTGAATGAATCCCTAGGGATTAGAAAAACAAAGCTTTAGGATTTTTGCTAGTTAACATTTTTTTTTGTTGTTGTTGTAAGTTTTGACTTGTGTAAAAACAGTGGGAAGTTATTTGTGGAGTAATTGTATTAAGAGTATTTTTCCTGAAAACGTCTTGAACTTGTCATTTGTTTCCTCAAATTCCTAGTTTCAGTCATTTCTAGTTATTCTCTTGAGCAGAGCTGCTCAGGTTTACCTGCAGGTGTATGTTTTATGCAACCATGAACTTTTGCTCTTCGTTCTTCTGCACCGTGTGATTAATGCTCTGTGATTGCAGTGGATTTTTGAGATGTTCTTTCATCAATACAAACGAGCTGAGTATTGATTGGTTGGCTTGAAACTCTCAGATTAGCTCCACCGTCCTCTCCACTGGGAGTCAATTAAAAGTTAAAGTTAGTCCTGATAGCTTGTGTTTTTGTGAAGTGTACAGGCCGACTGAAGAGATCCATGTTCTGCATAAGGACGTGTAGAATCTGTAAAGCAGACAATTGTGAGTTATACAGTCAGAATTATGAGAGATAAACCCACAATTCTGCAATTATGAAATTCTGACATCTTTTCTCAGAATTGTGAGGAAAAAAAGTCAGAGTTGAAGGCAGTTAAATCTTTAAAACATATGTTGTTCAATTAAAGAAAGAAAAATGTAAGAAAAAGCTGGAATATATCTGGGAAAAAAGTCAAAGTAAGAAAATGATTTAGCGTTTGTTATTAATTGGGATATAAAAGAAAGGGGAAGAGATTGTGTGTTTAGTATATCCAGTCTGAAACATGTCTGATGGGAAGACTTGCTGCTCAGTATTTGTCATCTCCTCGTCCGCTGTGATTTCTCTGTCTCGGGTCAGCATGAGCTGGTTTAATAATGTCTACAGGGGGGTTTGTCTGTTTTCGTCTGTATGTGGAGGTCTTCCTCCAGCTGAGATTGAACCAATCAACTCTTTGGTGAGGTGAGAAAGAACAAACATCATGCTGGTGTCAACAACTTCCTTATTTCTCATTCATTATCTCTTATTATTACACACACACACACACACACACACACACACACAGCATGCACACACACTCTCTCTCTCTCTCTCTCTCTCTCTCTCTCTCTCTCTCACTCTCTCACTCACTCACTCACTCACTCACTCACTCACTCACCACCACACACACACACACACACACACACACTTTCGTCATTCAGGGCAAACCTGTTGAGAATCGCTGTAGTGTGTAATGCTTGCATCTCTGCAGGTTGAGAGATCTGTGCATAGCATGTCATTTACTGGTGCAGTAAAAACTAATGCGCTTTATCTGAAATCTGAAAAATGTCATTGTATATGTCTAAATCCAAAGTTTAAGTATGTTGTAACTTATATGATGTTATGCTGCCCTGGATAGCTGGTAATATGCGCTTTTGTGAAGCTTTAAAACTTTTGTGAATCACTTGTTTTGAATCAGTAATTCAGAGCATGAATCAATCTGGCAAAGTCATGTGATTTCAGTGAACAAGGCTTTGTTTTGTCTTAACTGTTTAGAAATGTCAGTGGTTCGCTGTTAGGTCTCTGTGAACCCATGAACTAGTGTCTATATGGTTTTTACTTGACATCAGATGAACTTTATACATTTGTAGACATCTTATTGACGCATTTATATAATACAAATGAAGATTTGTGGTTATTATTGTACTAGCCTGACTAACAAATGCTCAATAAAACAAACAAAATGCCCTACAAATTCATAAAATACAAAATACACACACACTTCATATTTAATGGTATTAGATCATTGGTTAATTGCATTAGTAGTTGTATCGTAAAAGGTGTTTTATGCATCAAACAGTGAATCATTTTGCAAAGCATTTGGTTGCAGTTTTGCAAATGTCAAAAATTGTTCCAAAGTCATTCAAAGACTGAGCAGCAAGACCGATTTGTCAATACAATGTTCCAGTCATTCAAAAATACAAATTATACCAGCATCCACTCTATAGACAGGCACTGTCTACTGCAGTCTTTAACCGCTACTATGCTCACAATTTTGTTTAATATGTTAAACATAGTAAGAAATAAAGCATTACATACAAATGCATTCACCCTTTGGGTACATAGAGCAATTATGGGTTTAACATAGAACAGTGTAGCCTGTAATAAAAGGTTAAAAGGAAATTTCACTGAATTAATAAAAAATAATACAGTTATTGAATGCATAATTAACTTGATTTGATTGCACCAGCATGCAATTATGCACATGAAATTACATGAGTGCATTTCCATGGAAACATGTCTTCATGAAGAAAGAACATTGCTGGGAAATCAGTCTGAGGACGTGTACAGGATGATGTGTAAAGCATTGCCAGCACCTCTGTAGCATGTGCCGGTCGTATCTTGCTGTGGTAATGCTGCTCTGCTGGAAACCTCATAAAAATAGGAAAACTGGAAGCAAAGTACAAAGAATGAACAAAACACTCTGCAATCCACAAGGACACTGGAACCTGGAAGATTAACCTACCAACAGATACCAACCCAACAACAGCAACAGTGCAGGGCTAAAAACAGTTTTCACGTTCATGCTGCATTGTATACACGTCAAACGAACTAAGATCTTAAACACTACGCTACATTAAATCGGATTGGTCAAGCAACGTTTCAGGACTGTACAGTAACTGTTTCTGCAGGTTACATCAGTTCACCAATAGATGCCGACGAATGACTTTGTGTTTGTTTGTTGAGTGAGTCAGTTGAATCATTCATTCAGCTGATTTGTTCAAACCAGTGATTCAGTCAGGAATGAATCAAATGGCTACTTTATAGAATGAGTCATTGAATCATTTACTCAACAGACTCAATAGGAAACATTTTTTGCTGGTGGAACAAAAATGTATACTTACTATTAACTTGAATTGTTATATAAAAGCAGTATCACATTTACAATCATGATGTTACTAATAATAGATCTACCTTTACATAAGCTATATACATGCATATAAATCAAATATTGTATATAGTTTAAAGGTCAATTTTCAAGGCAAAGTTAAAGAAAAATGATGTACAATACAGAAAACAAAAAGATACATCAATATTAAACACATGGTGTGTTTTGCACATTTTGCAAATGCGGACAGAAAATGTGCATTTAGCAGGCACGTTTATCTAAAGCAACTTAGGGTAATATACGCAGTTCGTCCACGAGCCAACAATACACAATACCAGGTTTATTAGAAAGCCAGATTAGGAAACGAGCTGCAACAGAGAAGAAACAATATTTTTTCATATGTATTTGAAAATTAATATTCACACAATGCCCTTCAATACTAGATTTACATTTTACATTTACATTTATCAGACGCTTTTATTCAGGCTATACATTTGTATTGTCAGTACATGTGTTCCCTGGGAATTGAACCCACAACCTTTGCGCTGCTAATGCAATGCTCTACCACTGAGCCACAGGAACACTTAGATGTCATTTGAGTGATAAAAAAAGCAATCAAAAATCCCAGTGTCAATCACGCAGTGCTTATAACGACTTCTCTAAAGAGAGAGAGGGCTGTAAGTGCTGCCACAGGTGATCCGTGAGTGTGATGAAGCTCATACAGTTTCAGCACTCAAAGTATGTTAAACAGACTGATGTAAGAGCGAGATGACGGAGTCTGTGCAGATCGGCTCTCAGACAATAACACTGCAGCCTTTTAAACTCTGGATAATTACCTTCATGCCAACTGAATGGAGACCGTGCATATTAATGACCAGAGGAACTGTAGGACACACAGACTTTCTCTCTCCAACAAAGAAAACAGATGGTTTTCAAACCATCGAAACAAAGAGCAGAAATCAGGGAGTAATTACCAAGATGTGTGTGTGTGTGTGTGTGTGTGTGTGTGTGTGTGTGTGTGTGTGTGTGTGTGTGTGTGTGTGTGTGTGTGTGTGTATGATTAGATAAAATATCAATATGAAACATACTGTACAGAGTACAGACCAAAATGGCTCAGTTGCACTACAAACCAAAAGATCATTAGAGTATATTATTTCTTCAAATAGTACCTGTAATTGGACGTTAGCTGCTGTTTCTTTTGACATTTTTGTGAAATTTCGCTACTAAATTCACCATCATTGTGTGTTTTCCTAAAATGTGTGTCATTTTATTGATAATTTAATCAAAATATTCCCTGTAATTATTATTGTTAATATAGAAAAATCACTATTTAATAAAAAAGAAAGTATTTGTTTTAATATAATGGCATATTACCAACATTTCTGCATACATTGAACAAGGACTTCTTCATACATTGGATTTTGTTTAGCAGCTATATTTTACTCATAGCATGATTAAAATATGACAAGTCATATCAATATAACATAATATTACTAAAAATAATCCACTACATAACTTAACATTAGCTTATTATAGGGTGTTAATAGACAGTAAATAAAAGCAGCAAATTGTTTATCTGCATTTTTTCAGTTTTCTTGCTCGCTCAGTCAGAATTTAGATTCTGATCAGTTTTATATTGTAGGATTATATCTACTTCTATAGACATATATTGTACAATGCAGCACTGAATTCAATGCAATGTACTGAGACGAGATTCACAGTGTCCATCCCTGGGGTTAGAAGACATCTGCTCTGGGAGTTGTATAAAGTCTGAGCGGCTCAGTTCTGCTGGAATCGCATTAGTCTCTTTCAAGCCTGCAATTCAGACAATTACGCACTTATTTCCTGAAAGAGAGAGTGACTGTAATCTGCAGAGGCTTTTAAAACCCCAGTTTGGAGACTTCTTGCTTTTTTTGGTCATTATTCTTCATTTTAAAAACAAGATTACGATGACAGCTATGATTAGCGTGGTCTATCAGTACTGACAGTGGTCCTAACGAGAAAATGTGAAATCAAAGTTGCCTGTTTTAATTTGTGATTCTGTCTACAGTGGCTCAGAGAAAAGTTTTGAAAAAAGATTTGTGTCAATCCTGCAAATTGCTTTCTTTAAGAGGCAGTTTGCCAATTTCTCTTTTCTAAGCATGTTAATTGAGTGACTTCATGTATCCATTCAAGCAGTATTCATTGCATGTCTTTGTGCATCCTTGTAAGCAGTGGAAACAGTATTTTTTGCAGTGCAATCAGATGTGTGGTTGTTGATCAGATTCTATTCACAGTAAGAATGTTAGTGTCATCCTTCATCCGTGTGATTTATGACGTCTGTCACAGACAAAGAGGGGGTGACCTCCAGTGACCTCATTTAATTTCCTTTTGTTTGCAGCAGGACTTGTTTACAATTAATTGAGTTTTTTTTATTATGTCCTATATACTGCAGTTATATTTTTTGTATTTTGTGGACATTCTGGGAATTTATGGCTCAAGCTGTTTACTAAAATGTCGGAAACAATTTCTGAACCATTTATACAGACAAGCATACTAGATCCTCCTTCATTTTAATATCTGTATGTGTGTTCTGTTGTTATTTTGGCATCATTGAGATACTAAAATCGTTTTTATTATTTTAATATTACTTATATTGTTATAATGTTAAATAAATGTATAATTTATTTAATGATATATTGTTTAAAGTTTTAGTAATTGTGTTGAGTTTTGTTTTTTATTATAGTTTTTATTTTTTGTCCTTTTTAATGTCTATAGTTTGTATTAATCTTTATTAATTTTAAGTTTATTTATTTTAGTTCATCAAGTTTTAATCAAGCTAAATTAAAATGAAAAATGTAGACTTGGCAACTCACTTTCAATTAACATGCATGAGTAATAAGTAAGTTATAAGTAAACATTTGTATGGCTTTTAAATTCACTTGCGGTTTTTAGTTTTACCCCAATCACTGCTATAAATATTTTGAATATCAAGCATTTTTCTTTCTAATTTAATTTGAATATTGTACTGCAAAATAATACTTTAGAATGTAATTTATTATTACTCTTAATTGTTTAAGTTTTAGATGCTATTTCATTTCACTTAGCAAAATGTGAAATATAATTTGCCATATTAGTTCACTGTATGTCTCATTTCTAATTACCTACAGCAAGCTTGGGACAATGTGGCACATGAAACGTTAAAGATGAATGTGAATTTGACCTTTTATAGTCTGTCTTTTAGCAGTGTCTGGTAAAGTCTCTCTGTGTTTGGTAATGAGCTGGTGAAGGTTGATTTGCGTCAGTATTGAAGTTATTTAAACATCAAATCTTTGTAGGCCATTCTGGAAAGATCCGTCATGAGGCTGTCAAAAGCACAATGCATTATGGGATGCGGCCTGTCTTGTTCCATAAGCAGTGCCCTACAGCAGGTTGATACGTTTCAGGTGGATATCAACGAGAAAGGCTGGAGAGCACAGAAGATGAGACCGTGGATGAGAGCAGCTGTTGTGTTTATGCAGATTAAACATGACTTTTATTTACTGGTTATGATTTTCATCTGAAGAGTGCTATGTCTGTGTGTTTGTGTACTAGTGCTGCATAGCTTCAAAATGCTGGCCATACTTGAATCATAAATGTGATATTTTGAGGTTTATTAACCGGCAATGCAGTTACATCCCTTCACAAAATAATCAGAATATCTCCAAAGCTCTTCAAAGCTCTTTTTTTTAACAACATCCACTTTGAAATTTGAGTTCTGTGTGGGGAATGTGTTGTTTTGGTCTGTGTGACTCAATGCCAATTTACCCAATAGTATTTTGACACCCCGGGTTGCCAGATGGTGGAAAACACAACATATTGCAGTCATGGAATCTGCAAACAAACTGGGTCAGAGATCACATATTCTAGCCGACCTAAAAAGCCTTAACATCCATCTAAAATGGCCAGCAGCCATATCACCCTACAACCCAAGACCGGTTCCCACTGAAGCTAAGCAGGGTTGAGCTGGTCAGTACCTGGATGGAGACTCCGGAGAAAACTAGGTTTCTGCTGGAAGAGGTGTTAGTGAGACCAGCAGGGGCGCTCCCTGTGGTCTGTGTGGGTCCTAACACCCCAGTGTAGAGACAGGGACACTATACTGTCAAAAAACACAGTCTTTCGGATGAGACGTTAAACCGAGGTCCTGACTCTCTGTGGTCATTAAAAATCCCAGGATGTCCTTCGAAAAAGAGTAGAGGTGTAACCCCGGTATAACGGCCAAATTCACCCACTGTCCTCTGACCATCATGGCCTCCTAATCATCCCCATACACTGATTGGCTTCATCACTGTCTCCTCTCCACCTGTAGCTGGTGTGTGGGGGGTGTTCTGGTGCACTATGGCTGCCGTCACATCATCAGGTGGATGCTGTACACTGGTGGTGGACGAGGAGATTCCCCTTTACTATGTAAAGCGCTTTGAGTGCCTAGAAAAGCGCTATATAAATATAACAAATTATTATACTTATCATAAAAAGGTCTGTGACCAGTGGAATTAAAAGATACATCAGCTTACTGGCTTGTCTTCCGCTGTCAGTTTTGCTCATTCCTGTTGTGTATCTTCAATCCGTCAACCCACGTGAGCGTTGAGTCTCAGGAAGGTGGGAGAAACAATGTTTTTCATTTCAACCCGCTCGCTGTCAACATTACATGATGCACCTTTAAAACCTGATCACTGAAAGGTTCTTTAAGGAACCAAAAATGGTTCTCCTATGGCATCAAAACCTTTTGAGTCTCAAACACTAAAAAATTTCTTGAAGCTACATAACCCTTGTCAGACCAACAAAATTACCCCAAATGTTGTCCCAACTAAACACAGTTGTCTGAACAGATCATTTCATAATGTTGAAATGTTAAGGCTTTGTGAGTTCAGCATGCATTGCAGCATGAGTAAATTATGCAATTACTGTTATAGGATTATTGTTTTGCTGTTTGCCGACTTCATTTAAACTTTTTTGTTGTTGTTTTATCATTATTGTTAGTTATTCGTTGTAATGTCAAGAGCTCATCTTTTTCACATTGTTGATTGCCACTGTTCTTGAGGTTTGTGTGTCTAGTTTTGAGGCCTGAAGAACGTTCAGCCACTTTTATCCATTCTCTGGATATCTTAGACTTGTAAGATGACAATGATATGATATGAGACAATATTGAGACTGTTATCCATTAAGGTTTGTCACTTGTAAACAGACATAAATTCATTTATTTATGAATAATAATAATAATAATAAATATATTATTTTTCTTCCAGGAAACTTTAATTTTCTCTGCATAAATATATATTAATTTATTTGTAAGTGCAAAAGTCCAAAAACGTAACTCTCAAGCTATTAAAACACCAACACTTTTATTCCTTTTCACCTGAAGTATGATTTCAACAGTACATTGTCCATTTATAAAGACTTGTTTTCATGTGGTTTCTTGCACAATCGTTCAGTGAGAAATACATATCAGAAATGAATGAAGACATGGAGAACATTAGTTTGCAGAAGCAGTTTCTTAGAAGAACATTTTAGTCCCTTTAGGCAATCGGCAGATACACAGACTATCTGTGTGTGTGTGTTTTATACCAATGAATGAATTATATTGTTTGTCTTCAGATGTGTCTGTTTAATTATCTCCAGTCCTTTTGCAATTAATTTGTTTTCCTGAGCATTGAACTGTCAGACCTTTAAACACACACACACACACACACACATATACACACACACACACACACATATACACACACACACACACATGCACACACACACACACACACACACACACACACACACACACACACACATGCACACACACACACACACACACACACACACACACACACACACACACACACATACACACACACACACACACACACACACACGCACACATGCACATGCACACACACACGCGCACACACATACACACACACACACACACACACACACACACACACACACACACACATACACACACACACACACACACACACACACACACACACACGACTGAAAGTATCTGTGTGAAGAGATTCACAGAACCAGTTGCTGTTAAAAGCAGGATGACTAATGGTCAGTAAAATGCATATAGTATCAAGTGTAGTTTTTAAAGCCTCTGTTTCTCTTCAGCTCTTTTCACCGAGGTTCCTCAGGACGTGGTCTCTCAGGCTGGAGATGATGTGGAGATGGCCTGCTCCTTCAGAGGCGCTAGTTCCTCCCCCGTGTCCTTGGAGATCCAGTGGTGGTACACCAGACACAGCAGAGACTGGGCGGAGCAACCAGCTTGGACAACCAATCAGGAAAGCCTCTATTTATTTGTTCAGATGTTTTTACATGAACTTATTTTAGATATATACAGTTTGGTCTATAAATATTTGGACACAGGCACAAATGTATTATTTTAGCTGTTGACCAAAACATATTCAAGCATATACTGAATATGGGCTTTAAGTGCACACTCTGAGCTTTAATTTGATGAAAAATTAGAGGAAAGGTTAAGGAATTACAGCTCTTTAATATGTACCTCCCCCCTTTTTCAAGGGACCATAAGTAACTGGACAACTGACTCAAAAGCAATTTCATGGACAGATGTGGGCTACTCCTTCGTGTTTCTACATCAGTCAAGCAGGTAAAGGGTCTAGAGTTGACTCTAAGTGTGCCATTTGCATTTGGAAGCTGTTGCTGTGAACCCACATCATGCGGTCAAAGGAGCTCTCCATACAAGAGAAACAGACCATTGTTAGACTTCAAAAACAAAACAGATCTATCAGAGAGACAGCAAGATAGCAGTGGCCAAGTCAACACTTTGGTACATTCTGAGAAAAAAGAATGCACTGGTGAACTCAGAAACATAAACAGGCCTGGAAGTCCACGGAGGACAACAGTGGTGGATGATCGGAGAATCCTCTCCATGGTGAAGAAAAACCCCTTCACAACATCCAGCCAAGAGAAGAATAACTCTCCAGAGGCAGACGTGTCGCTGTCAAAGTCTCCAATCAAGAGAAGACTTCAGCAGAGCAAACACAGAGGCTTCACCACAAGCTGCCAGATTAGACTTCGCCAAAAAACATCTTAACTCCCGGGGGTCGACTGTCGCGCTGGCACTAAAAATACTCTGTTGATTTTGGTCAACACAACTAAGTGTTATTTATCATTCAAAACTGTTAAGCGTCTACTTGTATTGGTGCAAACTCACAATAAAAATAACACTTTCTGCTTTTGTAAAATAAAGAAAACAAACAAACAGGGTGTTCTATTTCTTTGTCTCCGCGAATAACCATCTGAAACTTGTCAATAAAATGAACTAAAACTCTCTGAACACTTGGCACACAGGCCTGAGATATATATATATATATATACAGTGGGGCAAAAAAGTATTTAGTCAGCCACCAATTGTGCAAGTTCTCCCACTTAAAAAGATGAGAGAGGCCTGTCATTTTCATCATAGGTATTCCTCAACTATGAGAGACAAAATAAGAAAATAAAATCCAGAAAATCACATTGTAGGATTTTTAAAGATTTGATTTGCAAATTATGGTGGAAAATAAGTATTTGGTCAATAACAAAATTTCATCTCAATACTTTGTTATATACCCTTTGTTGGCAATGACAGAGGTCAAACGTTTTCTGTAAGTCTTCACAAGGTTTTCACACACTGTTGCTGGTATTTGGCCCATTCCTCCATGCAGCTCTCCTCTAGAGCAGTGATGTTTTGGGACTTTCAACTCCCTCCAAAGATTTTCTATGGGGTTGAGATCTGGAGACTGGCTAGGCCACTCCAGGACCTTGAAATGCTTCTTACGAAGCCACTCCTTCGTTGCCTGGGCGGTGTGTTTGGGATCATTGTCATGCTGAAAGACCCAGCCACGTTTCATCTTCAATGCCCTTGCTGATGGAAGGAGGTTTTCACTCAAAATCTCACGATACATGGCCCCATTCATTCTTTCCTTTACACAGATCAGTCGTCCTGGTCCCTTTGCAGAAAAACAGCCCCAAAGCATGATGTTTCCACCCCCATGCTTCACAGTAGGTATGGTGTTCTTTGGATGCAACTCAGCATTCTTTCTCCTCCAAACACGACAAGTTGAGTTTTTACCAAAAAGTTCTATTTTGGTTTCATCTGACCATATGACATTCTCCCAATCCTCTTCTGGATCATCCAAATGCTCTCTAGCAAATTTTTTTTTCTTATTTTGTCTCTCATAGTTGAGGTATACCTATGATGAAAATTACAGGCCTCTCTCATCTTTTTAAGTGGGAGAACTTGCACAATTGGTGGCTGACTAAATATTTTTTGCCCCACTGTATATATATATATATATATATATATATATATATGAAGCTTGAGATGTCTTTTAAATTAAGTAAGTCTTACCAAAAACAAATATTCTTTGATAAAGCAATCCGTATGAAACCAACACCATGTTCAGTCTAATGAGATCCCACCCACGTGCGGCTCGCTCCCTTCTATTCAGTATTGGTTTTATGGCCTTATTTCAGCTACATTTTCCCCAAAAAACTTACTAACCACACATAATCTTTTTTTTTTTCTTCTAAAAAATGCAAACATGTAGCTCAATCTTGCTCACATATGATTGTAGCGCAGTTTGTGCTGAATACAAAAAAATGACATGTTGACCTTATAAGTAGCTGAAATAAGCACACATGTCAGGGCATGTCAAAACATCTCAATGGCCCCAAAATCACCTCAGACCCCAGAGGGTTAAAAAGCCAGACCACTTCTGGAAAAGCATTCTTTGGACAGCTGAAATTAAGATCAACATGTACCAGAATGACGGGAAGAAAAAAGTATGGAGGAGGCTTGGAACAGCTCATGATCCAAAGCACACAACATCATCTGAGAAACATGGTGAAGCAGTGTGATGCATGAGCTTCCAGTGGCACTGGGTTACTGGTGTTTAGTGATGATGTGACAGAAGACAGAAGCAGCCGGATTAATTCTGAAGTGTGTGGTGATATACAGGTCTCAAAAAAATTGAATATGGTGAAAAAGTTATTTTTTTCTTGTAACTTATTTCAAAAAGTAAAACTTTCATATATTTTAGATTCATTACATGTAAAGTAAAACATTTCAAAAGTTTTTTGTTTTAATTTTGATAATTAGAGCTTACAGCTAATGAAAGTCAAAAATCAGTATCTCAAAATATTAGAATATTTACATTTGAGTTTGAATGAATGACCATCCATACAGTATACATTCTGGGTATCTCTTGTTCTTTGAAAGCACAATAATGGGGAACACTGTTGACTTGGCAATGGTCCAGATGACGATCATTGACACCCTCCACAAAGAGAGTAAGTCACAGAGGGTCATTACTGAAAGGGGTGGCTGTTCAAGGAGTGCTGTATCAAAGCATATTAAATGCAAAGATGACTGGGAGGAAGAAATTGGGTAGGAAAATGTGCACAAGCAACAGGGATGACCGCAAGTTTGAGAATACTGTCAAGCAAAGCCGATTCAAACACTTGAGAGAGCTTCACAAGGAGTGAACTAAAGCTGGAGTCAAGAGTCACCACGCTCAGACATCTTCAGGAAAAGAGCTACCAAGCCACTTCTGAACCAGAAACATCGTCAGAAGCATCTTATCTGGGCTAAGGAGAAAAAGAACTGGACTGTTGCTCAGTGTAGAGGTCTTCGCGGAGGACCCGAGGACCTGGGACCCGACCCAGGGTCTTTTTAAATTAGTGTGTAATACCCGAGTCGATCGGAGAACACCACACCCACCAGAGCATGTGTGTGTGTAACTTGAGGTTTGTAAAATTAGGATGAGAAAAGTATGAGCAGGAAATAACAAGAAAATAGCAAGAAAAACCAGTGGTGACAGATCAGCCAGAGAAACAGAGCGGAGTTAATGTAGTAAGCGGACGGTGATTATGGATTACTTCATGAGTGATGTGAAAAAAGCTGAAACAAAACTCAGCACCTGCATAAGTGTAACAAACTTCTAATTCTGTGCATTTTTTGCTTTATTACAACCAACAAAAAGTATCGTTATTGTAGTTCAAAAGGGTAAACGTAACAGTCGAAGTTGACTCGAGATGGAAAAAAAAACTGCAAAGTTGCATTAGTCATCTGTCTCTATGACAGCAAGTAGACTTTTAAAACTGGAATAATGAGTGGATTAAGAAGCCTCTTTCAGTCGGCAAGAGAGAGGAACAGAATAACATGGATGGAAATGTTTTGGCAAAGAGGATTGTATGCATCGCAGTCAGGGAGAGGGCTATTAACAGTAGTTAAGGCACAAAAGGTGTTTTTTTCGCTACTTGTTTATTGACTTAATAGCATTTGCTGTGCAATATGTGAAATCGGACGCACATTTGGGTCAGGTCTCTTCGAATGTTTGGACCCGTGAAGACCTAGTGGTCCAAAGTCCTCTTATCAATGAAAGTCAATTTTGTATTTCATTTGGAAATCAAGGTCATGTCATCTGTTCTGCTGACAAGCTTTATGAGATGCTGATTTACATTTTCTTACTTGGCACCTGCCCACACTGCCAAAAGTACCAAAAGCTGGTTCAATTACCATGTGTTACTGTGCTTGATTGACCAGCAAACTCGCCTGACCTGAACCAAATTAAGTTCTAATGAAATTTAATGTCCTAATGAATTTTTGCATAAAAGAAAAATCGATAATTTTGAATCATACAATGTATTTTTGGCTTTTGGCTACAAATATACTTAAGACTGCTTTTGTGTTCCAGGGTCACATTTATTATTATATTTATTTGTCCAATTACATTTGAGCCCCAGAAAATGGGGGAGACTGTGTATAAACATGGTTGTAATTCCTAAGCTTTATGTTATATTTTAATTAATCCCTTTAAATTAAAGCTTAAAGTCTGCACTTCAATTGAATCTTGATTGTTTCATTTTAATTCTATTCTGGTGTCATACAGCATTAAAATGATGAAATTTGTGTCAGTATCCAAATATATATGGACCATGTGTATACATACACTTCATTTTCATGTGTGTCTACAGGTGGTTTCACAGGACAACACATCAAGGGGAGCGACTAAAATAAGTGTGAGTTTTGTATTTTGAAATTTCTCTTAATTTGACTAAATATACATGCTTAATGATCAGGTTTACATATGCATTATATTCTGATTTCATTATATTTTAGCTTCTTTTGACATATTCAGACACTTCACATCTCTTAACAAATTCACATCAGCACAATCTGATCAAAGTAAAACTTGTTCCTGCTATTTTCTTGTTGATATAAGTCTCTTTAGCTTATTCTTTTGATTCATTTTTTTTAGCAATTCTTCAGTAAAAACATAGACCATGAGGGTATTTCACATGTCTGTATATACAAACATTTATATATATACATTCATTTTACTTGTTTTGAGAGAATTTCGCTCCACACATGCTTCTTCAGTAGATGCCCTCATTTTAATTGGTGAACATTAACATGATTGGTTTTCTTAATTCCCAAACGTAATTAGCTTCAAAGGACTTGCTTTGTTAGTTGAATGTTCTTGTTCAATAATCATAGTTTGTGTTTGTTTTAAGGTGGTAAAAGTGGTTGGCAGCAACATCTCACATAAGCTTCGTCTGTCTAGCGTCAGACCATCAGACGAGGGAACGTACGAGTGTCGAGTCATTAACTTCAGTGAAAGCCGAGTCCAGCGGCACAGAGTTCAGGCGTATCTGCAAGTACATCCAGACCTCCAGGAACAGCAGAGTCCTGTCCACAACAGAGACCAGAAGAAAGAAGAGGAGGAGAAGACATCAGAGCAGAACGCAGGTCCTGAAGATCATCAGATGAGAGAAGAAGAGCAGAGAACGCAGCATGTGGCCCATCAGTTTCATGAAGAGGATCATCATCAGCTCCATGAGGGGAACAAGACAAGAACGGGAAAGAAACACCAATCAGAGAGCAGAGATTTGAAGACAGAGTGACTGTCCCCCCAGAAGAAACATCTAGATCAAACTAGAACCGTCCTGATGTTACAAACGTATCCTGACACAAGTCCACATAATCAATCTTAACTTTAGTTTTATTGCATATTGAAATATTTCTGTTTTGTGCTATAAAAAGGAACAAGCAATGTGTAGATTTAAAGGGATAGTTTATTCAAACTACTTAAAAAGCTTTTAAAATTGAACCTAGTTACTTTTGGAACCAATTTTGTTGGCTAATCGTCTTATAAACACTAGGCAATCAGCAAAAGTTGTGTTTTCTTTGTGTTGTTTGACTCAGGCGACACCTCTCTTGATGTTTCTGGTCATGTGGTCACCATAAGGAGAGGAGAAGAATTGAATGAATTAAACAGCAGCAGAAACGAGAGGTGATTATTAATGACTGAGAAGAATCGAAGAGGGTGGATTTAGCTGCGGGCAGAGAGTGAAATGTTAATTTATTCATTAGAAAGGAAGGACAGACAAGGACTGAATGTAATATGTTGTTTATGTTGGGGATGTTTACCTTTACTGATCTATTATCCTACACATTTTATTTGTATGTGATTTTTGTTTATCTTGTATCTTGACAAAAATGTGTTGCGCACAATCTGTTAAATGGCTAGTGTGTGTGTGTGTGTGTGTGTGTGTGTGTGTGTGTGTGTGTGTGTGTGTGTGTGTGTGAGAGAGTGCGTGCGTGCGTGCGTGTGTCTGTGTGTGTGTCTGTGTCTGTGTCTGTGTCTGTGTGTGTGTGTGTGTGTGTGTGTGTGTGTGTGTGTGTGTGTGTGTGTGTGTGTGTGTGTGTGTTTTAAGACTTTGAAATAGAGCTACATTTCTAAATGGGCTTTTCCATTATTGTTGAACAGATGTTCTGCAGTGTTCTGATGTTAAAGTGATTTTAATGATGCATCTTTTGTATATCTTTGTTCTGCTTTAATGTTCTGTATGGAAGCAAATTTTCAGTTATGTAACTTTATTGAATTTATGAAGATGTTGTCACTTGTTTCAGTTACAGACATATGAACCCATTAAAATAATTGCACACATTCTACATGTACGGAATGATCAAGGTTTCATTTGATTGATTGATTGATTGATTGTATAGGGTTAAAAAATATGATGCATGTCTGTTTGTGAGGCATGCATTGCTGTTTTATGTTCAGTCTGTCACATCAGGCTTCTTTGAACATGTGCATGATGCAACACTGCCACCCTCAGGATAAACCTATAATCTTCAGATTCATATTTACATGATCCCTTTCCTAAAAATCATCCTTCATTTCATATAAAGGAAGTTAATGAGCAATAGCAACGTCCCAGTTTGAAACTACTAATGTAACATGTTCAAACTGGTGCGTTACGTTTAGCAGACTGACCAAGAAAACACCATGAATACTGCAGGGCTCTGTTTCAGTACAAGTGGGCTATTTCTGTGCCAGTCTGTGTGTTATGACTGTGGAATTAATTTTGTTGTGCTGTGGGAATTAATGGAGTGTTTCGAAACGAATTATTAAACTAACATGCTCAGGAGCAGCGGCTGAGCAGGTGATTTTATATAATTGCTAATTTTGGATTAAGATAATTTCTCCCTTTGACCAACAGAGATCAGTATTCACTGTTCACGATAAATAAAGTTCAGTGGATCACGTCATTTGAAGGATCATTCACCATAAAACTAAAATCCTGTCAGTTATTAGCCAGATACACAAACCACAGCCTACATCAATGAAAACGGATTTGTTTATTAAAGAGTGATTTATGTTAAAAGCTCTTTGACGCCTTCAAGTAAGAGAAATGTGAATTAGCTGTCAGCTTGTAGAATGAAAGAACCTCTTTCGAGTGTTCATGCATAAAACAAACGCTCAAAAACAAAGGTTGCAAAAGGACAGTTTACAGAGTGATGCCATGAAAATAAAGTCATTACTGGGAGGGAAAAAGTTCTCAAGGTTTGGTCACTTTACCATTGCTTGATACATTTTAGAAATAAGGTCATTCCAATAGGATTCTAAGAAACTTTTTCCCTTATAAGAAACATTTGGTGGGATTGAAATCATGTTGAAGGTTGAAGCATGTTGAATGTTCTTCATAGATGTCAATAAAGAATCTTTGTTTTCAGTGTAGGTCAGGGGTGTCAAGCTCAAACATGCTCCAACACACTTGTGTGTTCTGTCGATTTGTCCTACCCTGGTCAGATTTTGCTACCTCCATTAAAACAGTGGGTAGTACAATTCAACAATGAAAAATTCTACCTGTTAAATTATGTTTTATTAATGTGTACACCAACCACAACCTTAAACGTACCCTTAAAGTAATGCACATACAGTAATTACGTGTTATATTTGTGGCTGTGGATAGAAGGGATACATATAGTATGGGAAACCAACAATAAATATTTTTTCTACCTATTAAATTGTGTTTTATTAACGTCTACACCAACCCCAATCCTAAACCTACCTTTACAATAATGCAGATACATTAAATATTGTTGTTCAGTGTGAGAAAAGGGATGCAATATTGATGCGAGCATGCGCAGTTAGCCGAGGTAGGAAAATCTGACGGGTAGGAACACCTGGACAGTGTCTGTATGCATGGCAAATGGGCCCGGGCTGATTAGGGGCCCAAATCGAGGAAATGTGACCTCATTCAATCAATCAACGGTCTGCATGTCATGTGCAGGGCTCATACAAATGATTTTGCATATGTGCCTGGGCCTGACTTGCTATGCCACTGACACCTACCTTTATTTTTCAAGTAATCCTGAAGACGTTGATTAGTAGGTTCAGGTGTTTTTAATTAGAGTTGGTGCCCTTTAATGGCCCTTTAGGAACTCAGTTTAACATCCCTGGTGTACAGTAGGTGGAGTAGATGTTTGAATGGTGCCCAGAGACTTTACAAGTCTGGTGAACTATGTCTAATAGCTTCTGAGAGGACAATGTCATTTCAGCTGTGACCGAGGACATCAGAGCTGCCAGCAGGAAAGACAATCACATGTTGAATATCTAGGGTGTGACAGAGAGGAATTCTGTTAAGAAACACATTGCCTGAGGTCTGACACACAGCAGTGCGTAAGACATACTTCATCGTCTGTGTTTTCACTTGAATAATATTTCCTGTCCAAATCCCACTTACACATATGTGACACTGGACCATAAAACCAGTCATAAGGGTTCTGAGATCTCTCAAAGCTGAATAAATATGCTTTCCATTGATGCATGGTTTGTTATGATAGCACAATATTTGGCTGAGATACAACTATTTGAAAATCTGGATTTTGAGGGTGCAAACAATCAAAATATTGAGAAAATCATCTTTAAAGTTGTCCAAATGAAGATCTGAGCAATGTATATTGCCAATCAAAAATTACAGTTTTGATATATTTATAGTAGGAAAATTACAAAATGTATTCATTGCGCATAATCTTTACTTAACGTCCTAATGATTTTTGGCATAAAATAAAAACCAATAATTTTGACCCATACAATGTATTTTTGGCTATTGCACAAATATACCCCAGAGACTTAAGACTGTTTTTAAGTGATGGTTCATTCATTTTAAGATTTAATTGTAAATACATATTACAGTTCACTCTCATCTATCTGCAGTACTTCTGCTATATTTACATTAGGAAATACAGAAAGAGTTCATTTATTACCCGTTATGAAACAACAGTGAATGTGGCCAGAAGATGATGCTAAATGTCTGATTTGACTGTAATACTGTAAATGTTTATGTGCTCTAGCAACAGTGTTTGGGAAAGGAGCATGTGATCAGTAACTGCTTCCTGTACACTGCCTGGGCACTTCCTGTGTTGGCAAATGAATAGTCATGTGCTTTATCTGGTAATGTTTATGTTGATAACAGCATTTCTGGACATGTGTAGGGAAATAAATGATGGAATAAAAATATTGTGGATGTTGGTCTTGAGGTTTTTGCAAAAAAGTAATGGGGCACTCACTCTATCATGCATTTTTATGATTCATGTGAACACACTTATATTGTTTTAGGAAGTCAATTTTACAGCTTAGTTTTTAAAAATGACCATTTTCACTTCAAATATCAATCATTCATATTTGATGCCCTTTAAAATGAAACAGGCTAAAACGCTCCATTCAAGATTATAGCATAAAGGATTTTTATTGAAAAAGTCACAGCTGAATATAAAGATATATCAAGCAAAAACATAAATTGCATATAAAAGTTTACTCCCTCTTCCAAAAATCGAATTAAATTGCCATCTCTTCCATGCATCCTTTTCATTCTTGTGTTTTTACAACATGATATTTCCCACAGTGCAGTGTGTCTCCAAACACATCCAGGAATGTGCATGTTTCACTGTCCTGAAATTACAAATATGTCTTGAAATGTCGTATTGCATACTGTATATTGTGCTTGAAAGCATAGCGTGCGTGTACAGTACGTACTGCTGCAGAAGCCCAGCTTGGCTTTTCACATTCTTAGAAAAATACAGTATATAAAAGATAACATAATACTCTGTGAATACTGACAGGTACATGGAAAAATAGATGATGATTCTCATTCCGTTCTCTCATTTCCCGATGATAACGTTCTTGTATCCTCTAACATGGCCCAGCTTGTCGCTGTCAAAATCCACCACGAGTTTGCGCAGGCCGGACTGAGAGGGAGTGAAGTAGATTTTGACTTTGGCCTCCTGCCCGGGTTCGATGGGCGACTCCAGTCTGAGACGAATACATATTTACATGTAAGACATCACACAGATTTGATTCTTTTCACATGTCTAAACAACAGTCTTCATTCAAATATAAGCTAACTAGAAAAGAACAGTGTGAAGGGTATCCTCACTGTTTAATGTGCAGTCAGTATTAAAACAAAATTATAATCTGGGAATAATGTTGAAACAGAAATATTGTGATGATAATAGAGTGATAGTGAATTATTCAGTCACATGACTTGCTGAGATGCACATAGACTTTTTTGATGCATATCTATGAATTTATTCGTTACATGTGTTTTATTTGTAGTTGATGCATTTTATGGGTTTTATGGATATAGTGCTGTTCTACATTTACATACATTGTACAATATTTTTTGAAAATAATTGGTGTATTTTACAAGAAGACAATTCTTATTTAATTCAATGTTTTACTTGAAAATTGTGAATGGTTCCAAACCATTTTTAGAGTACATATTATTATTATTATTATAACTATTATTATATTATTGTAATAACTAGAAAATTATTAGTATTAACCTAATCCTAACCTTATCCTTAATGTAGTTACTGTATATTACTGCGCTCATACAATCATCAATATCAGTCTATGTGTATATATATATATATATATATATACAGCTGAAGTCAAAAGTTTACATACACCTTGCAGAATCTGCAAAATGTTCAAATACACAAACATGCTGGAAAACCAAAGAATTAGTGGGAGCTGAAGGATTTTTCTGAAGAACAGCAGACAGTTTAACTGTTCAGGACAAACAAGGGACTCGTGGCCAAATATCACTAAACACAAAAACACACAGCTGTGGATCATTCAGGTAACAACACAGTGTTAAGAATTAAGGGTGTGTAAACTGTTGAACAGGGTCATTTTTATAAATTCAACTATTATTTCTCTTGTGGACTTACATGTAAACATCTTTTTATGTGAAATATCTTATTCAGGTCAGTACTTAATAAACAATAGCATGCGTTTTGTATGATCCCTCTTACTTGGTAAAATAATCAACATTTTGCAGATTCAGCAAGGTGTATGTAAACTTTTGATTTCAACTAATATATATATATATATTTTTTTTGTCATTTAGCAGACGCTTTTATCCAAAGCGACTTACAAATGAGGACATTATAGAAGCAATCAAAACCAACAAAAGAGCAACAACATGCAAGTGCTATTACAAGTCCTGGTTAGCGAGCAGTACACATAGAAAGGATTTTTTATTTTTTTTTAACTAGTATGTAAAATATAGAAATGTAAAACTAAAACTAAGTTTAATAAGAAAAGCTAGCAGTTAGATAATAAATATGCAATTGATAGAGGGTCAAATGTTTGTGTTTTTTAAATAAAAAATAAGACCGATTAGATAAAATAGAATTAGAATAGAGAGTGCTAGAGTTAGAGGGTCAAATAAAGATGGAAGAGATGTGTTTTTAGCCGTTTCTTGAAGATGGTAAGGATTCAGCTGCTGGGATTGAGTTACGCAGGTCACCAGATGGGAACAGTTAATGTAAAAGTCTGTGAAAGTGATTTTGTGTCTCTTTGGGATGGTACAGTAATGCGTCGTTCACTTTGGGATGGTACAGTAATGCGTCGTTCACTTGCAGAACACAAGCTTCTAGAGGGCATATAAGTCTGAAGTAATGAATTTAGGTAAAGGGTTCTGTAGGCAAACATTAATGCCTTGAATTGAATGCGAGCAGCTATTGGTAGCCAGTGCAAATTGATGAACAGAGGTGTGACGTGCGTTCTTTTCGGCTCATTAAAGATTAATCTTCAGCAGCGTTCAGGATTAATTGTAGAGGTTTGATGGAACTGGCTGGAAGACCTGCCAAGAGAGCATCGCAATAGTCAAGTCTGGACAGAACAAGAGCCTGAACAAGGAGTTGTGTTGCATGTTCCCAGAGAAAGGGCCTGATCTTCTTAATATTATATAATGCAAATCTACAGGACCGGGCAGTTTTAGTAATGTGGTCTGAGAAATTCAGCTTATCATCAATCACAACTCCAAGGTTTCTGGCTGTTTTTGAAGGAGCTATGGTTGATGAGCCTAATTGAAAGGTGAAATTGTGATGAAACGATGTGTTTGCTGAAACCACAAGCAGTTCTGTCTTAGCTAGGTTTAGTTGAAGGTGATGGTCCTTCATCCAGCCAGAAATGTCTGTTAGACAAGCTGAGATGCAAGCAGCTATCGTCAGATCATCAGGATGAATGAGAGGTAGAGTTGTGTGTCATCATAGCAGTGATATGAAAATCCATATTTATGACTGACAGAACCTAGTGAAGCCATGCAGACAGAAAAGAGAAGTGGTCCAAGAACTGAGCCCTATGGCACCCCTGTGCCCCTGAGAGGATACATCACCTCTCCAAGATACTTTGAAGGACCTATCTGAGAGGTAAGAGTCAAACCACTGGAGATATATATATATCTTAAATGATGTTTACGTTATTTTAAATATTATATTATATAATTAATGTACTTAAAATGTTATATAAATATAATACTCTGAACCTAACCCTAATGACCTTAAGCCATGTAGTTACCTTATTTAACTCCGTATTTCCTTGGTTAAGTACACTGTAAGTGCACATACTGTACTGCAGAATCAAGTGCAACTAGTTGAACTGTATTTGCATTTTGGTGTTTCAATATAGCATTTTTTTCATGTGATATCTCAGAAAGTGGATGCATGTTTGTATGGTCTCATTCTACTAAAGACAGCCCAGTTTTTGAGCTCTTACTTCTCTGCGATGCAGCTGCCGCCGGTGAGGTTCGCACCCTCGATGGTGAAGCAGCACCCTTGTAAGGGCTCTGGCAGCGGGTTCTGTAGGGTGAGCTCCGCCGCCAGCTTACGCTTCTCTTTGGGTTCTCCCAGAATCTGGAACGACACACATACATCAGCATGCATCTGTTGTCATGTCCAGGTGTGATCACTGTGAAAGGTGCAGTGGTTAATGTGCTCGTACCCTGATTTTGATCTCGGGGTCGTCCAGCACGACGTCACGCATGGCCATGACGGCTTCCTTTGTGCTGGAGTCGATCAGCAGAGCCCCCAGACGGATGAGATTGTCCTCCGTTAGATTATTACAGTATTTACTGTAGTTCAGCTTCAGAGGAACCTTCCTCTCTGGAACAAACACACAACACCGTGAAGACACACACTATAGTATATGCAAAACACAAAGCATCTACACAATTTATAATATCATAAATAATATTACATGTAAATTGACTTTACTAAGCGAAAAACATACTTCATGCATATGCAAATGTAGGCTATCTGTGAATGCTTGGCCAATGCATTGCTAGCATGCAGTCTCGTTTTACATACTCTGGTTGAAGCAACCAAAGTGCAGTACTTAAGGATGCCGAAAGAGTTTTACTCAAATATCTGTGCACAGAATTGAGTTGTGAATCACACATCAACACACAGAGCAGTGAGTAATGAAAGCCCAGGCCGCTCACCTCCTCCAGGTGCCAGTTCCACATTCAGCAGATCTTTAAAACCGCACTCGCGGCCGATGACGCCGTTATACGACACGGCGCGTGACGCAAACACCAGACGGCACTTCTTATTCTCCTCTGTGTTATTGCTCACTATTGCAAACACGTCAAAGTCACAGCCCTTCCTGATGCCCATCGACAGCTTGATGGTGATGTGCAGCCCAGGCTTGCCTTTCTGCTGAAGCAGCTTGTTCTGGTGGTTTGCTTTCTCGAAAACCTGCCTCTCCTCCGCAGAACCTGCAAGAGGTCATCACAAGATCAACCTCGTGGATATAAGAAGGAAGTGCTCTTGTTTGAGTGTTCTTACCTTCAGGATATTTGTACAGATGTGTGACGTCTTCTCTCTCGTCTCGGCCTACGCTCTTGGTGCTGATCTTCTGCCCTACTTTTTGGTCATTCACGATTTTCCTTGTGCTCCCATCGTTATATCTCAGGGTGTACACCAAGTCTGCGTTCACCTCCGCGAACACAAACGCAGCGTCGTATTTGAAGGTGAGCTCGCCCTCTTTGATCGCCCGCACAGGAACCGGCCCGCAGCAGAACACGCCTGAGAGACAGAGACACTTTATTTTAGTTTGATTTGATTTTTTAAGTTAAATCTGTTCATCATAAAAAGCAATCATATCTGTTCACAAGACTTTGATAACATCGTTTGATTTATTTATCTTCATTGTGGATTCTTTGGCACCTTTATGATGTTTTAGAAGTTTAAGTTGCCTGGGTTTTTTAAGGACAATTTGTTCAAAAAAGATTAAAAAGTATTTTATGTTTGGAATGACATGAGGGTGATTAAATCATGACATACTGCTGCAAATGATTTTTACTTACTATTTTTGTTTTGTTGTCCAGTACAAATATCTACACATTCTCAAATCAAGATACATTTACTTGAGAAGCAAAAATGTTGTTTTCGAAAAAATTATCAAATTGAGTTTTTGTTTATAACAATATATCTGAAAAAATTGTTTTCCCTTTGAACTGCGTATTGGCACATTTTTTCTTCTTCTTGTTAAAAGCATAAACTCACTTAATTTCAATTGTTTCAGAAAATTAGATGTGATATCTTAAGTCATTCTTCTTCTCAAGTAAGTGTCAAGTCTTGATTTAAATTGTTGGTATTTTTATTTGAAAACAAGACAAAATATTAATAAACAGTTAACTGAAACTAAAATAAAAACCATTCAAACTATTTTTATGATTTTAAATAAAATAAAAAGGTAATTAAAATAAAATCTAAAAATAAAACCTTTTTTAAGCTAGTTGCCAAGGCAACATTTATCATTTCAATTTAGTTTAACGATGTACTAAAACAAACCTAAAAATGAAATAAGTTAATAAAAACTATATAGACATGCAAAACAACTACTAAAAATAAACACACACACACACAACAAAACTTGTTTCTTCTAAAATAAATTGGCAAATATAAATAAAACCTGATTTAAAATATTAATATGTATAAAAACGATTTCAATGATACTAAAATATCAGTGGTAAGAACATATTTATTTTCATTTTTGGGTGAACTATCCCTTTACGTTTAGGGTGTTTGATTTGCTGTACGTGTGCCTGCACACCTTCACTCTTCTCCTGTGGCGTCGGGTCACTGGCCTGCCAGCCGTCAAAACCCGGAGGAAGATCGGGTCGCGTCATCCAGCTCTCGACCCAGCAGTGGTAGTTCCTACAGCAGAATATCCAATACAATGACATTTCATACTGTAAGTGTCCAAACATCTGCTTTTCCCCGTAGTTTTATTTATAAATATTGATTGACAAATGACTGCGTATGTATTCATTTTCATAGAAGTGTTTTAAAACACGTTTGGATGAAAGATGTGGTTCTTCATACCAGATCATATCTCTGGTGGTGCTGTTGTCTGTTTCACCTTCTCGTTGACATAGCGCTCGATAACAAGGTTGCTGTTGGTATCATGGGCAGAATAGTAGTTTGTTACCACCCTGCATGGGATTCCCAGAGCGCGAGACACTGAGGACAAACACAAGAAGCTGCTTCATCTGTCTGCATTTAGACACGGACCACACAATGACACAAAACAGAGCCGAACTGTGATACAAAAGAAACAAGAATGGCCCTAGAATCTATCCAAATGACCACACACTGCATAAACCACCATTCAAAGTGTGCTTATTTTATTCAGCAAGGATGCGTTAAATTGATCAAAATCAACATTTATAATGTCACAAAGGTTTTCCATTTAAAATAAATGCTGTTCTTTTTAAAAAATTATCAGTTTCCACAAAGACTCGAAGCAGCACTGCGGTTTTCAAAATTAATAATAATCAGAAATGCTTCCTGAGCAGCAAATTATAATCAGCATATTAAAATAATCATGAGACACTGAAAACTGGAGTAATGATACTAAAAATTCAGCTTTGATCTACATTTACATGTACATTCATGCATTTAGCAGACGCCTTTATCCAAAGCGACTTACTGTAAGTCGTAATTCATAAAGTCGTAATACGTAAAGTACTGTAATTCAGGTTATACATGTTTTGTATTTATAAACTGAAATTTATTCTGAAAATTATTTCTGAGATTTTAAAAACTAAAATCTCAGGAAATAAATTACATGTTTCAATATTCACATAAAAACAGTTATTTTAAATTGTAATAGTATTTCATAATATTGCTTTTTATCAATTAAATACAGCCTTGTTGAGCAGAAGAGACTTCTTTAAAAAATATATGAACTGCATAAGGATTCATATTTTTATTTCTACGATTAAATATGTTAGCGCTTGACATAATTAGAAAAAAACATATTTATTACAGAAATTGCCTTGTCCTGCCCGCTAGCCAGTCAGTTTTTCCCCTACGGGGTTGTTTTTGTTTGTTTTATTTGTTATTATTAATAAAAGCCTATTTTCCTTCTGCAATTGGGTCCTCGCTCTCTTCCCTTCCACCCAACCTAACATTCTCATGACATAGTTTGCAGTTAGATGTTAGTTTGAGTGGTTTTAGCTTCTTTTAAAGCATGCTTTGTGTTTCTTTAATACCTGAACAGGCGACGGCTGCAAAGACCCAGCACTGGCCGTAGCGCACCGGCAGACAGGAAGTGCTGTTCCACGTCCTCAGGATCTGAACGCTTCCTCTCCAGGACATGGGGCTCAGGCCGCCGTCAAACGTGTCCTTCCAGCAGCCCTCCAGCACGCCGTAGTCCCGATCATTGCTGTTGATCTGCAGAGCAGTGACAAAACATCGTCCTAATGTCTGCTAACTAAGAAACATTTATTATTATCAATGCTGAAAACATTTGTGCTGCTTCATGTTTTTGTGAAAACTGAGATACATTTTATTTGTCATGATTCAAACGAACAGCATTGATGAGAAATAGATGTCACTTGTAACATTATAAATGTCTTTACTGTCACTTTGGATCAAGTTAATGCATCCTTGCTGAATTAACAATGCTACTCGTTTCTTTCAGAATTGACTATTTTTCATTTGTGTGTGCATTAGAGTACAGACCATAGCACTCAGCACTCTTGTGACATAAATGACGTTTCTGCGTCCAGAACAGTCCTTCCCAGGGTTCCTTCTGTGTTTAGGGTTCATGTCCAGGATTCTCAAACAAGCATCCAGAATGCCCTCCTCGAACTACAGGACAAACACCAGATATAATCAATATGCAAATAATGCACGTTACACTCTGTAGCTGTAACTAAAACATTTACAAAACGTATTTTTCCTCAAAATGCCTTTGGCAATGGAAAAGCTGAGATCCAGCAAGCAGTTAGATTAAATGGAGAACACATGACAGCTTTCTGGCGTCTTGGATGTTTTGCATCAGTAATCTCACATGTGTCTAAACTAAAGTTTCAGAAGAGATCTCAACAAGGTCTCAAACTGTGCTCAGAAGTCTGCGATCAAAAACCAGAGGTCACGATATGAACTCATCTTTACAATGCAAAGAATCTTGATACAAAAACGGCCTTCATTTTCTTCAAGCTGTTCATTTTGATTTGATTCAGTGTGGTTATTGTTAACTAAAACTATAATTAAAACAAAAACATTTGTATTAAATGAAATGAAATAAATATAAACAGAAACAAAATAATATATAGAAAAAGTTGTTCTTATTTGTTATTTAAATTAATTTAAAGTTAAATTATTACAATTATTGTATGTTTTATATTGTAGACGCTTTATTAAACCTATTTTATTTCAGTTAGTTGCCAAGGCAAAATTTCTCATTTTTATTTTGTTTAAGTTGAAGTACTAAAATGACTAAAAACTGAAAAAAAAATTTATACAATCATATTTAAAAAAATGCTACACAGAATTTAAGACTTTAAACACAAATTAGTTAGTTTGTTAGTTTAGTTGCCAAGGCAAAATTTAGTTAGTTGCCAAGGCAAAATTTCAAATTTTAAAGTTTTAACTAAAATTACTTAAATTAAAATGTATGCAAACAGACGCATTAAAAGAAAAAACGAACTAAATAAAAAATGCAAAACAGAATCACAAATTAAAACATAATTAAAATCTAAACAGAAAATATACAAATAAAACTCATGCAAAATATGACTAAATTCTATGATAGTAGAGTAGTGATACTGAAATGACACTGATTTGGATGTGTTCTCGTCAGGCTTTTTGTGGGATTCACACAAATGTGAAATGTTCCTCACCAGATATTTCTGTTTCATGTGTTTTAGCGTCATTCGTGTCTCTGCTGTCTTTTGAGCAGGGATCACTTGTTTAAGAGATGAGCTCAGCGTATCGAGCACATCTAGAAGGTGAACATGTGTAACCGGGTGTTTGTATGTTGGTACCTGTCCAAAATCCCAGGCCAAAGGGACTGGGTATTCGGCATCGCCCCTGAAGATGATGCCATCCTGGGCCAGAACGTACTCGGCCAGTTTCTCCTCGCTGTCCATGTAGACCACATCTCCTGTAAATCAGATCATGGGTCGAGTACAAAGATCTTACTCATCTGTCTTTGTCATCAGCTCATATAAAGATCAGGATATCCGTGTCTATAACCTCAAGGCGTGTGCATGTGAGGAACACCCAAACGCATCTGTTTTCACTCACTTGGGCACCAGGGATTGAAGAGCAGTGTGAAGTCAAACTGGATGCGCTCATCTAGAGTCAGGACGTACCGGCCGATGGGAGCGTCAGGAGCGGCGCAGACAGAAAGACAAGCGGTGTCTCCGGGCGGACTGCTCACCGCCGCACTCCAGCACGTGACGTCGATCTCATTACTGAGACCAAACACAGCCCTTGTGCCGTACTGCTCCTCCGGCTGAGGACCTGTCAAACCATCAGAACTACATCAGCAGAACCAATCAAAACCAAACTGGGCTTCATTACTGAGACCAAACACATACTGCTCCTCCGGCTGAGGACCTGTAAAACCATCAGAACTACATCAGCGAAGACAAACGAAACCAAACTGGGCTTCATTACTGAGACCAAACACATACTGCTCCTCCGGCTGAGGACCTGTCAAACCATCAGAACTACATCAGTGAAACAACCGAAACCAAACTGGGCTTCATTACTGAGACCAAACACAGCCCTTGTGCCGTACTGCTCCTCCGGCTGAGGACCTGTCAAACCATCAGAACTACATCAGCGAAACAACCGAAACCAAACTGGGCTTCATTACTGAGACCAAACACATACTGCTCCTCCGGCTGAGGACCTGTAAAACCAACAGAACTACATCAGTGAAGACAACCGAAACCAAACTGGGCTTCATTACTGAGACCAAACACATACTGCTCCTCCGGCTGAGGACCTGTAAAACCATCAGAACTACATCAGTGAAACAACGAAACCAAACTGGGCTTCATTACTGAGACCAAACACAGCCCTTGTGCGTACTGCTCCTCCGGCTGAGGACCTGTCAAACCATCAGAACTACATCAGCGAAACAACGAAACCAAACTGGGCTTCATTACTGAGACCAAACACATACTGCTCCTCCGGCTGAGGACCTGTAAAACCAACAGAACTACATCAGCGAAGACAACCGAAACCAAACTGGGCTTCATTACTGAGACCAAACACATACTGCTCCTCCGGCTGAGGACCTGTAAAACCATCAGAACTACATCAGTGAAGACAACCGAAACCAAACTGGGCTTCATTACTGAGACCAAACACATACTGCTCCTCCGGCTGAGGACCTGTAAAACCATCAGAACTACATCAGCGAAACAACCGAAACCAAACTGGGCTTCATTACTGAGACCAAACACATACTGCTCCTCCGGCTGAGGACCTGTAAAACCATCAGAACTACATCAGCGAAACAACCGAAACCAAACTGGGCTTCATTACTGAGACACAGCAATCCATGCTCGTTTCTGATGGAAGACGTGTGTGTGTTTGGATAGTTTCAAATGCAAATTACCCAAAATATGATTCAAATGTTGTGCATGGGTCGCTTAGAAAGTGATCAGGAAAGATATACATATTTTTCCTTTTCCAAAATGTTCACATTTTTTAACAAATGTTTAGAAGAGTAAAGCTGTGCATAAGATTTATATTTCAAATGAATGCTATGTATTTATCAGAGAACAAAATATAAACTGATAATAAGCAGCAAATCAGCATATTAAAATGATTTTTGAAGGATCATGTTATGACACTGAAGACTGGAGTAATGATGCTGAAAATACAGCTTTGCATCATGGGAATAAATTACACTTTACAACACTTATTTTAAATTGTAAAAATATATTTTTGATCAAATAAATGCAGCCTTGGTAAAAATAAGATACTTTAAAAAAAATCGTATTCACAAATAACAGCAGTAAGAACCACTACATTTGCTCTAAAGTGTTTTTCATACAGTACATATTCATTTAGTCAGCACTGCATGTAATGTTAAGGGATATTGCAACCCCAGAATGCATTGACAACAAACTAATTGGAATAAAATCAGCTATTTTATGGTGAATCTTCTGAAATGCAGCTGCTATACTGTTGCTGGTTGCGGACAGATCTTCTGCATTGAGTTTAAAGGGTTCTGTAGGGATGCACTTTTTCATCCCCCTCTCCTTCAATGCTCAACGGCGGTCAGGAATGTGTCTGCAGCTGCGGCTCCAGTCTCTCAGTCTCTGGGAATGTAAGCTCTCATTGACCCCTGCGTTTAAAGGCCACCGGACAAACACACACACTCAGTTCCATGTGCTCAGACTTGGACGTTTTCCAGAAAAGCACTCCTGTGAACTCGCTCGAGTGGGACTAACACAGACGAGATTAAAGTTACCGGAAGTAAGACATCAACAAAACTTCTGAATCATGGGTGAGTTTTAGTTAGTCTGGGTCTAAGAATAAAGTCTTCTTTAATCTGAGATTTTTTTCCTAACCTTAACACTTGTTTTTGTAGAATCATGATGGGTCGCCCTGCCCTCTACAACATTACCCATTATAAATGAAAAGCACAGTCCACCCAGAGAAAATAATCTGTCATCATGTACTCACCCTCGTGTCATTTCAAATCTTTCTTCTGCCATATTCTGCTGTATTTTTGAAGAACAATGGATGTCACTGACTTCAATTTCTATTTTTGTCTACTCAAGGGATGTCAATGAGATCCAAAACTAATATATATATATATTAATATCTTCTTTTATGCTCAGCAGAAAAAGAAAACAGTTTTGGAACATCATGAAGTGAGTCAATGATGATAATTTTTACTTTTTATAATTTATAATTCTTATAAAAAATTTAACTATCCATTTAAACACCAATGAACTTTTGATTATTCAAAGCTTGTATGTGCATTTTTTAATGTCATGCTTGATGTTTGCATCTAACTTTCTCAAAATTCACATAAAAAATGTGGATAGAAACAAAGTGCATCAGTTTCATTTCAGTGAGATAAACTGTTACTGTCGTACCTGGTTCGGAGGTCTGGCTGTCTGTGCTTCTTATTAAACAAGCTTAGTATTTCCTAAAGATCTTATTCTAGTAGTCTATTATTCTCTTTCTAAAGAAGTTGTGTGGTGCTTGGCTCATGCCACTAAGAGAGACAAGGTGTTTTCTGAACGTTCACCAAAAACAATAGTACTCTTCGATAACTTTTAAGGAGTTTACATGTGCGATATCTCGTCACAGATTCCGTTAAACATGCCAGAAGGTCTTGTTTTCTTGACATTAGAGTTATCTGAGTCTGAGCAGAGCCTTTCCTGTCTGAACGCCAGCGTTTACACACTGCTGCCTCTCTTTGTGTTCACTAATGTCTTTATGTTATCTCTTGCTCCAGCTCCAACACATGACAGAATCTGCCCTGATGTTAACCTTCATCCTCAACTGCACTTGTTGAGCTTTATGTTATATTACTTATAAAGAATCATCTTGATCTCCTTTTGGAAAGCAGGAACAATAGAGAGCTTCTGGAATTTCTTGCACAATGTTGTAAGGGCAATTCCTGCCATTTGAGTGTTCAAAAAATGTTTATACTGCGGTCAAAGCCATTTTTAAAACCAAGGTGTTTTTAGAGTCAAGAGGTGTTCTTCTGAATGAGTGAGTTTTCAAAATATTTACACATTTGATTCATTTATTAAGTTAGAGTACTTATTAAATTAATTACATTTGTAAAACTCATTCATTCAGAAGGCATGTCAGTCAACACTCTTATTATAACGATTCCAAAAAATAGTAAAATAATCACATTGTTGTTTAAAAATGTCATTTCATTTAATCCCTGGTAAGGAAAAGAACCCGGTGAGTTTGTGTCTAACTGGTTGAGTTGTTCTGTTTTCATGGTTTTAAAGGAGTTTTAGGCCCTTGAAGAACTTCATCACAACTGAAACACAGAATTAAACCAAACTTTCTTTCCAAAATTGTTTTTCCAGGCATAAAGAAATCTAACAGGCAGTAGGGGTATACAAATCTATAAAATAAAGCATCTTAATGCCCTAAACTATCACGTCTTACCTGCACTTGATTTCGTCCCAGTTTACAAAAATATATTTGCAAACATTCCGATTTAGTAATAAAAACATTATTTCTGAATGTTCCCTGAACATCCATTTTTTTATGTTTAAAAACATTTTTCCTTGGTTATGTGAAAGTTCAGGGAACATTCTATTCATTCTATTATTTTGCACACATTATGGGACTGTTCCATTTGAATAAACAATCTGAAACAAATAGTAACATTATAAAAAACGATGAACAGGTGAACGTCCAACCAAAACATTCCAGGATAGAACATTCCATTATAATATTGTATGAATGTTCTATTCATGTTACTGGAAGAACATTTGTTCATCATCTTGTCAGAACATTATTCAATAATTTCAAAATGTTAGATGGGGTATTAAAATATTAGGTGAAAGTCTCAGCGCATTACCCGTCTCTGCAGTGATGTGCAGCTGGCTGGACCCGGGCTGGTAAGAGCCGGAGTTCAGGTACAGGTTGATGGTGAAGGCCTGTCCTCTCCGTACGATCAGCCGGTCAGTGCCGTTCAGCTCCGTGTGGTGATCCGTGTTATTGAACTGACACGCCAGATCCCAGGTGCCGATGTCCAGAGCTGAGTGAGCACAGGATAAATGATCTTTACTGCGCATGTCAGTATTAACAAAAACTGTGCCTTTGGTACTAATCATTCTGAAGGTGACTGTCTAAAGTGAGTCGTTGAATTATTCATTCAACCAGTTCATTCATAAACACTGATTCATTCAGGAACAAAACAAACTACTTTATGAATCAATACATTTCATGTAATTATGTTAGACTAATGTTTAAGTTTTGTAACTATATAGTGACACACGTCACCATCCATTCAATGAATTAAAGTAAGACTTGTCCTATTATATATATATATATATGGGTCATTGACATATAAGAATTTTCGACAGGCCAATTTTAAAATACTAAAAATAATATTTACTTTAATTGTTCAAACATTAAGAATGCTGTGCAAACAAATCCATATTAAAATTTTAAATTAAGTGATTTTAGTGTTTTTTCATCTAGATTAATTGGTCGTAGCACTAAAAAATGTAATTAAAAATAATTTCTATTAAAATTAAATAATTTCCTTAACATGCTTAATTTTTTTTTTAAAGTTATCAGTAATTAAAGTGTTTAAAAACAAAGCATTTTTCATTTAATTTGAGTTTTTGTAAATACTGATCTCTTATTTTTGTTCTATAATTTAAGAGTTGCCTTCTTAAATGTAGTTAACAGACTTATTTTTCCTGCTAATTGCATAAAACTGAAAAAATTAAATACCATTCACTTAAGCATGCAGTAGCAGTGATTCATATTTCAACCACAGAAATTAGATATTTTATTTTAATACAGTTATTGCTATTATTGATCGCACCACATGATGAGTGGTCGCTCCAAATGACTAAAAATACCTTATATCATTAAACATCTTTTTAAAAAGACGTGTGAAAAGTTCAGCATGTGGCATTAATTGCAGGCATTTCTTTAGCCCCAGTTATTTCTGTACTTTGTCCAATATTGGCTGCTTAATTGATCATTTTGCCGGGAGTTTGATTAACAGGCAGTCTGACATTATAACGCCGAAAAACAAACCAGACATGAGAGTAAATTAACGCCGGTGGGCTTGTACTTGAAAAATGGTGTGATACCTTCTGATGTTCATTCATGTTTATTTCATGCTATGACTAGTAAGTTAAACAGATGATCGGTTCATGTGCTGCTAGAAATGAGGTGCTACAGCGATCTGTCACAACATTTTAAAGTATTTGTTGTTTGAATTTATTTTAAAATGACAATTTTAATACTGAGGCTTTGTTTCATACTAAAGTAACCAGGTCTGTCTTGTCTGTCAGTGTCCTCTTTACGCCGTGATGTATTTTTTAATGTGTGAGAACATGATGTGTGGCATAAATGTACCATGGTTTGTTGAACGTAGCAACAGTAGCTAAGGGGGTCTTTTCAAAAGGTCAATGTAGAGTAGGGGGGTTACTGGCTCAGGTTCTGAGATGACAACATGAACACTAAATATTTACTCTGAACAGTGCCTATAATTTTGTATTAGAAGCACTTTCTGTGTCCGTTTGCCTCTTTATAGTGTATCGCTTATTGTATTCCTCAATTGTAAGTCACTTTGGATAAAAGCGTCTGCTAAATGAATAAATGTAAATATTTAGCAACGCAATTATGCATGGCACTTCAGGGTTCTTCTCAAATTTAGACAAAGTGTGACCTCCTGTTGACCATCATTTATGAGCATACATTCATAGCACAAGAGCCTTCCCCATGTGCTCTGTTTACTTTCAGGATGTTTCCTTGAGGTGAGGTTTGAATGCATTCTCTCTGAACGCTTTAAGTGGACAGCGCCCTGGAAGAAAGTCATTTCTCTTATATTCCCTGCTGTGTTTTGAATAAAAGTCACAATAAGTGTTTGGTTACAGTGAGTTTATAAGTACACAATTAAAATGCAACAAAAAGCCATGATTCAGTAAATCTGGAAAGCTAATAAACATGCGTCTAAAGTGTTTTTAAGTCCACAATACACCCACTATTGTGTTACAATGAAAGTGTGTTTCTGTTGATATTGAGATGAATGTCTCTAGGAGCGTCTGGTAAGGAGACACAATGTAAAGAATGCATTGCACATGTGAAGCATGTGGTTTATGTTTAACAGATGTCGTCTTCAAGGACACTTCATTGAGACATGTCTGTCACTGATTGACCGCTGACACGCAGTAATTCAGTTCTAAACCATCTCAACATATAGAGTTTCTCTCATTTAATCCTTTCCATGTGCTTCTTAAGTGAATTTAAATTACATTGTATTCTATTAGTAATAAAATAAATATTCAATATATTTATGAAATTAATAATATAATCAATAAAATAAATAATATTTTATTATTATGTGAGATTCACACAAACAATTCTGAGCGTCTCATTGTCTGTTCTTCTCTAGATATCAATAATCTCTTCATAATACCCTAAAAATGTGGGTTTTTAAACATTTTAGGTCTCAGTAATTAGAAAAAGATTTATTTTCTTTTGTGACTGAATTGTTTTGGGGGACAGAATAATGTAATGAGGTGGAATATCTTGGCCAAAATTCTGAAATGACATCATTATATACAATATTGTGATAGTCTTTGTCAAACATCTGGGTTATGTGATATTAATGGAGAGTTTGGGGAGTCTCTGTCTATCCATTTATCTTGAGAAATGTAGAGAGATGGATGGACTAGATGACTAGCATGGGAACGCAGATTGAGTTTCTCTCTGTATTGTGTCGTAAACTAACAACCCTGCGGTCATAAAATTTGTTTCAGACCAGACAGAAAGTGTGTGTGTGTGTGTGTGTGTGTGTGTGTGTGTGTGTGTGTGTGTGTGTGTGTGTGTGTGTGTGTGTGTGTTTAATGAGGAATGTTCGCAGTGGGGTGTTCTCTGTTTTCTATCAGTAAACCCGCTGTCGTAATCTTTACCAGCTTTAATCTTGGTCTAAAGAGAAGCCGCGTGTGTGTGTGTGTGTGTGTGTGTGTGTGTGTGTGTGTGTGTGTGTGTGTGTGTGTGTGTGTGCATGGGTGTGTGTGTGTGTGTGTGTGCATGTGTAATGCGCGTGTGTGCGGTCGTGTGCGTGTGTGTGTGTGTGTGTGTGTGTGTGTGTGTGTGTGTGTGTGTGTGTGTGTGTGTGTGTGTGGCATGTTTATGTGGTTTATGAGGACACAAATTTGTTTAATGACATGGGTATGACATAGGTATTACAAGGAGAAGGTGATTTATGAGGACATTTTCAGTGTCCCCATAATTTGCAGCTTATAAATCATACAGAGTGAGTTTTTGAGGAAAATAGAAATGCACCGTCTCCTGTGAGGGCTAAGTTTAGGTGTAGGGTAGGTGTAGGGCAATAGCACATACAGCTTGTACAGTATAAAACCATTACGCCTATGGAGAGTCCCGTAAACCATAAAAACCAACATCTTTGTTGAGAGTCTTTGATTCTCCTCCTTCGTGAAATTCTTTGCTGTAGTTTTCCATTTATGGTCCGGTCACTATTTTCAGCAGACTATTTTAATCATTATGACTCTTAGTAAATATTTTTAGTGGATCACATGGTAAACAGCAGTCTGTAATTCTAAAGACATAATGTTTGCATGCCATACATGAACTCATTCACTGAGACTCTTCAAAGAACGTTCACATGCAGCCGTGGAAAGTACAGTACATAAACCTGACACACACCCGCATAACATATAATAACAGCGTACTGTATAACTGCCCACAGTGTGCCATTCATACACAGAGATGCTTAAATGAATGTAACAGTGTCTCAGATTCATTAGACGTGGATGTGAAGAACTACAATCAATAAAACTGCTGAATTTAACATATGTGCTTAATATAGACTGTACATATTTACAGTAGTTGATGTAAACACGTTAAAAGCAAGTGCATTCCATCCTAGATGTGTTTGACCCATCATGGACAAAACCAATGCACACACCATAAATTAATGAAATCTATCATAATAAATGCATTTGAATATATCGATAATATAGGTGTAAACAGTGTCAAAATCAGATAATCTAAAATATGCTGCATGTAGTAAAATCAAATGGCTTTCTTCAAATAGTAGTATTTAATATGACGGTTTTAATATGCATTACGTTAGGTTACACATTCAAACGTTTTTAAAAAGTCAGAACAAGTAGAAATATAGAGCAACTACTACACCACCAAACTTTTTTAGCGTGATGCAAAACAGACAATATGATAGATGCATGAGGATAAACATTAAAACAATCATAACTCATAGCATCTTCAAGTCGAATACAATGACAACACAGTGTGAAATGCACATACCCATGTTAATGCTGTGCTTTAATGTTGCGGTGATCCAGTTGTGTGTTCAGTCAGTGAAAGCCACGGTTTGAGCGGTCTCTCACACTCACGCGCGTCTTTATTGTCCGGAGCGGCGCGTCAGAGCGTCAGAGCGTCACGCCCACGCGCGCGGAACGAGCAGCTCACGGACATAAGTAGACTATTATACGTATATTATCCTTCATTGCATTTGCTTGATAGTATAATATATTTTGTCTTATAACACTGAATATGACCTCACGTTTTTAAATTATGATATGTTGTATATTAGTCACAACATCACAATGAAGTGAACTTTATTTATGCTAATTTGAGTGGATGTGTTTTGTCATGTCTCTGGGTGCTGCTACAAAAATACTTTCACAAATAAAAATAGTCTCAGGTGTGTCTTCAGTTTTTCCTGTCTGTCATTGGAATGTTTTCTTGAGAATGTCATTAATTGGTAATTATTTGATAGGCCTTTATATCATATATCCTCACTTTATATCCTGTTATTTGATTGTTAGCTAGTTAAAATCCCTTTAACTAACAAAATCCAGTCCTGTAATGATATCATTCTGGTAAATCAAACATCAGTTAATATGACGAACTATGAAATCTTGAGATAAATCCAGTGGCTAGACAGCCAGAGAGGAACTACTTCACGGGTCAGCCTTAAAGCATTTCTGTTGTGGTTTCTACAGGATGTGTTGCAACTTTACTAGCATCCCTTTTCCAAAAATGACTTTAATTTTTATCTACACTGTAAGAAAATGGTGCTTAATAGCAGTAAAGGTGTTTCGTTGACTCACAGGGGACTGTACAGCACCTTTGGCTAGAACCACAAGAGGAACCTCATTCTCCTCAGATGTTAGATATGTTACTCCACTCTCATATGTGTGCTATACATGGGGATGTACTATAATGGCAAAAGCTCTTTTGAATCACTTTTATGCTTTTTTGGGGGGGTCAAAAAGTATTGTGTGGGGGCCCTGGAATATTTGCTTATAGGGGGCCTTGGGGGCAAAAAGGTTGAGAAACTCGCTATCTTCAGGAAATACATGGTACTGTATTTTATACTCATTTTTATCCTTTCCTCAACTAAACTAAGAGACTAGGAGCGTTAGAGAACCTTTAAAGAACTATACAGGGACTTAATGGATTCTATATAGCACCTGAAGAACTGCTGAAGAACCAGTTTTTTTGGTGTGTAAATATAAATAACATTTTCACATTCATTCAAAGTTTACAGAATAAGTTTGATAAAGCAATTCATTTAAAATCATTCCACTGAGAAATATTTAGTTTTTTGCAGACGATAGACTTTGACACCTCTTGAGTTGTTATTTTATCAAAGCAATTTTATTAAAAGATTACACCACTGTTTTTGTTTTATCACCTATATAGAAATGTATACGGCTAAGTAGAAACAGAAATACAAGTAGAAAACAAACACAAGATTCTGTAGGTTTTTGATATTTAAAAGTTAGTTCCATGAACTAATGTTACACACTGAAATAAATAAATACAATGAACTTTATTTTAGAGTTTCACAGGATTGATAGGTATAAAAGGTAAAAAGGATGGGCCTGATAACATAAAAGCATAAGCTATTACAGTATAAACATACATGATGGACTATACTTCAGTTGACTTTCCTATGATGCTTGTCCCTTGAACCTGCAGAACAAAGAGAGTAAATTAAGATATTAATATGCAGAATATTCCAAATCTCAACACAACTGAAAAATAACTATAAATTGATTGAATGTGTTGAAAATGGTAATGCACAATGTTGAGATGTTCATAAATACAATCAAAACAGATGAATCAGTATGCCGTACTGCAGTGCATGAATGGTCCCTGGTTTGGCCTGGTGTGTTAGTGGTGTTCACGCTGCACTCGTGGTTAAGGACACACGCTTTCTTCACACCAATGACAGGCGCTTCAGATTGGGTGTGTTCACAGTCTCCACCAATCACAGACGAGCAGCTGTGACCAGAACTGCTGAAGCAACTAACACTTTCTCCTGAGGACACCGAACTCTCCACTGAAACACAACACATTAAAACATCCTATTAGCAACTAATATTGTATCTATCGTTTTCTTTCTTTCTTGCAGTGCATGTGGAGTGGCTAAATAATAAGATGGGTTTAAAAAAGCAAATGATCAGAACTAATTATTACATTTAGTTTATTTATTTATTTTTGGGGGGGGGGCATGAAGTGATGAAACATTCAAAATAAGACCAGAAATATGTATGAAGAAATTTAAATTTCACTTCTATTGATCACAAATGTCAAATCAGGCATTGCATGTGTTATTTTATGTAGACAACATTGTGAAGGAGGACATACCCAGTGTACTCTGGTTTCCGCTCTCCTGGTCTAAATCATCTTCCTCCAGGATCCCTGAGGTCCCGTGGACGTACCGGACAACATCTCCTCCGCTAGGACCGATCAGATGACCCACAGGAGACGTGGATCCCCACCCAGAGGAGGAGGAGGACGTACAGCTGGCCGAGCCGACCGAATTCAACCGGAGGACAGAAATCCCACCTATGATATCATATAGAGTTAAATAAGATGGATCTCTCAGGCTACCCAACGTTTCACCATGACAGGTGCTTCACCTCGTCCAGTGGGACAGCAGTTGATGGCTCGGTCATTGATGGCCATCTCACTGGGCTGGATATCCATGAAGGGTTTATGACCGATTCCCATGAACACCCTCTCCTGCATACGGATCTCTGAGTGAAGATCAGCAAACAAACAAGCTGCGGTTATTAATAATATATGGTCCTTGAAAACAAACAAGAAGGTGGCTAGCCGCACACTGAATCCAATACAGAGTAAAAAAGTAACAAAATATTTGATTTTATAAATTGCATCATGCAAAAAGTGCATGCGAGTTAAAATGTAATGGACACGAGCAATATTAATAATGCAGACATCTACAACAGTGCAACCGATTCTAAGGAAAAGTACAGCTGTTAAACATCTATGGGACGCATCGAATGGGAGGACTATTATTGTAAAATTAATGTGGAGGCCGTGAGCAGCAGTGAGAGTGAGAGTGCATGCAGCTGCGTATGGGAGATGAGCTTCTGTCATTCATCTTTCAATCCTTATCACATTCCTCAACATAGAAGATCATATCTCAGCAGTTCTTTAGGCTTCATTAACTTCAGCACATTCACATTTCTGGCGCTCAGTGAAGTGCTGTGGTTTAATTTCATAATAAAACAAAGAACTAAAGATAAAGAGTGGATTGCAGCAATAATAGCATTAAATCACGGCTTAACAGTAAACCTACAGATTAACTTTAAACCTTTTTTACGATTGAAATCTCAGTTAGGGATTTAATTTTAACTTGCACCTGAAGAGGACTGAATTTCCCAAAAGCCAGCACATTTTTCAATGGATTCCCAGAGATCAAATCTAATCACGTGTTACTTTTGTAATCACTAATTTGCTTTCAAAATGCTTGTTTTCAGCCTATTTTGAAGAATATTGGCAACTGAATAGTGGCTGGTCCCCACTGACTTCCATGATATATGGGAGGGAATAAATACCATGGAAGTCAATGGGAAGCAGGGACTGTTTGGTTACCATCAATCTTCAAAATATCTTATTTTGTGTTCAACAGAAGACTGTAATTTGGTAAACACTTTAGGTTAGGGAACACATATTCACTATTAACTAAGAGTTTCCCTCAATAAACTCTGAATTACTGCTTATTGATAGTAAGAAAGGTAGTTGTTGAAGTAGTAGTTAAGTTTTTAGTTGTAGGTATAGAGTAGAGTTAAGAGATCTAGAATATGCTCATGCTGAATAAGGCATTAATATATGCTTTATAAGTAGCCTACTAATAAACAGCAAATATACTATTAACATGCATTCTAATAAGCAATTAGTGAATAGTGTTTCCATAATCTAAAGTGTTACCAGAAATTTGTACAAGTTTGGAACAACTTGAGAGTAAGTGATGACAGATTTTCATTTTGGGATGAACTATCTCTTTAAGTAATGCGATAACCTGAATTGAAATAAACCCTAGAGCAAGAAATAATTAAATTCATATCATAATCATAATTCATGTTTCTCAGTTGAATATTACTGTGTGTTCACCTCTGTTGTGGACGGCTTGCTCCCACAGGATCCTCTCCAGGTCTCTGGTCCAGTTCTCCTTCACTTCTCGACTCGCTGCCTGAAGAACATACGTGTCCTGAGACTTCCTCCTTCGAAACCAGATCTCAAAACACAGCCCGCTGTCTCCGGAGTCATGGGTCATACCGATGTCTGAAGTCTGCGAGAGCACAGAACACAGACGTGGATGAGACAGTCGTCTATATGTTGAGCTGTTCACTGATGTGTCATGCAGTGGTTTACTTTGAAGGATTGTTTGTAGATGTACGTGTCATTCCCAACGTCGGTTCTGCGCGTCTTGCTGAAGAGTATGAGATCTTGGAAGAGAAAGATGTGACGGTAGCATTTCTTCTTCCTGAAGGTCAGCAGGAACTCGTCCTGACGGATCAGCTGGCCCTGTTCCTTCAGATTGACCTGCACACACACACGCACACACACACACACACACGCACACACACACACACACACACACACACACACACACACACACACACACACACACACACACACACACACACACACACACACACACAGACACAGACACAGACACAGACACAGACACAGACACAGACACAGACACAGACGCACGACGCACGCACGCACGCACAGACACACACACACACACACACACACACACACACACACACGCACACGCACACGCACACACACACGCACACACACACACACACACAGACGCACACACACACACACACACACACACACACACACACACACACACAACAACACATCATCAGTCTCACACAGCTGAGCAACAAGTGAGCTGATTTTCAATAGTCAGAATGTCATCGAGTTTATATCGAGAGTCTTGCATTCACCTTCAAAAGCTTTTATATCCACACTACTGCTCAAAATATTGGAATAATGACCATTGTTTTTATAGAAGTCTCTTCTGCTCACCAAGGCTGCATTTATTTGATCAAAAATACAGTACATTCTTGTAAATGTTGTGAAATATTATTACAATTTCAAATAAGTGTTTTCTATGTGAATATATGTTAAAGTGTAAAAAGCTGAATTTTCACCATCATCAGTCTTCAGTGTCACATGATCTTCAGAAATCATAATAATATACTGATTTGCTGCTCAAGAAACATTAATGATTATTAGCAATGTTGAAAACAGCTGTGCTGAATAATATTTTTGCGGTGTAAGTAAGATAAAATATTATACTTTATTAATCAAGGACACATTAAGTTGATCAAAAGTGTCAGTAAAGACATTTCTAATTTTACAAAAGATTTCTATTTCAAACAAATCCTCTTCTTTTGAACTTTCTATTCATCAAACAATCCTGAAAAATAAAATGTATCTAAGCTTCAACGAAAATATTGGGCCAAACACCTGTTTTCAACTGATGATAATCAGAAATAATAATCAGTTTGAGCAGTAAATCAGCATATTATAATGATTTCTGAAGATCATGTGACACTGAAGACTGAAGTCAAATTCAGATTTGATCACAGCAAGAAATTACATTTTAACATGTATTCAAATAAAACAAACTGTTATTTTAAATCGTCATAATATTTTACAACACTACTGTTTTTACTGTATTTTGTATTTTTTTGTTGAAATAAATGCAGCCTTGTTGAGCAGAAGAGACTTCATTCAAGAACATTACAACGTTTGACTGGTAGAGTATAGCGTTAAACACATCCCTCATCAGCGCTCATGTTGGGCTTTCGGGAGGAGGCTGGTGTCGGGGGGGAGTGAAGCTGCTGGGAAACGTTATCTGAGCTGAGAAGAACCGCAGTGAATGTGTCAGAGATTAGATGAAGAGCATGTCAGAGTGTTACATACGAGTACAGTAACTCGACTGAGCTGGGTGTACAGTCAGTTCACTGTTCTTTTTAAAGCTTGCCGTCTCAAAATAAATGCATCAAATATGAAGGTATTCATCTTTCTAATTACAGACGGTATGTGATGTGGGCAAAACTCACCTACATCTCACGCCTGACCGTCCTGTTCTATAAAAATATCTCTATTTCAGTCGCCATTTAGTTTGCAGACAAATATGTTTCGCAAAACAACACATATAATAGATTTATAAGTAAACACTGTACAAACTCAAGTAAACACTTCATATTCTGAAGACATTATGGTGATGATTTATTGGATTTTAGTATTAATATGCAGTTGCTAGGGTGTTTTTGGTGGCTAAAAAGATCAAGCCTTAAATCTGTGATATTTTATTTTCTGTAGATATGACTCAGGTCCCTCCTTCAAGGTTAATACATCATCTCAAATGAATCACCCCCGGTATGTGCAATAATGACGCTTGCCATGACACGCTTCGTTGTGAAGAACGCTTGATAGTTCTGTAAAAGTGAAATTCATTTGGGATTTTCTGAGATGGTGTAATATCGTCTCTCTCTCACTCCAGTGCCATTTTGATATTATGTGTATAGTATTATAGTATTTATTGATATTGTAATTAATATATATATATATATATATATATATATATATACAGATTTCATTTTTATTTTATTTTAAGTTTCAGTAATTTTGTATTATCTCTATTCAACTATAATTTATAAAGCTGAATTTATTGTATTAATAAATTAGATTATGACTTAGTATTTGAAAGTATATATTCAAACTATTTTAACATTTTAAATAAATAATTCAATTAAATAAAAGTAATTACAAAAATTGTAAATAAAAAATATGAATTTTAGTACTTCAACTTTTTATATCAGGTGGTTGCTGAGGCAACATTTATATACATATATATATATATATATATATATTATAATATTCATTTTTTCAAATTCAATTTTTTTTATCAAAAATTTACACTGGTCTTCATTTTAAATTAATTTGAATTACCAAAAATGATATAGTTTATAGATTCTATTTCTATATCTGTATTACTCTCAAATAAACTGATTCTTCAGGTACTGAATGTACAGATTAAACTCATTAATAATTGTTCAAAGAGGACATTTTAAGTATCATCTTGTTTGTTTATTAATTGCATGATTGAATTAAATTAGTCATTTAAAATATTGCAATTAGTTGGCAACATTTCAGTTTAGTTTTTTATCTACCATTTCTATTTGACTTTATTTCAGCTTCATTTGAATGACTGAGAAGCGTCATTATTTTGGTTCACGCTAACACTCACGTCACAGTCCTGGATGTCGTCCATGGCCAGCAGGTTGTTGCCGTGGCGGAGCTGGAACTGGATGATGTTCAGCGCGGTGTGTATCTCGAGCCGCTCGTGTCCCGCGTGCGCTCCGGTCTCACACTCACGCAGCATGTCCTGCAGCAGCAGGCCGTATTTACTGATGCGCTGCACCGGCTTCAGCAGATATGAGGACAGATCCATCTTATCACCCAGCAGCTGCTGCTTCCGCTGCAATTCACATCATATTACAACTCACAAACAGCACAGCATTGGAGGAACCACGCTCTCAACTGATTCAGTAGATGCTGAATGAAAGATCTGTCTAAAGAGGACATTTTATGTATCATGTTTGTTCATTAATAACATGAGCTCAACGAGATTTTATAGCATATATAATCAATGCTGTTATGTTTTTGCACGGTCAACACTGTGTCTAGTCTTGAAAAGCACCCACGGTTTATGACAGAGTTGATTTATTCTGACAGGTTTTTTGTGTTGAAATATGCAAATCTTCATGCCATTTATTTCAAGTAGAAACAAACTTCTGCCGAATGAAAGCTTTATCCGAAGGCGCCGATTTCCAAGAAAATGACCTCAACAGGCCAGTTCCAGTGTTTGCTCAGTACTTTATATTTTATCAGATGAGTGAAATATTGAATTACCAGATTAAACTATTTCACAATCTTCTTTGCTGAGCTCTTCAGAGGGGAATTTTTCCCTGTTATTTCGCAAGCTTTAACAGAAAGGAGCTGGCTAGAGATCATTTATGTATTTAATACTTTTCATACTAATGTACAAATGCTTTTGTTGAGGGTCAAAGAATATTGAATTCATAGATTGATTTGATTGTATTTGTAATAAATGAGATGCTATGAATGTGATTTCATAGATCTGTCATTAAAATGGCTTTCCCTGGAAAAGTTTCTCCATGATTTACTGATTAATGAAAGTCTAATTATGCGGCTCAATTTTAGTCATTTCTTAAGTGCTTTTGTTCTTTTTATTGATTTAAAAATATATTTTCTGTTTGTTTTAATTTATAAAGCTAAACCAATTTTAGCTTTAGTACTTTTAGTACTTTAAGGCAACATTTAACTAATATAAATGTTTTATATGTTGTATATATCAATTTGTATTCATTATTTTACTACTAGTTACTAGTTGCTTTGTTTTTGTTTATCTGAAGTTGTCAGATTCTACTGAATACTAATGAAATGAGTGTAAAATGTGATATTCGGACGACTGATGGAGGAAGATCTCACCTTAAAGAACTCTCTCCCGTGATCGATGAGCAGTCTTTCAGAGCGAGGCTTGTTCTTGCTGTATAAAGCGTACAGGCCAAAGTTTTCTTTCTGAATTTGAGAGATACAATGTTAGAATCGCATCAAGTGGCCTGTGCAGTCGTTTCTTTCTATGAAGTATTTCAAGTGTATCTCTTACTACATGAGTGTAACCGACATGACACACAATCTCAAACAAGATTTATCCATCTATAAATATATTGAAAAAATAATTTTTAAGAAAATATCCCTCGAATTCTGTAATGCATCTATGCATTTTACTTAAATTTTATTTTTGGAACATTCATTTTTATTCCCTAATGCTGGATGCTATTGTTTTAATTAAAATCATTACAAATATAACAAACAATTTTGTTGTAAATACCTTGCAATTAAAAAAAATACATCTTTTTTAAATTACATTATGAAAATGCACATGAAAAACAAGCATTAAATTAACGTTTAAGACATTTCTAATTTCACTTTAGTTTTATTTGTATTTTATTTATTTATTTAAAATGTTTAGGTAATATGCATTATTCCCAATGTTGGCTGCTGTTGTTTTTATTTTATTTTATTTTATTTAAGGCAGAACAAATATAAGAAACTCTATAATGCCATACAAGTAACCTTGCAATTTACACATATACACTAATAAATGTATATTTTTTTTTAAATTACAGTTATACATTTTTGTTGTAAAAAATGTTTGGCATTAATTTTGCAAAATGTTCTTAAATGTCATGAAAATAATGTAAACAATGCAGTGCAAACTAATATTAATGTAGAAATATCTAGGCTTCATTTTCTTTATGCAAAATACAGTGTATGTCTTATAATTGTGGGGTGAAATGTGACCTGCTTTTGTATGATTGATTCATTATAAGTGTATTAATTAGCTTTAGAGGTTCTCCGTAACGGGCTGGAGGCTGCGAGTGTGCAGATGTGCTCACGTGTTTCAGGAAGCAGCGTCCGACGCAGAAGGGCTCCTTCAGACACAGCTCCAGCTCCTGAAGGAAGTGATGCTGGCTCCTCCATGATGCTCTGGAGTTTACTGTCAGCAGACGACAAACACATAATGCAGTCTGCTGTCTGACATGATCCCTGATCTCCTCTACAATACTGACATTATTAACAGTTACTGAAACACATAATGCAGTCTGCTGTCTGACATGATCCCTGATCTACTCTACAATACTGACATTATTAACAGTTACTAAAACATAGCAGACAAACAGATCTATAGTAAACATTTCAATCATCTGAAAACACTTTACTGGCAGGACACGTTTGTATAATTCAGTTTAAGACATGTTTATGCTACTGATGTTACTGTCCTGGCCTGAAATATGACTTAACGTGAAGGAATCATCACATTTACTCGGAAGCATACGTCTAATATACTAAAATATGGGTTCTAGTGAAAAACGGAACTAATGTCAAAGCAGTCAATTTAGCAAAAGCATGCACGTATTTTTATGCAATAAACGAGGTGGGCAAGTATGATTTTGTCATTACGGTAATGGTATACATCGCATATATAGTTTTGTGATGGAATTAATATTAGAATAAAACTATTTTAATAAATTTAAACTGAATTCATAACAGAAACGTCTCGGTTACATAGGTAACCCTCGTTCCCTGAAGGAGGGAACGGAGACGTACGTCGGACTGACCGACGAATAGGAATCTCGCTAGAGAGGCCAATCTACTTCGAGTGTAACTAAACGAGCCAATGCACATTGGCATGCAATCATATGCACCAGCTGCTCACCTCGCAGCACGGGTATATAATGAGCAGCAGGTGCGTTGCATCTTCAGGTTTTCGCTGAGGAGCCGAACAAGTAAGACGGCAGCAACAGCGGGGTCCAGCGACTGTGGTGACGGGACGTAAGTCTCCGTTCCCTCCTTCAGGGAACGAGGGTTACCTATGTAACCGAGACGTTCCCATTCAGTCGGTCACGTTCGACATAAGTCGGACTGACCGATGAATAGGAATCCCTACCAAAGCGTCACAGGAGCTGTCCCCTTCCAGCGCTCTGTAGCAAGCCTCCTGACCCCCTTGCTTAAAGACGGTGGGACAGGGCCAACACAGAGAGTGTCGATCACTGCTGTTCCCCAACCCAATCAGTGAGACTATTGGATAACACTGGGAAAGCCTTTCACTGGAAACGCTGGGAAGCCACATCCTTCCCCGCAGGAGTTATGTGAGAAGTACATATGGACTAGCCCTGTAGGGCTGTACTACATATGGAAGCACTGGGGTGACTCCAGCCTGACGAGAGGTGGGTTCTCCCAGAGGAAAGACTCCAGGGGCAGCGCAAGGCGTAAGCCTCGTAGATGGTGCACGTGCCGAAGCAATGGTGTTAAGTACCTCAGGGGTAAGTCACCTAGTACCTCCAGCGCCCCCTCCAGGGACCAGACATGGAGTTTCCAGAGGTCTGGACGCGGGTGTCAAAGGGTGCCCCGTCTCTGAGAAAGAAGGTCCTTTCTCAGAGGAACTAGCCAGGGAGGGGCTGTCGCGAGGAGCATGAGTTCCGGGAACCAGGTCCGGTTGAGCCAATAGGGCAAGATCCGCTCCTCGTCCTCCCTGACTTTGCACAAGGTCTGTGCAAGTAGGCTCACTGGGGGAAACGCATACTTGGGAAGGCCCCGGGGCCAGCTGTGCACCAGTGCATCTGTACCGAGTGTTCCCCTGGACAGGGAGTAGAACAACTGGCAGTGGGAGGTTCCTAGCGAGGCAAACAGGTCTACCCGAGCCTCGCCGAACTCCCCCCAAATCAGCTGGACCACCTGGGGGTGGAGTCGCCACTCTCCTGGCAGCGCAGCTCGTGAGAGCTCGTCGGCCACACGGTTGAGCACACCAAGGACATGAATGGCGCGAAGCGACCTCAGATGCTTCTGACTCCAAAGGAGGAGATGGCGGGCGAGTTGCGACATGCGACGGGAGCGCAGACCTCCTTGACGGTTGATGTACGCAACGGTCACAGTATTGCCCAGCACATGCTTGCCCCATAACGGCCCCTTCAGGCGGTCCAGGGCAAGGTATACTGCTAGCAACTCGAGGCAGTTGATGTGCCAATGCCGTTGGGGGCCCGTCCACACCCCTGACACTGCCTGCCCGTGTAGCGTGGCCCCAGCCAGTGGCAGAGGCATCCGTGAAGACTACAGCATGCGGGACACCTGCTCTAGGGCTACTCCTGCCCGAAGAAACAAGGGTCTGACCACGGGCTGAAGGTTTGGCGGCATTCGAGTAATTGCCACTCGGTACATGCCGTTGCCACGCCCATCTCGGGACTCGGCCATGAAGCCAGTGCTGAAGCGGTCTCATATGAAGCAAGCCGAGCGGGGTTACTGCCGCTCGGCCGCCATATGCCCCAGGAGCCTCTGAAAAATTTCAGTGGGACCACTGTCGTGCCCCTGAATGTATTCAGGCAGTTCAACACCAACTGAGCACGTTCCTCTGTGAGCGTGCTGACTGTTCGACGAATCCAACTCCATACCGAGAAAAGAGATCCTCTGCACTGGGGCGGTTGCTCTTTTCCCAGTTGACCTGAAGGCCCAACTGGCTGAGGTGACTGAGCATCAAATCCCTGTGTTCGCATAACTGTTCCCGAGACTGAGCGAGAATGAGCCAGTCGTCGAGATATTTGAGGATGCGGACGCCCTGTTCTCTCATGGGAACAAGGGCTCCCTCCACGACTTTCGTGAAGACGCGGGGAGACAGGGCCAGCCCGAAGGGTAGGACCTTGTACTGATATGCTCGACCCTCGAACGCAAAGCGCAGAAATGGCCTGTGTCGAGGAAGAATCGAGACATTAAAGTACGCTTCCTTCAGGTCGATCGCTGCAAACCAATCTTGGGGACGGATGCACTCGAAAATGCGTTTCTGCGTGAGCATCTTGAACGGTAGCTTGTGAAGGCTCCGATTCAAAACTCGCAGATCCAAGATCGGTCGTAACCCACCGCTTTTCTTGGGTACAATGAAGTAAGGGCTGTAAAACCCTGACCTCATATCGGCAGGAGGGACCAGCTCTATCGCGTCCTTCGCCAGTAGGACTGATCTCCGCATCGCAAGACATGGGTATCGACAGCTTTCACTGAAGTGAAGTGGACACCCCTGAACTTGGGGGGACGCCGGGCGAACTGAATCGCATAGCCGAGCCTGATGGTCCGAATGAGCCAGCGAGACGGACTGGGGAGCCCTAACCAGGCTCGCAGAGACTGCACAAGTGGGACCAAGGGGACCACTGGCGTACCCGCAGTGGGGCAGCGAGGTGGAACGCAGGGACGCAGCTCGGGGGGCTCTCTTTGGGAGGCGGCCCGTAGCGGGGTCTGAGTGTGCTGTGTAACACTTACCTGGTTCCACGGCCGGACAGGGGGTGAAGGAGAGGCTTGGGTGCCCATCTCGAACTGCGCGCTGCTGTCCGCTGGCGACAGAAGAGGTGGATGAGAGTGGAGAGGTTTTGCTCCTCCCACTACTCTCCGAGCCCTCTTCGGACCCGGAGATGACAGAAACTGCTCTTTTATTGAAAATTTGGGTACCGCTGGCTGCTGGGCCTGGCGGAACAGAAGGAAAAAACAAAGGATTTACCACCCGGCCCTCCTCCGGGGGAAGGAGCGGTGCAGTCACCATCTCCTGAAGAGCAGTCCCAATCCTGGCGCAGCAGAGCCTGAGTACTGCGGCGGGCCCGGGCGGGGCAGCAGTGGATGCGCCAGCGCGGACGGCGGGCGGGATGTGCAGCGGCAGGATGTGGCTAATCGCCTCAGACTGCTTCTGTACAGCCGAGAACTGCTGGGCAAAGTTCTCGACCACGTCGCCAAAGAGGCCGGTCTGGGACACGGGGAATTAAGGAACCTGACTTTGTCGGTAACCCTCATGTCGGCCAGACACAGCCAGAGATGGCGTTCCTGGACCACCAGGGTGGACATCCCACTGCCCGCGCCGTAACCTTCTTTGCGCGCGAGGTCCAGCACGAAGTTCGTGATGAACTTGTGGGTCATGACCACCCTCGTTCAGGTCTCAGTGCCTTGGCCTGATGGACCTGCAACAACGCCATAGCGCGTATCTTACAGGCCTGGTAAGCCCTGCCGGTAAGGTCCTGCTTACAGGCCGGGAAGGGAGACGGCTCCCCGCGCCAGGTGGACTTAGGGCACAGCTGCCAGCCAAGGTCCACTCCACAGGGGATGCGCGTGTAACCCTAGCCGCACCGCCATCAAGGGTGGTGAGGAGGAGGCCCACTGGTGTGGTTTCGGGCAGTAAGGTGCCTTCACGTACCAGTGAGCTCTTCATGCACCTCCGGGAAGAAAGGAACCGGGGTGGGTGGCTGAGAACCAGCTCGTGCCACCCCGAGAAACCAATCGTCCAGCCTTGAGGATTCAGGACACGGTGGAGGATTCCACACGAGTTGGTTGAAACGAGGCAGCGGCACTGGGACTCCGCCCCTTTGCAGGAGCTGGAGTCTCGATCGCAACTCCGAGATGGTCATCTTTCCACAATGGGTACATGACTCATCCACAAATGCTGCCTCAGCATGCGCTAAGCCCAGACACGCGATGCAGCACTCGTGACCATCTCTCGGCGCCAGGTAACGACCGCATCCAGAAACACACAAGTAGAATGTCATCTTTAAAAGGCGCAAGCTCTACTTGTGTAAGCTCTTTAGGGACTTGCTCTTTAATCAGTGCTGAAGCATGCAGGGAACGGCCGCAGCAACACAAACAGGGATTTGTGCAGCCTGTAGTGTGCTCTCTCTCTCCGCACTCTTACCAGCTGTAAAACAGCTTTTCTGAGAAAAAGGAACAGAGAGATTCGACCCGCTGCTGTGCTGTACGCCCGCACTTCTTCACAAAGAGATCGTCCTGCAGAGACTCTTTTGAACACTTCTAGTAGAACAATTTGTTCGGCTCTAGCAGCTGAAGATGCAATGCACCTGCTGCTCATTATATACCAAGGCTGCGGTGAGCAGCTGCTGCATATGATTGCATGCCAATGTGCATTGGCTCATTTAGTTACACTCGAAGTAGATTGGCCTCTCTAGCGAGATTCCTATTCGTCGGTCAGTCCGACGTACGTCGAACGTGACCAACTGAATGGGAACTATATTTTAGATAACGTCATATTAAAATTATTTAATATATTTTTACTATAATATTACAATTATATTGTAACAATTATTTAATTTTGTTAATATTAAAACTATATTAAATATCATGTGGTAATGATTATTTTATTTTGAATTTGCAATGGAAATATGTGACTGGATAATATCATATGAAGATTATTTTATTAAATATTGTTTTATTATAACATTAAAACTATTTTATTTTAAAACTACTAAATAATCATGTGGTAATGATGGTTTAATTTTGAATGAAAACTATATTTTTGTATAATGTTTAATTAAAATATTTATCATATATTTTTATCATAATATTAAAACTATTTTATTTGAACACATTTTAAACTATATTAAATAATCAAGTGATAATGATGGTTTAATTTTGAATTAAAACTATATTTTTGGATAATGTTTAATTAAAAATATTTAATTAAATATTGTTTTATCATAATATTAATACTATTTTATTAGAACACATTTTAAACTATATTAAATAATCAAGTGGTAATTATTATTCTATTTTCAATTTCAAATGGAACATTCATTTTGGATAGTATTTTAAAATAATGTATTAAATAATATTTTATTATAAGAATCATAATTAAATATTTAAATAATATTAATAGTATATCAAATAATTATTTGGTATTACTGCTTTATTTTGAAATGTAAACTATGTTTTGGATAAAAATGAAAGGTGCTTCATCTGGTTTTCCTTTAATTTGGAACGTGCTGTGTGCAGATTATTAATAAATGAACGCGTCTTTATGATTCTTCATCACTCTCATTAAAGCAATGTCTCATGACGTGTGGTTTGACTCACAGTGCAGTGCTGCTGTGATCCAGCATGCAGACGGACTCGTCCCGTGCTTGGACTGGAAGATCTGAGCGTGTCGCTGGTGAAATCAAGCTCTGCTCGTCAGATTTGGTGTCACTGATGAACTTCTCATTGACGTCGCTTTGGCTCAGTCCAGAAGCGCTTGAACAGAAGCTGTCCTGGTGAGACAGTTTAGAGCTCTGGCCATCCCATGATGCTCTGCTTGAGTCACTCTCTTGACTGGAAGCTGCATATATCTGGACTTTGTGCTTGACTGCAGTTTTGCGAATAGAAATATGATAGTTGGTGATTGGCAGACAAGAGCCTTGGCTTCGAGAGCGGACCAGGGGTGTATAATGAGGCGAGTGGTTGACCTCAGTGACCCGGCCTGACTTTCTCATATCACTGTCGCTGTGAGAGTATGTGTGAAGACACTTCCTTAATGGTATCGTCGGGTCATTGTGTGATGTGAAAACTTTGCTTCTGCTTCGGTGGATATGTTGACCTCTTCCTTCCTCTTTTGGGTTGAATGACTGTTGGAGATGCAGTTCCTCGTGCGTGTTTTGGGTCATTATCGGGTCAGAGGTTGAAGACAGTGATGTTTCTCTCCTCACAGGCTCACAGTGAAGGTGGAAATGCGTCTCATTATCACCTTGTCCAACAAGACTATTTTGAGTCTCAGTACGACCGCCAGCAGGGTTTGTTTGGGGGTCGCCTTCATTTTGTCCAAGGCTAGTTGTAATTACGCTCGGCCCTTTCAAGCATGCCTCCGCCGCGCTGTCCTTTTGAGGTGATCCCAGAGGCGTTTGATTTCTATAAGAGGCCTGCAGTATCTCGGTGAGCCGCTGTCTGATGTCTCGGCATTGAGCCCAGACTGCATTCCACATCCATATCCCGTCCGGGTGCCGCTCCAGCAGCGCCGAGCTCTTGTCCTGGAAGTCTTTGAAACGCTCCTCAAAAGCCTTCAGTGTGCTCAAGCAGGCACACACGGGAGAGCTTGTGCTCTGTATGTGCTCGAAATACTCCATACACTCTTTGACAAGAGATGAGGCCTGGCAAACAGAGAAGATGCAAGTCATGTCAGGCCATTAAATAGTGTTGAACTTATACATTACAAATAATATCATTTTATGATGTTTTATGTTTTTATAAAGACTGCTCATAATAGCTGCATTTATTCCATTGAAAATACAGTATAATCATTGTGTAAAATTATTACAATTTAAAATAAAGCTTTCTATTTGAATATATTATAATGTAATTTAGCTGAATTTTCAGTAGCCATCAATTCCACTTTGCATCACAGGAATAAATTACGTTTTATAATATATTCAAATAGAAAAGAGTTATTTTAAATGGAAAGAACATTTAACAAAATTATTGTTATTATTACAAACTTTTTCAATAGTGTATATTCATTTATTTGTTAATGTATTTTTTAGACTATATTAAATAATTATGTGGTAATGGTTTTAAATTAAATCTAATAAATATTACATTTTTGGATAATCCAGCAAATTATATAATGTTTTTATTATTTTCTGTTTCTCTCAGTCTAGTGGATGCAAAACAAAATTGATAAGAGATGAAAGAGAAGTTGGTAAGAGACACATCTGCTCTGTATCTTCAGATTATGATTTTGTCATTCACACTCGTAAATAATGTACGCTGTCCTTTCAATCTAACGAACTGTGATGCTGTTTTTATTACTCTATTATTAGTCTACAAAGTCAAGATGAAATTAAAATGGATCCAATGTACTTTCTTAATACACATTTTTTGCCCCAGGGTTTCCACACCACAATTGTTGACTAATTATTTGTAATGACCTTTGATAATTACACAAGGATTTATGCAAAATGATATCTCAAAATAATTTTGATTCTGACTCGTCAGTCATATATGAGCACTTTTGACTGATTCGTTAAAAATAATTAATTTTAACTCAAAAATATCCAGGGTTTGCGGACATGTTTAATTTAACCCAAGACCAATATTATACCAATGACATATTATTGCTCTGCACAGCTAGAAATGTGTTCATTAACTACAAATCCCATTCATTTCAAGATTTTTCATATTTTTGAAGGCCTGAAGAACATAGTTTATGATTCTCTGATATTCCCAGGTTTTTGCCGACCGTGGGAACCCTTGATAATTACTCCAACAGATAGTATTTGTACATCTTTCAGTCTTGCTGAATACCTTGTTTCACAAAGAAATACACTGCAGAAGTAAAACGCTAGCACATGTTTGACGTGGACTTGAATAGGGCGGTTCATTGTTGACGAACCTCTTGACAGAAACGATAGAGATCGACAGATGTCTCCAGCTCAGATTTACGTTCCTCAGCTTTCAAGAGAAACCCGGTCATGTTGGTTTTGAAAGCGGTGGCGTTACAACGAAAAGCCTCCGTTTCAGGATAATGTGTTCCTTTGCTTTTCCTCTCCACCTCCTTTATCAACAACATCCCGTTTCCTTTTTTCTCCTAGAAAAAAAGAGCATGCACACATTATGCAATACCTCAAAGATGTCTGAAATCTTCATTTCTTATCATTATTGAAGACTGCACATTCCCGTACCATTCTCAGCATTTTTATTACTCCTTAATCGAAATCAACATTTCACATAAATCTATTATCCACAATCTAACTAGTCTGGTAAGATTCAGGCATTTCTGGCCCATTCATCTAGTCCAGTGGTTCTCAAACTTTTTACACCAAATACCACCTCAGAAAATATTTGGCTTTCCAAGCACCACCATTATGACCAACATTAAAATGCATTATAAATGGCTGCCCAATGCTCCGGGTGTGTGTTCACAGTGTGTGTGTGTGTGTGTGTGTGTGTGTGTGTGTGTGTGTGTGTGTGTGTGTGTGTGTGTGTGTGCGCGCGCACTTTGGATGGGTTAAATGCAGAGCACAAATTCCGAGTATGTCACGTCACTTTCACTTTCAGTAGCACAATACACAGTAAAAAAAACAAAAACGCGTCAGTTTTAATCCTTATAAGGATATTTATTATTGTCAGCCTCTTAAAATATAGTAAATACACAGTTTGAACATGAACACTGCACCGTGCTTACTTCCACGTAAATAAAAAACGTAATTATTAAATTAAAATATATTGTACCTAAAAGTGAAATAAAAACTGTACTGTACTTAAATGTTAAAAAACTGTACTTAAACAAAGATTAAATGAAAATGTATCATACTTACTTAACATTTAAGTACAGTAACTTGGTTTTTATTTAACTTTAAGTAGCTACTATACATAGACACTCCCATTTAAAAACAAAAATCGCTTTGGTGGACACGCGGCCTGATTTATAATTAATTCTGAGATTCCTCTGCGTACCACACTTTGAGAACCACTGATCTAGTCTATATATTGGAGTAAATGTCTAGATGTGTTACCTTTGCTTGTATAAGAACAGACTGAACCTCTTGGAGTCTCTGCTCTATTTTCAGCAGAGTTTTCTCTGTGTCGTCTTTGTCTTTCTGCCACGACTGCTCCTCTGCATCGCACCATTTTTGGATCTATGAACGACACAAACAACAATTAAGTATACACATATACTGAATTTATGGTATTTATGCTCCCAGAAGACACTTCGACAGCTGCGGGACTCTAACATACAGCTGACTCCACCAGACCTCTTCAAAGACATCTGTGCTACAGTGATGATCAGCACAGAAAACAGCTGTCTCTCATTCTTTAGTTTATATAAAATGATAACACTTTACAGTCAGGCTCCATTTGTTAACATTATACACAGTTCACAGTTCAATAATGCAGTGATTCCTCCACTGAAAAGTTCAATCTCATGTCGTATCTCACATCAAAATCCATCCACGTGTTTTTTAGAACGGTTTTGGCTTGTTTTGGTGCTTGATCTGTGCATATTTCTCTCCTGATTCAGACCATAACACACAGCTTCCTAGAAACACTCAGCGTTTGATTACTTGTGGATTATTGTGATGTTCTGACGGCACCCATTCACTGCAGAGCATCCATTGCTGAGCAAGTGATTTCTCAAAATCTACATATTGGATGGCCTGAGGGTGATCCCAGGAAATATTCCTTCAATGTATGAACTAATGCAAACAAAAAGGTCCCTATTATAAAGTGTTACAAATAAATGACAAATGCATGGTTACTGAATGGGACTATGCACTTTAAGAGTTTAATAGCTTGTATTTTTGTTAAAGCACTAACATGAATTATTCATTATTTTGGGATCTAGTTAATACACAGTATCTAGTTACGCATAATAGATCATGCCACAGTTACCATATTTCCCATCTTTACATGGTTATGGTTGGATATAACATAATTTTAAGTTCTACTGATATACATTTAAATGGTGCAGTTTAACATTTAGTGGATATTTTCATTAGCACTATGTTTTGTAACTTAGAGCCCAAGTTATTTTCTGTGGTAAATCGTGCTACAAATGTGGTCGCACCACAACATTTCTTCATAACCTGCTTACAACAGCATGTCTACCAAACCAGCCTGAATCTTTAGTGTTGGTCAAAGCCGGTCTTTTCAGACATTTCTCAAAACATTCTCTTCCAACAGCTGAGAAATGATGAGCGCTTTATTTAGCACGGTGATGTTATGTTTCACTGTGAAGGTTGAGACTGTCTGCTCGTTTAACGCTGGCTCAATGTTTGTCTTGAGTTATTTTCAGCTCTGAAACATTTCTGTGGGCTACGCTCATTATCTGTCAGTGATGGGATGTAATGCATACTGTGCTGAGCGAGTCTTCTGCTTCTCTCAACAGAAGAACATGTTCCAGATGTTGCAGTGACTGGTTGGATTTCATCACTAGCGTGTGAACAGCCTCTTCCACCTGGTTATACAGACACGTCACAAACTCCAGAGAGTCCCTGCAGGAGACAGAAAAGACACAGATGTGTTGTGTGCTCTCAGAACCTGCACAAAACATGCTTATGTACTGTAAATGTACATGTTTTGTAGTTTTTAATTCATTTATTGTAAATATTGAGCACTACAGGCTAGTGAATATCCACCAATTCTCTACATACTGGTCATGCTTTTCCAGTTTGCGTTTCATATTATTTATTGTTTCTCCATTGGATCACTGTGAGTATAAAGGCTCTTGCTGTTGGGGAAATAGGATTAACTGGGACCCAGCAGCTGTCCAAACATCATGGGCGCAGCTGAGCTCTAATCATGATCAGATGTGACTAAACTGAGCCTGCTGAGATTCAAGCATACGGAGGGAAATACCTGAAGTCTTCAGACTGAGCAAATCGAGACTCTTCCTTCCTCGTCCTGGCGAGAATAGACCCGCCTTCTCTTTGGAGGGCGACCAATCGTGTGTCTTCAAGCACCATCTTCATGGAGCTCCTCTGCTCCTGGATGCAGGACTGGACGTCCTGAACAATTGATTTAGAGAGTTTGGGAGCAGCATTCCTCAGCAGATCAAATTAAATAAATGAGCTTTTATTATTTTGCATTTGTTTAAAATGAAGTTTTCAATTTGTGCAATAACACAAAAAAATATATATTATTATTGTTATTGATATTGATATTTTACCAAATTTTGCCATAAGTTAAATATATTAAGTTTCTGTAATATATAAATCTATTGTAGAAACTTCATTTCCTGTAAAGCTGCTTTGCAACGATGGTATTGTAAAAAGCGCTATACAAATAATCTTGAATTTAATTTGTATTGTTAGTAGTAGTACACCGTAAAAATAAATCTGTAAAATAACAGAAAAATACTGGCAGCTCATTACACTTAACATTATCCATTCATTTTACCATCATTTCTGTTAACTCTAAAATTCAATGCAATGAAGTGTAAAATTCTAAATAGTAAAACACCTGTAAAAAATAAAATAAAAAAAAATACAGAAAAATTCATTGAAATTATTGGTGCCTATTTTGACAGATTTATTTGAGAGTGTAGTAGTAGTAGAAGTAGTAGTATATGAACATATCTGATTGTTTGACACTACAAAAACATACCAAATGTGCCTTTAAATATGGATAATATAACCGTACAATAACCATTTATTTGAGATATTTTGTTTTTATTGACTGATATTGGTATTTATTGATTTATAATTTATTGATATTTAATTTTGCATGTTTATTTCACCTATTTTCCACATTTACCATCACCTAACGCTCACTTAAAGGTAATAAAAAAAACACTAATAACTTAATAATACTGTTAAACATAATCTTAAAATGTATGTTTATTTTTCATACTGTACATTATTACATTTGATTCTTATATTAATGTATAGCAATTCAAATGATTGATTGCAGTGTTTAATTTTTCTTTTATTTAGACAAAATTGCATCGAATTTTAATATCAGACACTTTTCAGTTTTCTGACATAATATGAATTATCGTATCGGTTCAAATTTAAATATCAGTGCATCTCTAGCTGTTGTGTTTTAAAAAAGTGATACAAAATGTGTACTGTATTCCTGGAAACTTTCAGAAATGAGCATGCAGAATCCAAAGCTACCTTTGTGGTGTCTGTTTTTGTAACATCAAGTCTCCTGATTGCTGTCTGCAGTAATGAAGATGCTGCTTGTAGGTCCAGTTGAAAGATAGAAAGTTTCTGAAAGACACATATGCAAAACACACATTACATAATCATCTACATACTGGGAAAGAAGAGCTTCAGCTGTTTGTTTAACAAAACATGTACAAGCACAAACCTAAAGCATGTGTCCAGCAGACAGACAGCTGGAGGTAGCTGCTAGTCATCAAGATGAACATTTGTTTATAATCAATTCATATAAGATTAAGAAAAGTCAGGTTGTTACATATGTAAGTTAAAGAGCTCTCAGGCCTCAAATAGCCAAACCACAGAACAAATATAAAGAGCCATGAGCTGTTGTCAGAAATGTTGGCATCCACGTCACTAGAGCTGTTTGTGCAAGATGACTTGCATCTGCTTACAAGTGTTTTAACAGTTGCTGACTGATGGTTTGTGAGAACTGATTACACAACAACACGTTCACACTACCAAAACACATACAAATGCTCAGTGAGTAAGTGGTATGACAACATCACTGACTGCAAATGTGCTGGTTTTTGTTGCATCACACACACACACAGAGAGAGAGAGAGAGAGAGAGAGAGAGAGACAGAGAGACAGAGAGACAGAGAGAGAGAGAGAGAGAGAGAGAGACAGAGAGACAGAGACAGAGGGAGAGAGAGAGAGAGAGAGAGAGAGAGACAGAGAGAGAGAGACAGAGAGGGAGAGAGAGAGAGAGAGAGAGAGAGAGAGAGAGACAGAGAGAGAGAGAGAGAGACAGAGAGGGAGAGAGAGACAGAGACAGAGAGGGAGAGAGAGAGAGAGAGAGAGAGAGAGAGACAGAGAGAGAGAGAGACAGAGAGAGAGAGAGAGAGAGAGAGAGAGAGAGAGACAGAGAGAGAGAGAGAGACAGAGAGACAGAGAGACAGAGAGAGAGACAGAGAGACAGAGAGACAGAGAGACAGAGACAGAGAGGGAGAGAGAGAGTTGCCGTGGTTACGATGACAGTAGGCAACAAAATAATCAGCTCCTGATTTAACAACATTTTTACCAGAGAATGTATGTTTTTAATGACTCAAATCTTGATTAAATAATTGGATACTAAACTGTAAACAATAGAGGCAGAAGATTATTAAGGTAAGACCTCTAAAAAAGTACTTTTTTTATTGATATCAACTGAAAACTGCATATACTCAACACATCAAGCTGACTGCTAGCCAAGCTAACATTCCGTGGCAGTTAATTCAGTTGAGAACAAAATGGGCCTATCTAAAGCTGAGGCATTTTTCAAAAATGAAGAGGAGCTGGAGATAATATACCCAGCAGAAGTTAAATCTGTGAAAGACAAGAAAAGGACGAAAGAAATGATCCTGAAAGAGAACCCAGAGATGCTGTTATCTGACTACAGTGGACCAGATAACAACAGAGTCCGGTGTAACCTGCTCTTCTTTACTGAACACCCATCATCCTGGCACACCATCCTCTGCTCGAACATGACATGTATGAGGAAAGGAGGCATCAGCAAAGGTAGACAACTCACCCTGGAAGGAGACAACGACACAAAGCTGACTGTGAACCTTTACCACAATGGCACAGTCATGGTCCAGGGACCAGAAACCAGCCTCAACGAATTCCAGAGGAACTTCGGAAACCTTAAAAAGGAGGCTCAGAAGATTAAGAAAGATCCTGAAGTAAAGAGCCAGGCAGAAGATGAGGCCGGCACAACCTCAGTTACCATCACTGACCCCAGCTCAAGAACACATGGGCACACCAGCACTCCTGCATCTCCCAAGATAAAGGTTTTGAAAGATAACATCGCTGAGCTGGAGCAGGACTTCTTTCTTTTTAAAGAGGAAACTACCAACAATCTCCAGCATCTGTTAAACCTGACCAGCCACCACAGTGTGCAACAAACTGAACAGCTCTGCTCTGCTGTAAGACACCTGGAGGAGGACAACAAAGAGCTGCGCCAGGAGCTGAGGAGGGTGAGAGAGGAACTGGCCAGAAGAGAACAACACGGCCACACACTGGAGAGACTGCTGGAGGAGACAAGAACACAACTACACACAATACAACAGCAGCAGTGTGTCAACACACAACCCCACAGCACCCCCACAACCACAACTCAACACCAGAGACGTGTCAGCACACAACCCCACAGCACCTCCACAAACTCAACTCAACAGTCTCAGAGCTCCTTCACTCCTGCAACCCGTCAGTCTCCTCAAGCCCATCAGAACCTCAAGAGGAGAGACAGCAGCAGCTCTCAGATCAATCCACGGACTACAACATCATCATCCACGAGCACCGGCAGAGAACAGAAGAGTAAAGACAACATCGTCATCCTCTGCGACTCCAACGGCCACCATCTTGACCCCAGACGACTGTTTCCGGGGAGATCCGTGAAGAAGTTCTGGTGTCCCACCTCACACTCTGCTTTAAGACTGCTGCGAGAGGGTGCATTGGGCGCCCCGTCACACATTATTATTCACACCGGAACAAACGACCTCAGCACCAGAAGAGTGGACATCACAAAAGCTCTGTCCAACGTGGTGAGAACAGCGAGCAGGATCTACCCCAGAGCCAAAGTCATCATCTCAAGCCTTCTACCTCGCAGAGACGTGCCACAAAGGATCATCAACGCCATCAACGTGGAGATAGCGAACATCTGTGCTCCAATACCGAATGTTCACATAGCCAACCATCAGCAAATCACACATCAGCATCTCTACGATCATATCCACATCCACCGAGAGGGCATGAGACTGTTTGCAAAAAGCATCAAGGCATCGACCCTGAACACTCAGAAAACACATCCGGACCGGGAGGAGAGAGACAGCTACGCCGCTGTAGTGGCACGACGAGGTAGATCAGACTCCACTGACCTTGTCCAGATACAAAATATGCTCAAAATGATATGTGATAATCTACTAGCTTAAGCACACACTGGATCTATAGTCAAGAATTATCATTATTTCTTAATGACATTCATTTATTTATTAACTTATTTATTTTGCTTATTTACTTGTTTATTTTTAAATGTAACATTTGTAAAATTGATCCACTCACTGCATTTCTCTATATTCTCTATATTACCTTTTTTATTGATTAATCTATATTTACATGATTGTGTCATTAACTCATACATTATTCTGGTAATTATAATAATACTCAATGTCATCGTTTAAAATAACAAGCTATAACATTCAAGGGATGTTCTCTTCCGCTTTTGGAGAGAAAATCACAAACTCTGATTTTGTAAATATTGTATATAATTCAGATATAATTATATTACTTGAGACATGGAGTCGTTCAGACTCCAAATCCTACACTCCAAACTACAGAGAGTTACGTATACCATCAATCAAACAGCCTAATGTTAAAAACGGAAGGGATTCAGGAGGAATCATAGTTTGGTTCAAAGAGCACCTGTGGCAGTATATTCAGCCTGTGAAAAAAGGAACAATGCATATTTGGATAAAACTTAAAAAAGAGATTTTGTGTTTAGATGAGGACCTGTACCTATGTGCCTCATATATCCCCCCACGTGAATCGCCTTATTACAATGAAGATACCTTCTCAACGTTACAGTCAGAGATCATATACTTTCAGTCTCTAGGCCCAGTTCTGTTAATGGGGGATCTGAACGCTAGAACAGGAAGAGAAGCAGATTACATTAGTTCAGATGGAGATAAATATATTAACAGTTCACAAACGTACCAACAAAAACGTTTAACTAAAGCACGACAGAATTATGACAACTCCGTAAACACACATGGAAAACAGGTCCTGCAGCTCTGTAAAAGTCTGGGTCTATACATAGTTAACGGCAGAACAAAGGGTGATTCTCTGGGTCGACTCACCTACTGCTCCTATCTGGGCAGCAGCACAGTAGATTACGCCATTACAGATCTAGACCAAAGTCAAATCAACTATTTCACAGTGATGCCACAGCTACCGTTATCAGACCACAGTCACATCGTCCTCAGTCTGAACAGGTCAGGGAATCTTCTGCCATCTTCAGAGCAGAAGGGTAAACTGTACCCCCTCCCCTCCAAATTTACATGGAGTAAAGACAGTCCTGCCCAGTATGAAGCCCAGCTCCACAGCACTCATGTGGAGAACATGATAGACTCATTTGTTCTGACTTCATTTGATGAAGAGAAGAAAAGTATCAATTTAGCAACAGAACAATTAACTACTATTTTCTACAGTGGTCAGAAAAGCCCTGAGAAAAGAAAACATTACAGATGTAAAAAGAAATAGCTGGTTGGTTTGATAAAGAATGCCAAAACCTAAGAAAAGATTTACGATCATTATCAAATAAGAAACACAGAGACCCTGCAAACCATCAAACACGAGCCACATATCAACAAACCCTTAAAATATACAAGTCACTGCTAATACAGAAAAAAGCTGATCACATGAAAATAAAGCTCAACAAGATTGAGGAGGCAGTTGATCAAAATTCTTTTTGGGAATTATGGAATAATTTAGATAAATCCAAAGCAACTAAACACATTGCCATCCATGACCCAAACATCTGGACTGAACATTTTGGAAACCTATATACACAAAATCAACCAACTCTTACCCAAAAACATCTGACCTCCAAATTACATGACCTAGAATTCACCACAAAAGAGCAGCTAAACCATTTAGACAACCCCATAGCATTAAATGAACTAATAGGCAAAATGAAATCCCTAAAAAATAAAAAATCCTGTGGCTTGGATGGAATATCTAATGAAATGCTGAAACATAGCAGCTTCAAATTGAAAGATGCTATTCTGAAATTATTCAATCTCGTATTAAAATCAGGACACTTTCCTGAAATCTGGAAAGAAAATCTTATAACTCCAATTTTTAAACAAGGTGAGAAGTACGACCCAAACAATTATAGAGGCATCACAGTCAGTAGTAACCTGGGAAAACTATTCTGCTCCATTATTAATGACAGATTAGTTCAGTTCATTCAAGAACACAAACTTCTAGACAACTGTCAAATTGGATTTATGCCAAAACAGAGAACATCAGATCATATTTACACACTCCACACACTCATTCAAAAACACATTCAGCAGAAAAAACAAGGGAAAATATTTGGTTGCTTCATCGATTTCCAAAAAGCCTTCGATTCGGTATGGCACAATGGACTTTTCCTAAAACTTATCGAAAGTGGAATAGGAGGAAGGACGTATGACATCATAAAGGACATATACAATGGGAACAAATGCTGTGTCAAAATCAATGACAAACGAACTGATTATTTCAGTCAGACCAAAGGAGTCCGTCAAGGCTGCAGCCTCAGCCCGACTCTATTTAATATCTATATTAATGAACTGGCATCAGCACTTGATAAGTCCTCTTGTCCTGGCCTGACCCTCGAGGGCAGAGAAATCAAATGCCTCCTGTACGCAGACGATCTTCTGTTGCTGTCGCCTCATGAAGAGGGGCTGCACCAAAGCCTCTCCATTTTGGAGAAGTACAGTAATGATTGGGCCTTACCGATGAACATGGAGAAGTCAAAAATCATGATCTTTCAGAAAAAGCCTCGTCTTGCTGACAAAAAATATGAGTTTAAAATTGGGGAAACAATTCTTAATCATGTAACCTGCTATAATTATTTGGGTCTGACAATCTCAGCCTCTGGGCAGTTCAATACAGCAATAAAAGATCTGACAGATAAGGCACGCAGGGCTTTTTACAGTATAAGAAGACCCCTGATTAAATTCAACCCACCCATTAAACTGTGGATAAAAATCTTCGATAGCATCATCAAACCTATTCTTCTGTACGGCTGTGAAATATGGGGCCTCAAATTTAAACTAAATTATGAATCATGGGACAAAAACCCTGTTGAAATATTCCACCTTGAGTTCTGCAAAAACATCTTGGGAATTCACCGAAACGCCCCAAATCTGGGCTGCAGGGCAGAACTGGGCCGATTCCCTCTGCTCTCTGAAATCCAGAAGAGAGCCGCGAAGTTCTGGTTCCATCTTTCAGACACGCCGACAGATAGCTACCATCACAGTGCTTTCACCTATCGGCAAAAACACCCAGAGAGTGACCCCATGCACTATTTAGTGGAGAAACATCAACTCAATTCTACAATTCAGTGTAAACATTCAAAAGTTAAAGAAACTGAAACAATAACCCAGGAAGAATACATTCATGATTGGCAGCAAAAAGTAACTCAAGTAAAGAAATTAACTTACTTCCACAGTATAAAATCTGATTATAAATTAGCGCCATACCTGAGCATTATTAAAGGCTATGGTCAGAGAAAGCTGCTGACGAAGTATCGTCTGAGTGAACACAGTCTGTGTGTAGAGACGGGCCGACACAAGCAGAGCTGGAGACCCAGAGAGCTCAGACTGTGTTCTCACTGCACAGACGGACTCATAGAGGACGAGCTGCACTTCCTTACGGAGTGCAGCAAATATAAACACATCAGAGATGCCTATTTCAAACAAATAGCGCTAGTGTCACCTGAATTCCAGCAAACGAGCAACACAGAGAAACTCTCGTATATATTGGGAGAGAAGGAAAAGTGCATCCACCTGGCAGCGCAGTATGTGCACTCCTGCCATCAAATGAGGGACAAAGGCTGAACCCTCCTCACCATTTACACTAGCTCTCTGTATTCTTTCAATATATTGTTGTTGTTGTTTTTTTGATAAATTGGGACATGTATGTCTTTTATTTTTCCCCTTTTTATTAATCTGTATGTTTGTATAATATGCTTATTGCTTTGGCAACATTGTGATATGTTACACAGTCATGCCAATAAAGCTGAATTGAATTGAATTGAATTGAATTGAGACAGAGAGAGAGAGAGAGAGAGACAGAGAGAGAGAGAGACAGAGAGAGAGAGAGAGAGACAGAGAGAGAGAGACAGAGAGAGAGAGAGAGAGAGAGACAGAGAGAGAGAGACAGAGAGAGAGAGAGAGACAGAGAGAGAGACAGAGAGAGAGAGAGAGAGAGAGAGAGAGAGAGAGAGAGAGAGAGAGAGAGAGAGAGACAGAGAGAGAGAGAGAGAGACAGAGAGACAGAGAGAGAGAGACAGAGAGACAGAGAGACAGAGACAGAGAGAGAGAGAGAGAGAGACAGAGAGAGAGAGAGAGAGAGAGAGAGAGAGAGAGAGAGAGAGAGAGAGAGAGAGAGAGAGAGAGAGAGAGAGAGAGAGAGAGAGAGAGAGAGAGAGAGAGAGAGGGACAGAGAGAGAGAGAAGAGAGAGAGAGAGAGAGAGGACAGAGAGAGAGAGAGAGGACAGAGAGAGAGAGAGAGAGAGAGAGAGAGAGAGAGAGAGAGAGAGAGAGAGAGAGAGAGAGGGACAGAGAGAGAGAGAGAAAAGAGAGAGAGAGAGAGGGACAGAGAGAGAGAGAGGACAGGAAACAATGAATGATGCCAGTTGAACTCAAAGCATCAATGCATGTGCATTAACCACAGCGCTGACGCAAAAAAAGTGATTTTAATGATTGAAATGTCCAGACACACTCCCACTGGAGCACCTCGAAGTTGCAAGAAGTGCAAAAAATGAGAAAACAAAACATGATTCTACATTTTATATTTGTCTGGATCTACAGATGTTGCATTAAGACTGTCAGTATTCACTGAAAAGCTAAAGATATCAGTCAGAAGGCAGCACTACTGGGTGTTTTGTGATTGCTCTTCTTCTACCTGGTGAAACTGTAACCAGTCTTCAGGACTGTAAGGGAAGGATCCGCCAAGGTCAGAGGTCAACTGCTGTCCATCAACCGTCTTATGAAGAGCTTTTAGTGACGTCACAACATCTATCTGAAAGAAAAAATCATGCACTTTAACATACTGTACTGAGACACAAGGATGAATTTTATATTTGGATATATTGTAAAATATAATGTATTCCCTCCTTCATTAGTCTTCAGTGTCACATGATCCTTCAGAAATCACTCTAATATGCTGATTTACTGCTCAAGAAACATTTCTAATTATTGTCAATGTTTAAAACAGTCGTGCTGATTAATATTTTTGTGGAAACCGTGATACATTTTATGTTTTAGGATTCTTTGATGAATAGAAAGAACAAAAGAACAGCATTTATTTGAAATAGAAACTGTTTGTAACATTTTAAATGTTTACTGTCAATTTTGATTAATTTAATGCATGCTTGCTAAATAAAAAGAAGTGCTTTTTTTTTAAAGCTGCTATAAAATGCCAAAGGTGTTCAACATCTACGTAATAGTAACAAGTATATCAGCCTACAAACCCAGATCAACACCCAGAGCTGAAGCCATGTGTTTCTGAGCTCAGAGAGAGCAGACTTTAGGTGTTAATTAAAAGGTTGCAGGTTTCCATGAAGGTGTAATTGCAGGGCACAACGAGTGTGTTTGGGGGTGTTAATTACCTGGAGACCAGGATGTTTTTCCGGTCGAGGATTTGCGTCTTTATCAACAAGCATCAAGATAGTGTGCACTGCATGAAGGGCCTGCTCCTGTATAACACACATTCATCAGACACATAGGTCAGTGTGTGAAAGAGTGACTGCAACTGCACTCTTGACTGCCGCACACTTTCTAGATTGTGTGCATAAGGATGTGTTCAGATGTTGATGCTGGACGTTGGTGGGGATGATTGTTTTCTCCTCACCTGAACCATGAGCAGGGATTTATAGAACACAGAGGGCAGAGGGCACTTCCTGCTGTCAATCACTACGGTCAGTCCCAGCTCTCTGACCTCCATCCTATAAAAACATACATCTTCTTATATTTGGTATAGCATATTACATTTGTACAGCTTCCAGGAGAATGAAATATCCATCAATACTTTCAAAACAACAGTCATCAAAACAGATTTGAATTCTTGACCGACAGTACTGTGCAGACCTTTTTCATTTATAAATTATAGAAATTAACTTACATCAACATTTGAATCTATTATTTCAGCATTTGGATTTATCAGTGCTTGTAAATAGGATGGCAATTCTAGATATAATGTCAGCTCAGTGACTGAGGAAACATAAATAGCTATATACTGTAATATATACAATGTAGCTTGTCCTGAACACCCTTATGGGGGTTATTTGGGGATGATAACTGGCCTTAATAATTAGCCTTAATAAGAGGAATAACCCTGTTAAACAAACAGCATATGCTGGATAGGTAAGGTTTTGGAGCTTGGAAGCTGGTTTAAGCTGGTCCTAAACTGGTCTTGAGCAGGAGGGACCAGCTTAAACCAGCTTAAACCAGCATCCATGCTTCAAAACCTACCTAACCAGCATATGCTGTTTGTTTAACAGGGTTATTCCTCTTATTAAGGCTACTCGCCAAATAAATAAGTAGTGGATATGAAGTATTGATGTGTGTTTAAATTAGTTATGTGTTATTGTTATTATTATTAAGGAAAATAAGAAAAAAAGCCTCCATCATAATGTACTGTACAAAACTATTGTCTTGCACTCGTGACGGACATCGATGAAACTACACATTATTACACAGATGAAAATGTATTTTTCCTGTTAGCTCCGTCGTCTTGGTTCTAGAATAAAAATCAATAAATATATAGCCTATGATATATGTTTGTTAATTCAAATTCTAATCGGATTCTGAATTAATTTCAGGCACAAACATGACTGAAAGGCTAATGAGGCCGTTTCACATCGCTCTGTTTTGGGGTCTTTTACTGTCCTCTTGTGGTGATTATGCAGATTGGTCTCGGTTTGGTACCTGGGTATGGAGTGCAGATAGAGCAACAGTCTGCAGAACTCATGAGGAGAAAGATGAGAGGAAGCCCAGCCTTTCCTGCCCCCGTAGACCTCAACCACAGCCCGGCCAGCTCTGTCACGATTGCCTGGTGTTGGTAAGAGAACATGCAGTATTGAGTTAAAACAACACGATTTAACAGAATGACCCTAACATGACAGAATTTAAGAGCAAAAGCATATAAATCACTATTGTCTGGAGAAAGCACTCAGAAAAGTTGTGTATTTTCTGTATTGGGATTGCACGTGACTGCATGCTAACCACTACATTATAGAGGTTTGTCAAAACTGTCAGGCCTCAAGAACTGTCAAGAGGAGTGTCCGAACGTTTCTTGTTTACTGCCATCAGAAATTACATTTGATGCATTTAGCTTTATCTAGAGTGGATTGTGCAACTTGTGCATAGAAAGTTAAAAGCAAGTGGTCATATAGAAGGTAATTTAGGCAAAATAGGTTCAGACCCCCTGAAGCAATCTCGGTGTTAAAGGAATACTTTACTCGATTAATAATGAAATATAATAATTTTTGTCTTTTTTGTGATCATGATGTAATTTTCTTGTCACCTTAACATAATATTAGTTTCTTTTCTCATAGTTTCTTTTAATGTTGTATGTAAAAAAAACTAAAACAAAAAACCTGCCTATTTACTCACCATTTCCCTGGTCAAAGTAAAAACAAATGTACAGTGTGTTACTGTATATTACAAGTCTTCTGAAGTCATAAAATATTTCTCTTACGCGAGAGCCGACTTAAATTCAGTTATTAGTGATGATTCTCCTTGTATTGAATTGATCAATGGTTCTTTTGGTTCTCTTGTATCTGTTTTTTAAACACATTTACTGTATCATATGTCATCAGAAGTATGGACTGTTTTTATTTTGTTTGTGTTTATGAAAAAGAGTAAATGTTACAATTGCATTTTTTGAGTGAACAATTCTTGCTCAAGGGAACAGTTGTTAATATATTAGTCTTTGCACGGATCAGTCCTAGCCCTGAACTTTAAGCACACCACAACACATGAATTCACAATTCAAAATTGATTAGGAGGCATACCCGGTAGACAGATGATGCCTAGCTGGAGAAGGCTCTTGATTGTGGAGTCCTGGGAAAGAAAAGTGGCCTGAACTCCATTCTCAGGCTGGCCAGTCAAGAGCTGACCGGCGTCTGATTTCTGAAGCTCTGCTCCATTAACAGCTGGAGCTACAGCTTTTCCAGATGAGTAGACTTCTTAGAAAGATGAGAAATTACAGTTATTTTCAACATTGGTAAATATGCCAACACAAAAAAAAATGGTGATTAAATAACGAATTCTACTTTTTCTTAACTTAGGCCTATTGCTTGAGGAAAAATATGTGTGCCGCAGCTAGATGGAGCTGTTGATCTCTCCTTTACATTGTTTTGTTGTTGAAAAAATGACTTGTAAACTAAATCCATCCACCTCCTCTTCCCATTTATAAAGACATTTAACAGCTTCCCCATAAAACAGGGGTGGGGTGGGTATTTCTGTTCCCTGCTCTTTGGCTCTTCTTTGTCCTCATGAATGCTTTCTTTCATTCTGTTCTGCTAAAGAAAGAAATCCGATGAAGGACCACAGAAATTTCCCTGTGGAACGATGTACACGCTCCTGACCTTTGGCCAGTGTCACATTGCACTCTTTTAAGATGACCTTTCAGAAGTGTATATTTTCTCCTCAGCAATTGACCAGGGTCAAGGTCGTCTGTAAATCAGTTGATATGTAATGGCGGGCGGCAACTAGACGTGGCCTCATAGTAGTTTCATTTTTGTACAAGCAAATGTTCATATCAGTCATGTTTGAACTTGCTTTTCATTTAAGGATAAAGATCTAAAAAACAGCATGTTGGCCAGATGTCATGTTGCTTCAGATGTTCGTTTGACATCAAAGTGAGATGAGGTAAAATCTGTATGCAATTAGTTGACACACACAGCAAGGAACCACAGATTAGTTTTTTTGCATATTTCTTTGTATTTGCTTCTTCTGTCTGTAACAAATCAGAAGCACAAGTCTCTTTTACATGCAGAGGTCTAACTCAACTTACCCTTTCTTGCTTCTTGTCGTCTGTTTAATTTTGGGGACACCAAATTAGCTGTGTGTTTTATTCCCTGGATAGCAGGCAACATGGGAATGATCTCTGGATAGACATCACTGCGGCTTCTGTTGGTTGGCTTGTGCGATTGCAGACACTCTTTGGTTGTTTCCGAGACTGAAGAGGATGAGCGGGATTTAGACCTGTTTTTACCTTTGATCACCTGTACAGGTGAACCTGGGCCTCTTCCACTGTGTCTGTCATCACAGAAGACTTTGTAATCCAAAGGCATGTTCTCATTTTGGAACAGGATCTGACTGCAATGGGTCTGAAATTGAGGAGGTGTTTGTTTGGAGGCCTGTGTTAGCTGAACTGGATTGAAACCCTGCAAACATAGATTAGCATCTTGTCTGTGACCACTGTGGTCAGGTAAAGCCCTGAGTCCCATTTTGGGTAAGTGTTGGGTTTTGGCGTGTTTCTGGCCACTAATCCGCATTTGAAATGACTCTTGTCTAAAAGAGTTGTTCAGACAGTGCTGCTTTTTGTCGGGTAGTGCCTTACTTTCTAGTACAGTCTGATGGAGATCCTGTTGCCCAGTGAGGAATGACTTGTATTGTTGTCTTGCTTGGACCATGCTAAGGATCTGTTGGGTCATATGTTGGTCAGAAGACTCGGCAGTCTCCCTTGAATTACAGTCATGAGGTATGCTCTGAATTGAGTTCTTTGGGCTTTGCTTTTGTTGACCTGAGTTCTCAAAGGATTGCATCGGGTTTCTCTCTGCTTGGTTTGGTGTCTGGCCAAATTTACAACTCGAAGGTTTAAGTCTAAGGCCAACTCCGTATCCCTCACAGCTTGGCTCAACCTCCCCTACATCTGTCCTTGTTTCATCAAGGGAAGGTAACATAAGAGTTCTCTCCAAATTCACAGGGTTTCGGAGAGCTGCCATGTAAGACTGCCGATACCTGCATTTGGAGTCTGGATCGTTTTGCATGCTCTCAGGTGGTTTGTTTTGCATACAAGGATTGCAGTCCTCTCCACACAGGTTAACATTACTTTTTGGGGCAGGTTGAGTTTTCATGACTAACTTGAAGCCCAGTGGTTTTGTGGGCATTGCTATTTTGTTGAGGACCAAAGTCTCTTTCTCCTTGTTGAACTCTAAAAGATCCACATATTCTCCTTCCAGCTCTCGGTTGTGCCTGCTGTCCCAGGTATTAGGAGATACCAAGCCAACAGGTTTCCCAGCAAAGCTGCTTATTGGATGTCCTTGGTCCACCTTCACCAATCTGCTGCCCCCCTCCATTAACTGAACAGAAACTGCCATCCCATCATTTGCTGGAAGGATCCTAGTTTCCATCTCAAGTGGTATGAGCCCTATAGGTACATATGACTCGTTCTCTGAAATCTCAGTTTTAAGATCTCTCACACGTATAGTTGGAGTTGAGCATGGCTTTGTTTCAGGCCAGATGTTAGATTTGGGCCTGTCAAGGAATTCTGGGTTGGCAACTTCGATCCAAGGTACCTTCACAATGCCTTGGTCAGAGGAAAGCACATACTGACATAGAGGATTTCCATGACGTCCCTCATTTATTTCCCTCAGCCAAGACTCTGTGAATATGCATGGATAAGATGTCTCAGGAATGGGAGTCCCCTCAATTGCAGTACCCTCCAGCAACCTGGAACCGGCTTGCAGCACCAGATCCTCCTGCCCTAGGAGGTCATTCTGCACAAGAAGACTTTTCAGGACGATTCGGGCTGACTGTTCTCCAAAAGGTTCCACCTGCAAGTAGAAATCTCCAGGTCGGAGCAGTAAAGGGTTGATGGGGGCGAGTTGGATCACCACACGATCTCTCATGCACAATGGCCAACCCTCACATCGGAACAGCACATCAGAGTATGCAGCCTAGTGGGAGAAAGAAAGGGAAAAGCTAGTTTGTTGACTTGCAAATCATTTTGGATTGACAGATTATATGACCACTAGATTCCTAATGGCTTGGGTCTTGATGCCGTTTATTGACTTGCATGCAAACGTTCTTGGATCCCCTTCAGAAGAAGCTGCCTCGGAAGGCCTTTGTTCTTTCTGAAGATAAAACAAAACAATCTTGTGCTGAGTGGACAAGGATAAGTAGCTTGTGGGATCTGTGCCATAAAAATCCACATGGAAGAAATATCTGCACAGGAAACGGCTTTCATCTTGCCCAGTATGTTAAAATACTTTACCCTTTAAGGCTTAGTTCACCCAAACATGAAACTCACTCTTATGTCGTTCTCACTGTCCCTTTCCATGCACTGAAAGCATACACTGAGCATAGCCTGTCATGCATCATAAAAGCAGTCCTTGCAAACCTATATTCCAAGTCTACTGAGCCTTTATACTAAAGTTGAAGTGTGGAATATTTTTTGTTTTGAGCATGAATAGGTGTTCGCTCAAACAATATACAATGAAATGGTAGTTTTGCAATTTTGAAATTCCCTATTTCATCTTAAAGACATTATTCATTAAAACACTTTCTCCTCGCTTGACTTGGAATAGCATGCAAGCCTTTGGATTATGGACAACCTTCTTTCATATGGGTTAGGGGTGACATGAGGGTGAGTGAATAATGAAAAAATGTATTATATTTTTCTTTCAGGTATTAAATGAAAATAAGTCACTTGTTAGGTAGGCTATCGGCCATTTTAGATGGTTGGCTTTTACTGCGGCACTGTCGAATTTGAAATCCGATGGCCTTTTTTTGTTGTACTCACACAGGCTGCTTGTTGCACGCTCTCGAGGATATGTTTGGCTGGGATAAGGAAGTTCAGCAGGCACTGCAGTGCATCTCCATGGTAACGTTCCTCAATGGTGCGAAAGAGTTGGCTGAGAACAGTAGGAGCGGTAGCCTCAAACGGAGGGAAAAGAGACGACAGGGTGCTCTGAATGGACCAGTCCAGAGAGGAAGGATTCTGAGGTGGAGAAAGAGAGAGGTTTAATAACTGTATTCTTTGTATGAAAAATATCCAGGGTTACATAACCTGATATATGATACAGCAGTTGTCGTGCATTATCCCTAAATGCTTTGTTTATAGATGTAAAATGAGGTTGTTGTTGTCAAATGCCTGTGGCAAAACCTTTTCAGAATTTCAACCCCTCCTAAATCTCACTTGTTATAGGGCCAAGCAAAGAGACAACGAAGCTTGTGTCATGTCAAGGTTTCACCATTTTGGCCTATAAAATCTACATTTTCCATTATGTTGTCCACCATATGAAGGCAGTGTGTCTCTTTCTTGCCTAAGGCATTTTAAGTGGAAGAGACAGGCAGTGCAACCATACGTATATGCATGGAAGAAATCACCTTGCGTTGAACAAATGTGATTTCTATAGAAAGGAGTCTTTACAGAAGCCACATTGGGTGTTACGATTTCTCCTATTAATTTGATCTTTAGTGACCATCTCCTTCTGCTTAGAATGTCTCTGGGACTTGAAAGTGTGAGTTTGTCCAAGAAACACCTCATTTGAGATGGTTTACCTCGTGCAGAGGAGATTTGTGTCATTAGCATACAAGTAAGACAAGGTAGAGCAAAGAAAACACATGCTCTGAACATCGCTGAGAGTATTTATGCAACAGAAACATCCACATTCATGCACAGCTGAGTGTCTGTCTCATATTTGCTATTCCAAATATTTATCATACACGTTTCTCAGCCAGTACTCTGTATGAGGACGTTGTTGAATAATGTACAAAGCAGATGTGGGAAGAGCACATGGAATGCTGTCTGGAAAACTAGTGAAATCTCTTCTCTTCCAGTCTATATGACTTTGGTTTAAGCCTTAAACAGACAAAACCTGTTATTGAATGGATAACCATCTACTGCCAGTTAGAGGTTGAAACTCTTAAACCGCATGTTTAAAACAATTTTATGAAGCCTAGTGCAATGATTAACTGTAGAAAGAAATGCATGCTTCAACCGTGTTAAGATAGTTGTGTGTTTAGTCTGTTAATCTCTAATTTCAACAGACTTAGTGGTTTCCTGGTTAAGATGATTACAGGACCCGAGTGTGATCTCGTACAGGAAGTTTATGTCTGCTTAGAAAGAACAAACAAACAAAACCATTCCTTTTTAGGGAGGAAACGTGTAATGTCTCAGTGATATAAGATGGTGTACATGCAGGATTCGTAGTTCTAATTTGTTTCTGTTTTTCACTGTATTTTGTCTAGTTTACAGTTGTTTTTAAATTACGACTTTCAGGTTTTTTTTTTTTTTCATAGTTAATGCACAGACTAGTATCATTTACAATTGTTTAGCAGTGTTACATTTTCAGTAGGCTACAGCCTTTTTTAGTTTTAGAATAGTGAGAAATTATTTCAGTTCGGTTTTCATGTAAGTTAACAAAAATAGTTTTCGTTTGGTTTATTATTGTTTTCATTAACAATGATTGCATTGACATGGCCTGACAGTATTTACAGTAAGTAGTGTTTGCTAAGACAACATCCCTGTTATTATTGCACATATTTAATCTTAGTGTTTTGAACAAATACCTAACCATAAGTCTTCAGGTTCTTGAAGTTGTATCTCATTTTATACTGTTTGAGCTACAGACATGAATAATTCCTCCAAGTCTGCAGTTTATTGAATCACCTGAGAATCCCGAGTTTGAGTCATTGAATGGTACAGACATCAGATGTCTGCTTTGTCATGTGCTCATGAAGTATGCACAGATTGATGTTTATCTGCAGCACTAGACTTTCTCATGTGTCCTGCTTGATATTCCAAGTGATTTGAAGCATTTCAATCAGTGTGTTATGATGTTTTATGACCCTGAACAGAATTAGAACTGGACCTTCCACAATAGGTTTAATGATTAATCATTTTGAACGATTGTGGAAAGACACAATAGCCTTTTTGTTTAATTGTTAACCAAAGTAGTTTGTCTGGCCCATGCTTGTGTCTTATTCCGGGTGGTCCGTCCTGGGTGCATGTTGAACCTCTTCGGTCCTCTGGCTGACTTTCCCATCCTCTCCCTTTCTTCGTCTTCAGTAAACACATCTGCATTGTGCAGATCACTGTCTCGCCATGGCTCTGAGCCCGTCGTTCTGTTTAACCCCCCGTTACTTCTCCTGTTACACGTCCACACCTTGGTTTTCCAAACACGTCCAAGTCAAACTTCATTTAACAAATCCTCAGGATCCCAAATGAAGGATATCTGGAGCCTGGCGTTGTTCCCGTAGTCTGGTATTTGCATTCAGGAGACTGACAAGTGCATTTCTCAGTGTTTTTGTAAATATCACCCTTAGACGAAGCACTTGGCTGAACTTTGGAAAGTTAGTTTGAAGGCTCATTTGATATCTGGAGATGAGGGTATTCTTTCACACTTTAAAGCACTTACAGATATAACGTCTGTATGTCTTCTCACCTGCAAGAGCCTACATTTTAGCAGTAGAGTTTTGGTTTGACAACTCTCAATTAAATCTACACATAAATATATGTTGCAAAAACATCTTTTCATTTGGCAGTGCACAAGTCCCTCTATAATTACATGACACAGATCTCAACAGTACACTTCAGTCTAATGTTTGAAACACAACAAAGCTCAGCTATAATTGACTCTGAATGTTTTTGCAGATGATTTCATAAATGCAAAGTAAACAACCTGTTTTTCAACAGCCTTGTATTTAGAGGTGTTTGCTAAGACAAGTATCTCTAATAGGTTACTTACTTACTAAAGTCATAACAGAATCAGTGGAGATTTTATAGCATGTCTTCCAATAAATTATATTAATGTATCATTCATTAGGCAAAAAGTGTGAAAATATTTAATTGTACAATACCCCACACACACACACACACACACACACAAAAAAAACCTGTTTAAATATGCAATGCTCATCACTGGTTTGTCATTGTTGTGCAAGGACTGTACATATCTAGTATAGATCAGGCATAAATGGCATGGGTAGGAAGTTAAGTATTGCTGTGCTTCATTTGCATGGGCTTACATTTACAAGGGCTTGTTGCAATGGCAGAGAAATTATATTTAGATGTAATGCTTTCACGACAGTTGTATAATTGTTTGTGCATGGGCATATCTAACACGGGTGTGAAAATAGGGCCTTTAGTGGAAATAACACGGTGGTGACATTTTGCACAAATAAATTATGCCATAATTCTATTAGTTACCAAATTAAACGAGAAAGAGCGTGAAAGGTGTGTTTTGAGGAAGCTGTGTATGGAAGTTCAAATCCAGAGGGCCAAAAGTGTCCACAGTTAAATAAACGCATGCAAAAACAAAATGTAATCGCAGAATAGTACCAGTTATGCGGCATGTGTTTGAAAACATCATGTGCTCAAAGAATAAGTCTTGACAGGTGCATTTGGCATGGGACAAAAGAGGCACTCAGAGCCTTTAAAACCCTCTTTTCAGGCTCTGTATTCAGTTCTGGGTTGCACAAAGAACACACAAATGTTAAAAGAACAAGTGCTTGAAGTTACAAAGTCCATGTGCACTCTTGAGATGAACACTAATCTAACCTGAACAGGATTCTTCATCATCTGTAAGCTTTGGAAAGTCTCTCATTTCAGCTGTCAGATTCCAGTAATTGGGATCTGTCTCTCCTCCCTCATCAGGACAGTGTTGTCTTTGTCTCTGTGCCACTTTGTTTTAACTCCTTACAGAGTTTGGCACAATGGAGCTTTCTCACACCACTGGCCGCTCTCATCAGACAAACATCTACAAGCTACTCCTCGATTAACTCGCTTGTCTGAATGTGGTTTTTAAAATAAAGGTTCTTCTTTTCAACAACTTCAGCTCTTTTTATAAAATAACTCATTTCTTTATATAGCTGAAGTCTTTCGTTTTCCTCTGCATGTTTAGCATGATTTTTATAGCACTTGAGGTTCTCATGTATTTTATTTTATTAATCTTTTTCGAATTGGAGCGTTTGCCAATAACCCTTTTGGTGCAAATGTATGATTTGTGAATGTGTTTTCTTGGTCATACTTATTATTTTAGTGTATTTCTTAGACCATAATGCATTTCTCATGGGATCAGAATCAATCCCCTTCATGCATTTCTTGCATTCTTTGCATCTCTTACAAACCATGTGCTACAGACTAAGTGTTTTTTTTGTGCATTTGAAGAGACAAATACTTCAAAAACACAGAGAAACCAATGTCTTCTCCTGTGTCATTATCTAACTACAATAGAAAACCTCTTTCACCAATGAAAGTACTTAACAGAAAGAGATCAGAATAAGTTTAAAAGACGCTAACAATGTCTGCAAGCTCTACAGTGAAAGCATTAAAGCTGCATGTTATCACAGATTAGACTTCAGAAGTAAAATGAAAATAATATCCTACTTTATTTTAAAATCCATTGTGGGGGGGGGGGGTACTTTGCATGCATTGTTTTACATTCAAATAATTCTGGATGTTAGAATTGCTATATCTGTGCATGCATATAATGAGAAAATAAATATTTCAATGAAAATTACAGGGCCAGAGACTAAATGTGAATTAATTTATGCGTTTGGTGGATGCTTTTATCCACAGCAACTTCATTGCATTCAAGGTACACATTTGATCAGCTCCCCATCTCTATTTTGTGTACTTCATTTCTCATTAGCTCAGAATAAGCTGCTTTGTACTTTTCTTGCCTTCTTTACATCTTTTGCAACCCATGCACTACACGAATGCCGATATTAGTCAATAAAATGATTTAGTAATAATAATGAGATTTATACAAATGCATAAGGATGCAAAGGATGTTCCAGTGTAGGTAGTTGATTATAATAAGAGAGATTGAGTTTTGGCAAGACACGGTGCAAGTGTTTAGATTTCTTTTGTCTTCCCTGTTTTCCTCCCTATTCCAATATCTCTTCCATATCCATTTATCCATAAACGAATCTCTCACAGACACTCTAGCAGCACTTGAGCATTTATTTCCAGAACATATTAAACCTTAAACAGCCATATATCACCTCTGACATCTGCAGGTCTCACGAACACGTCTGTCTCTGCACGTTATTTTTACAGCTCGTATATTTTATTGACTTTCTCCCCAGTATGCCCTGCTGATGAAGCATCGCTCTGTGGTTTCTCGCTGAGATCCAAGACCGCAAGACTGCCTCCAAATGATCCCGGATATCATATTTCATTGGATTTTGATTGAGGGTCCTGGGACTTGTTTCCAAAATAAATACTGGCAGCCCCAAAACACACAAAAGACCATGAAGGTATCACGGCTCTATAGCACACCTCGTCGGATTGCTGATGGTTCCCTGGAGTTCAGAATGATTGGAGCATTGCGTCAGGTGGAAAAGTGAAAGGAAGAATTGAGAACGTTACCACAGATTTGGCAGAGACACCCTAAAAATCTGGATTTAAAATCACTAGTCTAGGATCTGGCAACCCAGTGTATGTGCTCTTCAGAGAATCCCTTTATTTCCAGGATGTTTTGTAGGGCACTGGGACACCATGTGACGGGGAACATCTGGATGAGGAACAACATGCTAATAGAAAACAGACGTAAATCATCAGATTTATCTTTGTGCGCTCGATAGGAACTCTGTGAGGTCAAAAGATCACATTTTTTGAGGGGAAAATGCACAAAACATCACAGTCCAGTTTGCTGATGATTATAAAAAGCCCTTAAAATATCATTTACAACATGTCAGACACGGGGTGGATACTCTCAGTAAAATGATGTGTTAACTTTGCGGAGTTACAAGAAAAACCTTTTCCATTTCCTTTTTGTTGTATTTCCTATCCTTAAGGCATCATACCAGCAGTGTTTCAACAGCTGTATCCCACTAACTTCTTTAGTGTGCCAAAAGAAACCTGTAAAACCACACTGAGGTCCCTACATAGTCAGTGTTTTAGGGCATCAGAGACACATTTTTCATTTCGCCAAATCTTAACGCAGCACCATTAGCACTGTATACCAATCCCAGCATGCATTGCGGTGGACTCAAAGAAGTGAAAGAAATGTTGATTTGTATAAATGCACTTTTGGATCACTTTATCTAAGTGACATGCTAAGGCTTAAATTTATTTACATATAATTCAGTATCGATATTTTTCATAATATTAATGTTATACCATTAATGGGAAGGAAATGCATTCCACATGTGTGAAGACCTCGAGAATTAATTACATAACCTGTTTGTTAACAGTTAAACTCCACAGAAGTTTAATTTAGGGCCCAATTAAACATTTTCCTCCTTTTATGATTCTGTGTTTTTGAATTAATTCAGATTTATCATAAAAATGGTGTGTAATGAAATTAACTTTAACCATTTTAATTTTCTTTACCAAATAGTTGACAAAAATATATATATATGTATTGTATGTATAAGGTGCTACACAACAGAACTACATGTAAATTACACATTTGTAATTTAAAAATAAAACATGGATGAAAAATATATTGGTTCATTTCAAGTTTATTTGTATAGTGCTTTTCACTATTTCTTTACAGAAAAAATTTAATTTCTACATTATATTTAGTAGTAGGTTATTAGTGGTGACTATGGCAGAAATGGACAGTAAAAAGGAATGACACATAATCAAACAGACGGTGAACACTATTAACTGCAATGATTATATGTTGAGATTAAACTAAACATGGTAGTTGTATATGTTGTTCCAGGATTAGCATCATCTGAGGTCTTCTGGGGTGTTGGCATCACCTCTTCTCAGGTGTTCGATATTGCTTGTATGACATTAATAATAATAATTATATATACTTGTTTGTTTTTGAAATACATTTTATGTATTTCTGAATAATGAACTTTTCTTTTGGCATGCAGCCTTTAGCGACACGTACCTGAACATCTAGATGTAGGCTAAATATTTAAAATTATTCAGGATTATTATTAATAAGTATCAACATTAATTGCCTAGCCATAGTCTAAACCCTATCAGTTGTGTGTTGAGACTCGACAGAAGCACTTTTTCAGTTTTTCTGTTGTGTTAAAAATGTCTCACTTTATTATGATAAAGTTTATTGTATGGTGAAGTATATTATAGTTTCAGTTATGGTGTTAAAGGGCAGCTGCCTGTGCAGAGGGCAAGGCTGTTGACTAAGTCTCTTTTCTTAACAGACTCTGTGTCACAGACGAACACCGCTGTCTGTGTTGAACACTAATCGTGACAGGTAGATGCCAGAAGGCATGAGTGTGTTTCTGTGGTGGAGTGTGTGTTTGGTGTTGTCAGGGTCTGTGAGAGCTAAACATTTTCTCCTTTTTATGATTCTGTGTTTTTTTAATTAATTCAGATTTATCATAAAATGGTGTGTAATGAAATTAACTTTAACCATTTTAATTTTCTTTTTACCAAATAGTTTACAAATATGTGTATATATATATATGTATTGTATGTATAAAGTGCTGCACATACAGAAACATGTGTAAATTACAGTAAGATTTTAATTTAAAAATAAAACATGGATGAAAAAATATATTGGTTCATTTAGAGTTTATTTAAATTTGAACAAAACCAAGTGAAATGAATCAAAGAATTGCAATATGATAATAAATGTATTTGAACATCAATAAAAAAGACAACGGTACAAGACTTCTTTAAGTAGTGCACTTTAAGTTTTCTCTCTGAAATTATGGCAAAAAAAAAAATATATATATTGAGGTTGAACACTGTTCAAAGTTTGGGGAGCGCTGGAAATATTTAATGTTTATGAAAAAGTCTCTTCTGCTCAACAAGGCTGCAATTATTTGATAAAAAATATGGTAAAAATGTAATATTTTGAAATATTACAATTTAAAATAATTATGTTCTATGTGAATATATTGTCATAAGTAATTGATTGCTATGATCAAAGCTGTATTTTCATCATCATTACTCAGTCTTCAGTGTCACATGATTTTTCAGAAATCATTATAATATGCTGATTTGCTGCTCAAGAACCATTTCTGATTATCATCAATGATATAAACAGTTGTGCTGCTTCATATTTTTGTGGAAACCATGATACATTTTATTTTTCAGAAATCTTTAATGAATAGAAACCATTTAAACCAGATGAACACCATTTATTTGAAAACCAAATCTTTTGTATTATTAGAAATGTGATTACTGTCATTTTTCAACTATTTAATGCATCCTTGCTGAATAAAAGTACTAATTTCTCCAAAAATCTTACTGGCGTCAATCTTTTGATTTGTAGTATAGCTCAACAGTTGTGACAGAATAAAAACAGAAATTACCACATCTGCGCTGGCAGCTGTGTTTTGACAGATAAATACAGAATAAGCGATATTATCATCTAAAGGACATGTACTGGTTTCAGCTCTGCAGGTTCACATGAATCCACAAACATGCCTTAAACACACCTCGATCTGCTCTTCTGTGTAAATCACTGCAGTATCAGAGACGAAACACACCTGCCGAACTCAAATAAAACACTTCAGCTCTCAGACAAACACCATCAGTCATTCAGAGAGGCATAACAAACCATCAGTTTAGAGACAAAGCTCAATGTGTGCTGGAAAGTGGGTCAGACTGAGGACCTCGAGAAAATCTGAGAGTTTTTCATTTATAAACAACTGCGAAAGATGAATCTTTTTTTATTCTCACCGAGAGATCGCGACACAAAGGGCTAGAGTCAAAAAGAAAATGAAAGCTGATCTTGAGTTGGTTTTGCTCATTACGTGCAGGTCTTTTAAAGTCTGTAATGAAGTGTTAAGCACTACCAGTGTTAAGCATTGGTAATTTAACACCTTAAACACTGATTGTTGAAACTCCTGGATGTTCATTTTATCAGTAACATAAGCTGACAATCTTCAAGAATTTCATGCAAACTAAATAAACTTTTGCAGCAACAAAGTGTAAAAAGTTACAACTTTTTTTAAGCCATGCTGGATGAACATTAATGCATGTTAAGGACTAAATCATGGTCACATATAAGAGCAGTCAGCTATCACTAGTTCAGTAGTCCGGTTATCAGTGGTTCAGTAGGTCAGTGGCGTAACAGACCGTGTGTAAAAACTGAAATGAATGTGTCTTATTTACCATCTTGATGACTGAATCACAGCTACTGAGTTGTCATCCTAAAATCTGTGCCTCCAGCAGAGAAACATGTCCAGTTAGTTCTGCATTGGTACTGGTAGCATTCCCATGATAATCTCACATCCAGAGGTGCTTTCATTGTGTCCGGCTGGTGGCTTTGGACTATAGTGGATCAGAGCCATTGTTTAGCTAAAACTTAAAAATACGTTTTTTACAAGTTTGTTCAAGAGTACGACTTCTACTGAGAAATGCAATGTGTCTGTCGCCGGCTCACTGTGCAGTTTGTCTCAACAGTAAAGCGCTTGAGAGAGAGAGAGAGAGAGAGAGAGAGAGAGAGAGAGAGAGAGAGAGAGAGAGAGAGAGAGAGAGAGAGAGAGAGAGAGAGAGAGAGAGGGAGCAAGTAAAGGGTCAGAGAAGTGGAGGAGGAGGAGGTCTTTCTTTCGGAAGGAAATCCCCCTGAAGGCTTTTCATACTTTTCTCAGTAGCAAATCAGGACCTCCCTTCACACACACACACACACACACACACACACACACACACACACTCGGTCAAACAAAGAGACCACTAAAGCCTCCCTAAATTCTTTCATTTCCTTTGCACAGTTCAGTTTCTTCTTGTTTAAACTTTTCGGAGAGAGCGAGAGGGTCTTGGAATGTGTAGTTACACAAACACCTGAATATTATTCACAGACTCTCTCAGGAGGAGTCTGACGGATGAAAAACACTGATGGTTTCTTAGAAGGAATGTCCATTACTTACACACACGCGCACACACACACACACACACACACACACACACACACACGCACACACACACGCACACACACACACACACACACACACACACACACGCAGTCTCACAAAGCTAGACTTTTGACCACGGGCAGGAAAGTTTGGTCGACTTTGCAGCTTATTCTGGCCGAGACCCGCCCACTTGGACAGGAAGAAAGCATCTGATTGACATGTACAATGACCAACCACAGTTTGTTTTATGTGCTGTTTAGAACAGCCGCAATTTCTTTAAGACTGCAAGGGAAGCTCAGCTTCCCCTATAATTGTCAAAAAATGAATGGTCAAATATATGTACTATTATGTTAACATTTTATTGACTAAAAATGCGTTAAACACGTTCATCTCGAACGAAAACTATTTCGTTCAGAATCAGCTACTTAGGTCGGCTGACTCGATTTCCTTCTCATTCATTCCCGTAGCGTACAGTGCATTACTCTGTTGAAGCCCAGCATCCATTGACTTCAATGGGGCTGCTTTAAACAGTTTTTTCAGTGCTTAGAAACAAGACGGTCATTGGATAATGCTGCGATTATGTCCGCCCACGGACGCTCAGCGTCTCTGGGATGAATGGAGGAGTGGGCTGGCCCGGACTCCGAGCATCTGCGTGATGATTGGAGGGTCTGTCATCTCTTTTAATCCACTTTATGTCCTAAAACGCTCGTTTTTGGGGTCGACAGCTTATAAAACGTATTTATAGTTTTTTTAGCTTGTTTGCTATGCACATTGTCACATATCAGCTTTTAGACATTTTTTTTTTTTTTTATAAATAAATGACAAGGAGGCGGCAGCTTCTCGCAATGCAAAGAGACGGTTGGTGTGGGCGTGGCGTGGTCTTCAGATTATGACGCGTATCACTCTGTGTCTCCATTTCCAACTCAGTCCCATCGCGGATTTTGCATGTGTAGTCGAAAGACAAACTGCTGCAACCTTCATCGTATATTTCACACAATTTCACACCACATTCATTGTTTCAGTTTAACATAATTCCCACATTTCCTCCCGTTGAGTTAAATATATATATATATATTAGATCGTTTGTTCATTAATTCATATAGTCTGAACTAGCCAGCTAGCAAACTGCACAGCAGGTGTAGAAAGGAGCTTCTCCTGTTTAAAGCGGCTCAAGTCCTACACCCGTAACACAATGGGCCAAGGCCGTTTAAGCAGCCTAGCTCTGCTGGCCATTGAGAGGACACTGGTCAAGTCACTGGAAAAGACGCCTAGTTGGTACGACAGGGTTACAGAGCATTTTCTTGAAAAGGAACGTAGGGCAGAATTTACATATAATTAAATGGACAATTTTTATGATTTAGGCCGAAAATGAGCTTCCCCTCTTTAAAAGATCAGCAGCCGCCACTGGTTTAGAAGTGTGTTTCTTTGTCTCTGTATCACTTTCTTTCCTTTTATTTTTCCGATTCCAGTCATTTTACCTCAGAATTGTTTTGTGTGTGTGTATTATTTATGTACTATATTTATTATTTATATTTTTTTCATAGTTTTTAACTTAATTTAACTTTTAGTAATTTTGCGATATAATTTTTTTTGTTTTAACTTCAGTAAAATGAATGTCTAAGTGAAACTAGTGTTATTTTAGTATCATTTATATACTAGTAAATTGTGTATTAATGTTTTGAAGTAGCTTTTATTTTTATGTTCAGTTTTATATTTTTATGTTCACTTTGTGATCTGCTTCTGTTCTTTTTATTCGTTTTTATTAGATTTTGTACGGCTAATTCATACGAATTCCTACAACCTCACTTTCTGCTAAATTTTACGAGTTGCACAATTCGTATGAATTTGTACAAAGGACCTACATCTAACCCCTCCCCTAAATCTATCACTGGGGTTTAGACCAATGGAACAAAATTGTACGAGTGAGGTCATCAGAATTAGCCACCTCATAAAATACATACGAATTGGTCGTGAGATAGCGTTGGTCAAGTGGGTAAAAAATAAGAGCGAGCAGAAGCAGAGCAAGTTTGTAATGAAAAATGTTGATAAAATACTATAAAAACAAATCTTTAAATCATGCTTAATAAGAACATGTATTAAGACTGTTTAACAGTCTCCATTATGATTTCATGTTGACTTTAACAAGCCGCCGCCCAACTGAACATATGTACAACAGAATATGAGAGATGATTCTGGATGATGAAAGAATGATGGTTTTACCAGTTAGTCCGGAGCGTTACATCAAGGACACAGAGAATATGAATGTGCATAATAGAGTCCTTGTGTTTCTCAGCGATAATTAAATAAAGATAAAGTGCTGTGTGAAAATTAGACTGATGGACAGATGAGATAAGAAGAAAGAGAGAGGGAGATTTGGTGGGAAAAATACAGATAGAAAGATCTCTGTCATGTTTCAACATGTATCTGATGCTCAAATGAAAGAGTCTGATCAAAGCCTGTCTAAAACACTGAAGCAGAGATGTCTGGAGATAGAAACACTGTCTGCAGAACATGTGTAGATACAGAATAAGTTACACACCCAAGGTTAATACTTGGAGGTTTGTTCAGATCACTAACCATGTGTGTGAGCAATAGTCGTAATGGCTGACTAAGCAAACACCACAAAAGAGGTAATAATAATAATTACAAATAATAACCATGTTTAGAAGAGGAAGAAACAGCATAACTGAGCTGAGGATTTTTAGTTATAAATAAATAAAATAGGTTTTCATTGTTTTTGATCCATATAACCTTGTATCTCAATAAATATATATATTTATGACACCAAAATATTATTAATATTTTATAATTCTCTATTCCAGGTACAATAAAAACTAATAAACTATTATAAAGTTTGAACATTATTAAAAACAAGTAAACAGTATTAAATAAGAATAAATAAACAAATTACAACATAAAAATTGCAATAATACAATTTATTTATTTTTTTAAAGATTATTATTATTATTATTGTATGTAGGTCTACCTCAATAGGTCTCTCTACTGTAGTATTCAGGACTCGGGTACAAAAACTGAATCAAATCACTGCATAGTCTTAACTGTGTGAACTAATTACAGATTAAACATCATTACAATAAAACATTTAAGAGCAGAGAGTGATTTTCTGTGTGTCTTTTGTTGTTTGATTAACATTTAATGACACACAGTGGAATGTATATTAGGCTGCTGTCACTTTAAGACCTAATGCACGAAACCAATATAATGATGCACATCCGATTTCTTCTTCAATTGTTTAAGTTCACTTAAGACGCAGCATCTGTGTTTACAAGGATACTTGCCAAGATGGCATTTTGACCATTTTTTGTTTATGTGTCCATTCAAGCAAAAGAAAACACAGTCTGCTTTTCCCGCACTGGCACGAACAGATTAAAATTACTTGAATGTTTAAATTGGCAAGACTTTCGATAAACCGACGCAGCACTGGCTTGATTGTCTTTCATGTTGTCCCCGGGCCTTCAGGCAGATCATAATAATGCTGAGAGAAAGGGGAAGAACTCAGAGAGTAAGGATTGATGGCTCTTGTTAAATCTCAGAGAGCGAGAGACACCTGTGGTTTCTGTGGGCTGCATATTCATCTGGACTGTTACACTGAACACAAGACCCTCAATCCAGCAAACACCCTGAAGCTGCTGGACCTGCAGGGGTCTGACCCTCCATTAAAGGGTCATTCACACACACACACACACACACACACACACACACACACACATTCTCCCTCACTCTCCAAAGCATCTTGTCTCGTGTCTGCTCTACACCAACAAAAGCAGTAATCCCTCCGTCATAGTTACATGCACATTGTAAATTGTGTTTACAGTCTCAGTATAATTTGAGTTAATCCCTATGAGATCAGGTCTAATCCAAAAATGATACGTGTTATTTTGAATATTCTCTCATCGGTTACTCATTCTCATGTCGCTCCAAACCTGTTTGGCTTTTTTCCCATCAGTGATGTTTACCATGTTGTTCACGCTGTGGTTTTGCATACAATGGCAGTAAATGGTGTGCAGATACTGTCAAGCTGCTCAAGTGACCAGATGGTACCATATCAAGATTGTATTTATTTTTTCTTCATCTGTTTTAATGATAGAGCACTTTGGTATACCATGCCTATATAGTTTTTAAAGTGCTTTAGGAATAATTGAATGAGAGTCTGAAAGTTTGCAAATCTTCTGAAGTCATGTAGCTTTGTCTGAGGAACAGACCAATGTGTTTCTTAAATATATATTCAGCTACATCACAGTTGTTTTGCTGTATTTTCTAGTTTGTTGGAGTACATTTACAAGAAGATACGGTCACACTTTAGTTTGGGAATCAATTCTTACTATTAACTAACTGTTAAGTATGCCTTTTCCTCAAACTCCTCATTATCTGCTTATTAATAGTTAGTAAGGTAGTTGTTAAGTTTAGGTATGGGGAAGGATTATGGGATCTAAAATTTTGTTACATGTCTTCCTAGTCTAGGGTCAGGAAGGGGGTAACAAAGAAATTTGCACATGCAAACCGAAAAAAAATAACTCTTAATAGGCAACTAGGAGCTCTTCTCTCCTGTCCCAGCACTCCACACAAATCACACAGATATTTGTAACACTCAGGAAAAGTGGTTTATTTGACAAGCTCAAAAACAAAAGGTACAAAGAGAGGAATAAATAAAGCTTTGGGAGGGGACCAGGCCAAAACAACAGGCATAAAAGCACTAACTTAGGGAGGAGTACTTTCTAAACTCACAAAACAAAGTTAAACAAACTACGAAAGTCTTACCTTAACTCCCTTTCTAACCCAAAACAGGAGAAAACATGGACATTAAAAAGGCATCCACCACCCTACTGCTCCAAAAATGACAATTATAAAGTTTGAACTTAAATCTCGAGTTGTGAATTTACCAGAGTAAAACAGAGCAACAACATCTCTTCAAAGATTATTAAAAGGTCAATATGTTGTACACTAACAACAAGAAGGCCAACAGAACAAAGAAGGGTCATCTTCACAGGGAGTCTCCAGCTTCATCCACAAGCTCTCCCTCCAGCAGCCAATCAGAGCTAGCAGTTGTTGATGACAATAAGGACCAGCTGATCTTCGTTAAGCTTTGCATGGTGTAGAGGGAGGCGGGAGAGAGAGAGAGAGAGAGAGAGAGAGAGAGAGAGAGAGAGAGATGAGAGAGAGAGAGAGAGAGAGAGAGAGAGAGAGAGAGAGAGAGAGAGAGAGAGAGAGAGAGAGAGAGAGAGAGAGAGAGAGAGAGAGAGAGAGAAGAGAGAGAGAGAGAGAGAACAGCATTTGGGTGGACCCAAGTCAGGAGGCCCAAGGTCCAATGGTCCTGAAGGAGCTAACTCTGATGGTCCAATATCTAGTGGTCCAAGAAGTATGAAACCTGGTTGAACTACACCCTAAGCTGCCCACTTCACCAGTTTTCTCTGCCTTAGTGAAGGAATCTGTGACTGTCCGTGTAACTTTACCTGAACCACCTGTTAATCCTGTCATGCCCAAGAAGGGCAGTCATTTCCAGTTCTGCCATGTCCTCAGAGCCTGTCTTGGTTCCAGACACGGAGGCCTGTCCTGAGCATCCTAATCTGCCTGCTACAGCCAAGAAGGCCATATCTGTGCTGCCAACCAGTCATGGCATGATCACAGAAGGGGATGCTGTCTGTCAAGTTGTGTTCTCTGAGACCATTTCTGCCTCAGTCACAGACGCCTGCCCAGAGCAGTCAAATCCCCTAGCTATGGCCATGGAGGCAGATTCTGAGCAGTCCGCTCACCTTGTCACGACCATTGAACCTGTTGTCAAGCAGCCCGCTCCCCCCGTCCTGGCCACAAAGGTCAGGTTCAAGCAGCCTGATCTTCCTGCAATGGCCATGGAAGCCATCCCTGAGCAGCCCGCTGTTATCACCACACAGGCCGATTCTGAGCAGCCAGTTCTCTCAGCCATAGCTCCGGTCCAGAAGCCTCCTGTATCGGCTCCAGTGCCCGCTCCTCCAGAGCGCCCTCCAGTGGCCGCTCCCCAGTCATTCCCAGAGTCTGCCCTTGCGGTCCAGGAGGGCCCGTCCGAATCAAGCCCAGTGTCTGTCCCTGAAGCCCTGGAATGTGCTTCCAAGTCTGTACCTGAGCCTTTTCTTGCATCTTCTGACCCGGTTTCCCAAAAGTGCACCCTCCCTGCCAGTGCAGTCATGGCCCCTGAGTTTGTCCCAAGGTCCTTCACCAGTCAAGAGTTGGCCCCAGAAACCACTAAGGCCATTTTAAAGACTCCACCAGTGAAATAAGCCTCCAATGTCTCCAGACGGACCAACAACAAGGTCCCCATCACGCCCTCCCTGTTACCAAGGCCTTATGAGTTCGCTAAGCCGGCACCTCCCTGGTCGGCCACAAGCTATTCCCCTGGAGTATTTTCCTCCCCAGTCCCACCTCCTATGTTTAGGGGGTGCCCTGGAACTCAAGGTTTTCTTCCCACCCCGCCCTCCCAGTTGGTACCCCCTTTGACTCCTTTGCCCAGTGTGGATGGCTGGGGGGAGGGTACTGTCAGGATCCTGCCCTGACAGTCTTGTCTGTCTTGTCCCTGTTCAATGTTTCTTTGTTTGTTTTGTGTCTGAGCACATGGCTCTGTCTCTGTTTGTGTTTGCCATGTGCTCCGCTTGTCCCACCTCCCTGGTCACGCCCCCTTGTTTAGTCCTCGTTTGCTTGATTGTGTTTATCTGATCCTTGTGTGCTCTGCTGCTTTATATTGTGTTCCTTTCCCTTGTGTCTTTGCTGGTTCGTTTTGGTGTTTACCTGTTTCTTGGTCCTAGTTATCCTTTGATCTTGCGCTAGTTATTTTGATCTTGCTCAAGTGATTGTTTTTTATCTCTTATCTTGTTATTTTATATCCTCGTTTCCTTTTTATTTTCTCTAGTAATTTCTTTTGGATTTTGTGCATTCTAATCTAGTTTTGTTTTCTCTTTTGATTTAGATTTTCTTTTACCCTTGTTTTTGCAGTTCCGATTCCTTTTTGGATCTTGGCTTTTTGTTTTTGCTCTTTGATTATTTACTTTGGCAATTTTTAGTTTAGTTTTTGTTTTTGTTTTATTGTGTCTTTTGTGTTGTCTTGTCTTGTTTGTTATGGTGTCCAGCCCTTTACCCAGATTCCCTGGCCTCTGACCCTTACTACCTGGAAGCATCTCTCCACTCTCACGAGTCAAGTCTCTGGTTCAGTGAGTCCATACCTGGCAGCTAGACTGGTGCGACTTCTGAGATTCACTTCGAGCTACGGGGTCCCTGTCTTCCTGCCTAACCCTTCCTCTGGAGCTGCCGCCTCCGTGCACCTCGGACAGGCTCAGTGGTCATCCCTCCTGCCAGTATTGTGTGTCCTGCACCGCTCCTCTGTTTGGACTAATTCACTTCTCGCTCACCCTGCTGTTTCTAGTCAACGTCTTGTCAATAAACTACCACTGTCTGCTCATTTGCATCTGGGTCCCATTTCTTGCAGATCCCTGAAACCCTTCACTTACATTCTGTTTAAAAGAACAGCTCATACATACAGCTAAAGTATCTAATTTAGTGCTCCACAGACATTATTTAAAAATAAATCTTGAGAGGAATGTGAAATGTATCAATTTTTTTTACAGATGGAAAAATGTATCTAATAGAAGAACAATGTGTTAGATATCAGTTATAGCCTGAAGAACACGTGTGTGTGTGTGTGTGTGTGTGTGTGTGTGTGTGTGTGTGTGTGTGTGTGTGTGTGTGTGTGTGTGTGTGTGTGTGTGTGTGTGTGTGTGTGTGTGTGTGTGTAAGATCAACCTGAAATGTTAACGAGTGATGTGAACTAGTGTTAGCTGGTTTACAAGCAGATTGTCTGTATTGAGTTCATTGTCCTAGATATTTTTTTTCTTTTTTTAATACCTAAACTGCAGAGTCGGACACTTCTGTAACCTGATCACCATCATCTGTTTCTGCTTTATCCTGCAGTGTTTCGTGAGGATACGTTATCAAAGTGACTCTAGGAATGTGATGTGCAAAGAGCATCAAAATCACAGCCTATGGATCACAATTCACTTTCTTATGTAAGATGAAATTAAAATAATTGTTATTTTTTGGTTGTAGACATCATTGCATTTTAAATCATTGCATATACTTTTAAAGCTTGTAGATGTGTGTGCAGTTTGTGTAGCATGAAGGAACAGTTTTTGGTTTGTATATTAAGAAATGTAGTGTAGGATTTTTATTGAAGTCCTTATATAAAATATTCCATTCAAAAATGCATGTTCTTTGATCTCTAGGCAGATTAACTCCTGGTTATGCATTGCTGGTGTAATTCTTACAGGAGGAGTGCTTTTGGTTTGTTATGTTAGTTATGCAGTTTGTTTAGATAGAAAAGTTGCATGTCTTTCTTGGTATCCTTGCATATTTTTGTCGAATTGTATAGGATCTAAAGGCATTACAGGAGTTGTGAGAGGGGCAACTTTGCACAGACAAGGTCTGCAAGTTATAAGATCAGCTAGTATATTAACACGTAATGCTTAAGTCATGTGTTTTTTGACGATATGTTTATTTCAGTGCCACTAGCCTTCTGTCTAATCCCAAGTTAAATCTGAGCATGCTCTGTTGAGGTGTCCTGGTCTGTCAGGACCTCATTACAGCTAAAGGAACCGAAGGAACAGTAGTCAATAGTATCTGAAGTGGTGTTTAGTGGCAGTTTTGGACATCAAGGAACAACGACAGTCAATTTTCAGCTGCAAAATTCTTCTTTTTTTTTCTTCTCCATAGAGAAATTGATTTTTAGTAATGGCATATAAATATTTCAAAACAGCCCTGCCATAAGGGAAGATATATGATGTGTGATTTCAACTCAAATTTTTTTTTTTTTTTTTTTTTAAAAAAAAAAAAAATTCATTATCTGAAATAAACTTTCACTGAAATAAAATTAAATAAAAACCACTTAAACTTATTACAGCTATAGTTGCAAAGGCAACATTTCTCATTTACATTTAGTTTACCTCGGTGTATTAAAATAACTAAAACTAAAACTGGAATGAAAAATTACAAACACTTTTTATATTTACAAAAAAAAAAATGACCAAAATGAAATCAGTAAAACTTTTACTAAAATTTAAATGTTAAATATGTTTTAAAAAACGAAATTCAAAACATTGATTAAAAACTACAATAGTAACTGAAGTTCAAGTTCAATTTATTTATATAGCACATATAAAAACAGCCACAAGACTGACCAAAGTGCTGTACAGAGGATCACAAAAAGAGTCAAATAAATATATAGAAATCAGTACAACTGAACACAATTAAGCCCCAATGATATAAATAACTAAATAAATATGTTAATAAAATGAGGGGAACAAAGTCTAGACACTTAGAAGACAAAATACTAGGCAAAAGAGATATGTATTTTGGGCTAATCTAACATATAAAGGAAGGTTATTCCACAACTCAATCATACTAAAATAATACCACATATCAGACTTTATTTACGGTTTAATTTTAAGAATAAAATAAATATGATCACTTATACTCAGGAGTTGTGTATCATGGCAGTATAAAGTATTTTCTTTAGCATGCTTTCTCTCATTATCTTCTTCATATCATATGTTGTGATTTATGATTTAAAACGCATTAAAGAGATTATTGAAATCCCAGTGAAGAAATGAATGTGAATCTTACTTCTGCAACCAAATGGGCTGAAAGACTGAAAAGGTCAGTCTGTGTTTCTCTCTTTGACACAAGTGGCTGACGGGGCTGTGAATGGAGATCAAATGAGTTCAGAGCTCATTAAAATACTTTCCAAGGAACCAATGACCTTTCTATTGACCAATCCTGACATTGCCGTTAGGGGAAAACTTGCAGGAAAATAAACAAAACCCTGCAACAGGATCCATCAGCTTTTGTCAGGGAGAATGAATGACCTATTGTGTACCACATGTACTTCGTGATTTACAACCATCGCTCTTCTTTTGTTTTGATGAGCGTTTAATTACTCAGAAGGGCCCATTATGTGGTCAAGTCTTCTGGAATGAAAACAAATCTTGCAGAAACACAGTTTTAAATCAGGACAAATCCCAAACCCATAAATCCAGTGATGTCCATTAGTAACTCAAATGTTACTGTTGCTTAGCATGATTTAGCATGTTGCTAGCATGATTCAGCACATAGTTATCATATTTTAACGTTTTGTTGTTAGGATCATGTATCATGTTGCTAGCATGTTTTAATGCTTGAATGATTTAACACATTAGCTGTGTCTGAAATCACTCACACGCGTTCACTAATCCCTTTATAGTGTATGGCAGTTTAGTGGACTATATCAGAAGAAGTGAACGAAATGCAGTGAATGGATTCGGATGGTGACGTGTACACTGCGCGTGAGACTTGTTGCAAAAACATCTTCGTCACATATGTACTTTTATTTTTAGAAAATAATATGAATAGCAATAATACTTAAAATTACTTTATATTGTAATCAGCTATGTGCTTTCATTGATGGTATATTAATAATGTGTTTTGCAATGCTTATATGTTCATAATCATTAAATACTATTAAAATACTGTCAACAACAATAAACCCACACTAACACATGTTCATAATTTTATGTATTTATTGTAATTGATTATCCGATTTATGAAAACCATTAGTCAGGTTAGTTAAAAGTGAAAGCAACCCGACTCAGACCAGTGGTTATAGCTTGAAAACACGAGGAGGAGATACGGTCCAAATTTATTCTCAGAAGAAGAAATAATATATCAGTATGTTGGCTTTATCAAACAACATAATTATAATAACAGGGGCAGACTTATTGACTTGGGGGCTGCCTAACCCTTATTTTGCCCGCTCGCTCTCATAGTTTATTCATCCCTTCACAACCAGTAATTAGTCAAGCTGATGCTGTTCTAAAGCCATATCAGGCTACCTTATGTGTTGCAAAAGACGATGCTCGCAAAAAAATAAATGCTTGCACTTGTCCATTTAATAAATTGTAACATTTTCAGTCTTTTGCAAACATAAAGTTATCCCATGCAACTCATTCCATATCCCAAGTGTTCTGAAGGCATACGGTTTGCCAAGAAACAAATCAGTCTATTATTAAGTGAAAATCTTTGCATTTGTGGATTTATACGAGGGCGCAGCAGTCGGCGCGCCTAGAGAAAGCAAGTCATTTTGACACATCAAGACACACAATTATGACCTGAAACACAATACTACCTTTACTGAGGTGAATATCTCTGTTCTGAGACAGTCAGCCTAGAATGCGCAAAAAGAGCGCTCCCTCATTTAATCACTAAAAGCTGTCACTCACTTCAGTTCATAGCGATCTCACAATGTCGTGTTAATAAGCTCTCTACACTGCACACTGAATCTTTTATTTACGACGCATACACTTTGTTATTATGAGAGGATTGCTGAGCTCGCAGAACTCAGCACATTTTGAGCGGTGAGTGGATTCTAACTTAAACACTTCTGGCCATTGCATTCAAGAAAATAAATGATATTTCTATGATTGACTACATTGTTCAACGCTGCAAATATGGGGCCCTCTGATCGCCCGGGGCCCTAAGTGGCCGCTTGTCTCACTTATTGGTTAAATCCACCCCTGCATGATACACACTTATATAATCAGCTTTATTTATTCAAGTATGGCGATTCTCTTTGATTTAGACTAGACAGGTTTATCAAGACAAACTTTGGTAAACAATGACTTTGAGATCAGCTTGACAAGTGTGACCTGGAAGTGTTATCTTATTTTGAAAGGGGAACGATTATACAGTCCTCACAGATACAGGGTTGAATCAATAACAGTGTGTTGGCCTTGTCAAGCCGACATTATAAACCCATTGAAATCACCACAGCAAGAACAAACAGCCAAACACCAACACAAACCGCACAATCTTCAATCTGTACACTTTCAAAAGATGCACCTTTGTACCTTATATACACTTAAACGATGCATTTTAGTGCCTTAAAAGCTCATATTGGTCCCTATAGTGTACATATTAGTGCCTAAATTATACATATTACCTTTTAAAAGGGCATCACCACAAAGACAGCATTATACTTATTCTCAGCTGTGAGTGTGCAGGTGTATGTACTGCTTTTTACAATAAAGATTTGCAGAAATAAACATGAAAATAACAGTGTTACAAAGTTAATACATTATCAAATGACTTCAATGTCAGCTGTAAGCAGCTCTTCAGAAGACAATAGTGTCATATTCAGCTCAAGTCAGTTCAATAACAGTGTCAATATTCTGTTGATGTGGATTCACTTCAGTTTAATAGTGTGCATGTGTTTTGATGTCTTAGGCCAAATGTATGTTAAAACAGATTGTCTTAGTGAAAATGTAAAGAAAAAAAATGTGTGTGTTTGTGTGTGTGTGTGTGTGTGTGTGTGTGTGTGTGTGTGTGTGTGTGTGTGTGTGTGTGTGTGTGTGTGTGTGTGTGTGAGAGAGTGTGAGAGTGTGTGTGTGCGCGAGACACACCCCATTTAAATATAGTATGAGCCAAACGGCCTAATCATGGTAAACACACCTAAATGCACTGTGTATTTCTGCAGCGCTGCTGCCGGTAATGTGGGTGGAAATACAATGGACTATTAAAATAACTTTTGTGTTTCTCTTTTCTGGTGAATTTAGGAGAAACAGAATTCCCTTGAGTAATGGTGAAGTTATGCATGCATTCACTATTCAGGACAAACACAAACGGCTGGACCGTTCAATCACGCACACACACACGAACACAGGATGGAGAGCAGCTTTATTTCAATTTGACATTTTAAATTGTTGCAGATGCGGCTCAGACTGTTTAGATGTGTGTGTGTCTGTGTGTGTGTGTGTGTGTGTGTGTGTGTGTGTGTGTGTGTGTGTGTGTGTGTGTGTGTGTGCGTGTGCGTGTGCGCGTGTGCGTGTGCGTGTGCGTGTCTGTGTCTGTGTCTGCGTGTGTGTGTGTGTGTGTGTGTGTGTGTGTGTGTGTGTGTGTGTGTCTGTGTGTGTGTGTGTGTGTGTGTGTGTGTGTGTGTGTGTGTGTGTGTGTTTAATGTGAATGCCTGTATAGAAACTGGACAGTCATACACTATCAGCTGAAAGGAATGCTCATAAAGCACAGATGTACAGAGGCTCCAACAAACTTATCTTAGACACTTTTACCCTTTGATTTTTGCATGTGATCAAATGCAGCTATATTTATGAGGCAGGCTAGCATGGCTGGCTTTGGGACTGTTTAAAGAAGAGTGTGGGCAGTTAATATGAAATATGACATTAGGGTAAATGACAAATTGACGATCTGTTTTTCAACATCCTAATTTTAGGTAATACTTTTTATATACCTGAATTTATAAAGTGTCTGGGTCATATTTCTCAAATCAAAGAGAAAATAAAGATGCTTTTTTTCATTTTGGGATTATTTTAAATACTTTTTAAATTAAGATTAATTTTGTCATTCTCGTTACTGTAAATGCAAAAATGGGACTCTAAACCATTTTTATACTGTAGTGAAAAACATAGTGTCTCGCTACAACATCTTTTTAATTATGTTTATCAACGTATTACTGCTGGACGTGCTGTGTGAACTCCTCAAGAGTAATGAGTGACTCTGTCATACTGGGATACTGTGCTGTATTCTCCTCCTCTCCTCTGCTTTAATGAACCTCAGATGCAGAGCAGAGCGGCTGGAACTCATTATGACTGTACTAAGATTCGGGAAACTGTATCAGAGACGAGGGGCTTATAGTCACGAGACATACGAGAGGAACATCTGGTCCACATGCAGACACAGGATGAGAGAGCTTATGCATTTTCACAGTGTTATCAACATCAATGTACTTTATATTGAAATATGAAAATGCATGCATGCCTGAATGAGTGCTGTGATTTTACTGAAGGACAGTTTAAAACAGCGCTCTCTACTGGCTGTTGTTTACAATAATTATTCTCCCAAAGATGAAAATTTCACTCTCATGCTTTTCTTTTTTTTGAGTGAGCTACCACTTTAGTGACCATGAAAGGGGCACGAGTGTGTGTGTGGTGAATGTGTTTGTGAGATTGAGGAGGTCAGTCACTCCTGTCAAATATTTTCTGAGTGTTTGCTTTACCCTCAGCATTAGAACAAATGGAGTTAGACAGAGGTAGGTGTGTGTTTGTGTGTGTGTGTGTGTGTGTGTGTGTGTGTGTGTGAGTGCGTGTGTGCGTGTGAGAATGTCTGGACATTTCAGGCAAACACACCTATTCTGCTGAGTCTCCGTGTTTGTGAGAGATTAGCTGTATTTGCACTGAGTATGTTATCAGTCATTAGTCTGAGAGCCACACACACACACACACACACACACACACACACACACACACACACACACACCGTCTAGTCTGAGAGCCACACACACACACACACACACACACACACACACACCTCTAGTCTGAGAGCCACACACACACACACACACACACACACACACACATCTAGTCTGAGACACACACACACACACACACACACACACACACATCTAGTCTGAGAGCCACACACACACACACACACACACACACACACACACACACACACCTCTAGTCTGAGAGCCACACACAAACACACACACAACACACACACACACACACACACACCTCTGTCTAACTCCATTTGTTCTAATGCTGAGCCATCACGTCCAGAGCTGAGTGTAAAATGCACCTTTCACATACACATGATCATCTGACCAACAGTTGTTAAGAGGTTGATGTTAAGCTTCTTTAACAGTGTGTACAGTATTACACATGAAATTAAAATAAGCTGTTTACTTCCTTCAACTGTGCATGATTCATATTTTATTGATGCACAATATGATGTACTACATTGGTTATCAGCTGGTTTTAGAGATTTTTCTTAAATTAGTAACAGCTGATATCGGATATATTGGCTGATATTTAATTGCTCAAAATGATCTTTTCCATAAACATGCTCAAAGTTAATCTTTAAAAACTCCAATAATTTAATACAACTGTTAAATGAATATTTATTTTTCATAATTTGAATTAGAATGTTGTTGTGTCCAATTTTAAAGTAATGTATTGCAGTTTTTAGTGTTTTATTTGTAATTTATTTAGATAAAATTGGAAATGATTTTAATAGCAGCATAACATTAAGATAACCATTGCATCAGCCAGAATTGTAATATTGTGAATCCCTAATCAAAATATAATAACTTGCTCTGCTTCCAAAACAACTTTCCTATAATCTGATGTCATCAATATCTCTTATTTATCGTCTGGACCTCAGTTAAAAGAAATAAAAAGTGATTCAATAAAGGAAGAATAAATCACAAAATAATTCCAAACTAAATGTAATCTCTTCTGTAAAGTTGACATAAGCTCAAAAGTAACAAAACATGTTCCAAGAATCATTTTCTAATATAAAGTTATAAAAGGTATTTCTAAATGTTCTCCAAACACCCAAAAGTAATGTTTTTATTTTACTTAAAAAAAAAAAAAGTATTTTCTTGGTTATGCCAACGTTACATTTGAATGTTCTTGGAACCAACTAAAATTTCTGAAAAAAAGTTCCATGATTGATTTATAAAGAATAATTTTGATTTGAAAAAAAATATTAAATGAACATATGAACACTACTGGAATGTTCATGGTTCATAACTTTATTTATAACTTTGAGAGAACCTTGTCAGAACGTAATGACAACATTTCCTGTTAGCTGGCTATTTACTTATAAATAAATAAATAATAAAACAGGCATAAATCATCAGTACGT
>CM050419.1:11873464-11893464 GCA_027564155.1 Gymnocypris eckloni scoliostomus
TCTGAATTGTGAGATATAGAAATGCAGAATTATGAGGACAAATTTAGTGAGATAAAAAATTGCAATTACCTTTATTTATTTATTTATTAGTTATATTTTATTTTGTGGCAGAAACAGGCTTCCATATTTGAACATCAGTTCATATTTTTGTCAAAATTATAATGTTGTATGATTCTAATGGTAGGATGCAGTTTGCCAAAAATACTAATTTAACCAATTTAAGATTTTTAATGTGCTTAAAATTAGCTATACTTTTTTTGCCATGTTAATTTGATGTTAGATGGTAGTTTATCAAGTACATCTAATACGTCTCACAACAAAAACATGGCATTTGTCCCTTTTTATACTTTTAAAGCAGCCAGTAGAGAAGTGTACTTTTTTTGTTGTTGGAGATACTGCTTACTTTTTCTGTCTGCAATTGTTAGTACCATTGTTGTACACTGGATGGAGCCATATATTACACTACAGTCACCAGCTCTCATTATGTAGCATGACCCAAAACTCCTATGCATTTATATGAGAAGTACAGCTTCAGTCAGACAGGACTCAGGAGTGAACGAATGTGTGTGTGAATGTAGCCGTGTGTTTGTTTGTATGTGGGTGTTGAATGTATTATGTGTGTGATGAGGCCTTTTGAAGAAAACATTTGATCATATATTGAGTAAAAAAAAAAGAGTAGGAAAGTAGAACATTGTGTTTTTGGCTCAGATCTCAGAGTTCACGCGAGCGTGTTGTGCGTGTGACTCAGCCTAATTCAGACTCCCTGGTGGTTTCTGTGGCCCGTTTAGCCCAGCGTCAACTTATCAGAAGTACCGGGAGGAAATGCAGCACAGTGTCCTCCTTAGAATAAATATAGCTGCTTTAAGACGGCATGCAGAACACTGCGGCACAGTCCTAGCGTGGCCAATCTCCACCTGTCTGCTGGATGGAGAGGAGCGGAATTTGGGTCAGAGAGCCGTCGGAGAGCTCAAACACACACAGACACACACAATCACACACACAGACACACACACACACACACACACACACACACACACACACACACACACACACACACACACACACACACACACACACACACACACACACACACACACACACACACACACACACACACACACACACACACACACACACTCACACACACACACACACACACACACACACACACACACACACACACACACACACACACACACACACACACACACACACACACACACACACACACACACACACACACACACACACACACACACACACACACACACACACACACACACACACACACACATACACACACACACACACACATAACACACATATATATACACACATATAACACACACACACACACACACACACACACACACACACACACACATACACACACACACACCACACACCACACACACACACACACACACACACACACACAACACACACACACACACACACACACACACACACACAAACACACACACACACACACACACACACACACACACACACACACACACACACACACACACACACACACACACACACACACACACACACACACACACACACACACACACACACACACACACACACACACACACACACACACACACACACACACACACACACACACACACACACACACACACACACACACACACACACACACACACACACACACACACACACACACACACACACACACACACACAAACCCTAGGTGATTCTTTAAAGCCGCACTGCAGATAGACAGAAAGGGGTGACCTGTTTGCATCCTTCAGCGTGCAGGAGCTGTGTAGTGATGCTTATCGTGATGAATGATACAGTCATCAGAGGACCAGACAGATCATTGTTATGGCAACGAGGCTGATAATGGAAATGATTAACAAAGTGTTGAGCTATTACACTGTTTCCATTTTGCGCCGCTGTATTCACCATATTCTCAAGCAGACATTTGCACCAGTCGGGCCCAGAATGAACTGCTACATACGTATATGAATGAGTGTTTTTCCATACACAATGTTACTCTGTTGCTATGTAGTTAAGTTGCTAGGTTGTTGCCAGTATGTTTTTGTGTTTGCTAAGGTGTTCTGGTTATACAGCACATCACTATGCAGTTAGTGGTGTATTGTGGGCTGTTTGCAGGGTGTTGTGGTTGTTATCGTGTTCTGAGGGATTTTTAGTGCGTTGCTGTGTGGTTTCTAGAGGGTTGAATTAATCAATCTTTACTTTATTTGTCCCTCAGGGAAATTTGTTTTGAGCAATACAGGTAGAAACTGCATAACCAAAAAATACCAACATCAATAATAACGATCACACAGTTGAATTAGAGTTTAACAGCCTTGTAGCCAAAGGAACAAGAGTTTTTATAACGGTTATATCTAGACATTGGAGTACGCAAACGTCGAACAGATGGGAGTAATTCAAACTCTCGCTGGAGCACATGAGAGGGGTCTCCAGTCATGTTCATAGCCTGTTTAAGAATAACCTTATCAAAGATAGACTGGACATTGCTTGACAAGGCATTGCTCTTCGTTTTAGGTGTTCTGAGGGTTGTGTAATTGACCGTTCGTAAAGAGCTTGATTGACAGGCGATCTGTCGATAATTAATTATAGAGGATTTCCGGGAGACGCGAGTGTCGCGTTCTTTAACGTTCCGCCTGGAAACAAAAATGCAGAGGCGCCAAAACCCCTCACGAAAGAAGAAAGCCGTCGTGTTTACTAATGTGACGGCGAACGATTATCAGGGTCAACTAAACCATAGATTTTCAAAAGTATGTGAAATATTTAAAGAATCTTTAAAACACATCCGAGAGTTTCACACACCGGTCTGTTATTGTGGCGACATTTTCACGCACCGAAACGTGACGCTGAGCGAAACGTACTGTGATTGGTTGTTTGACATGTCGTTCAAACGGCCTCATGGGCGGGTCTTGGCCAATGAACGTCAGTCTGAATGTCTGGCTACACTAGACTAGTTTTACACCTACTAAATTTATAATAATTGTGTGTTTTTAAAACATCACTGTGTGGTTACTAGGGTATTGTGGGTGATTGTCAGGGTGTTGCTAGGTGTTCTAAAGGATTTTAACATGTTATACAATACAAATTAAGCTCAGATGAGCTTTATTTGTCACATACACAATTATACAGAGTATAACGAGGAGTGAAATGTGTTCTTTGCATTTAACCCATCCAAGTGCCTTGAGCACACACACACCTGGAGCAGTGGGCAGCCGATGATGCGGCGTCCGGGGAGCAGTTTGGGGTTCGGTGCCTTGCTCAAGGGTCTCACCTCAGTCATGGACTTCCTGCCGGAGCCGAGATTCAAACCCACAACCTTGAGTTACCACAGGGTTTCAAGTCCAACGCTCTATCCATTAGGCCACGACTGCCCCGCATATTGTTATGGTGGCCAGTTGCTAGGATGATGAGTATGGCTTTGTTTGATGCCTACTATGGTGTTCAAATGGGTTTTTAACAATTGCTATGACATCATGGGTGGTGGATAGTTGCCAGGGTGTAACTGTGCATTTGCTAAGGTTTTAGTGCATTGCTATGCAGTTGCTAGGGTTATAACTGGGGCATTGTATTACGCCTACTAAAGTGTTCAAATGGTGTGCTCCAAACACATCACTTTGTGGTTAATTGTGGGTGGATTCTCAGGTGTTGCCATGCTATTAATTAGTGTCTAGGGTTATGGAGTGGTTTTCAGGGTGTTGCTAGGTTGTTGTGGGTGGTTTCTAGGGTGTTATTATGCAGTTGCTAAGGTTGTGTGTGTGTGTGTGTGTGTGTGTGTGTGTGTGTGTGTGTGTGTGTGTGTGTGTGTGTGTGTGTTGTGCATTGCTGTGCAGTTGCTAGGGTGACAGCTGGGGTATTGTTTATGCCTACTAAAGTTTTCAAATGGTGCATTCTAAACACATCACCCTGTGGTTACTAAGGTATTGTGGGTGCTTTCCAAGGTGTTGCTATGCAGTTGCTAAGGTATTCTGACTGATTTATAGTGTCATGCAGTTGCTAGTGTGATGCCTGCAGCATTGTTTTAGGCCTAAGTTGTTCTTTACTATGTTTAAATATTCAGGGCTGTAGTTTGTTCAGATCACTAACCTAATTATTAATAGTGCTTACTGTCCTAGCGAGTACTACTGATGTTTAACACAGTCAAGCGTTCATGATAAGAGTTCATTAGCATGTTTTCCAGCACATGTTTTCAGTTCAGGTCCAGCATGAGGAATTACTCTGAGCCCAAACTCTAAGTAGGTCATCATGTCTGTGTGTACCAGCGCTGCTCAAAGCTGGATTGGGAACTCTCTGATCTTTTGTTGTCTTGTAAAAAAACAGCTGAGGCTGAAGTTTCCTCCTCTTCTGTCTCCAGCTTGCACTTGCTGTAAAGACGGCCGTCCTGTAACTGATGTGGTGTTGTGTGCTTTTAGAGATGATCAAATCTTTCAGAAACTCTGCAAAATCTTCTGCTACACTGACACCTTGCATTTTTGGAGAAGAGAAGCAGATTAAATATATTGTTGTTTTTACTTGTTTGCTAACACAAGCATCACTTTTGATATTGCTCAGCCTTATACTATAAATTGATCAAATGTATACAAAATCATATATTTACACACACACACACACACACACACACACACACACACACACACACACACACACACACACACACACTCTCACACACACACACACACACACACTCTCACACACACACACACACTCACACACTCTCACACACACACACACACACACACACACACACACACACTCTCACACACACACACACTCACACTCACTCTCTCACACACACACACACACACACACACAACACACACACACACACACACACACACACACACACACACACACACACACACACACACACACACACACACACACACTCACACACACACACACACACACACACACACACACACACACACACACACACACACACACACACACACACACACACACACACACTCACACACACACACACACACTCACACACACTCTCACACACTCTCACACTCACACTCACGTTTTGTAGTAGTTGCAGTTATTGCGTTCACCAATACTGTTGGTTTTACTGTTTGTTTTAATTATTTTATTCAGTAATCAGCTCGCTGCAGCAGTTGAGTTTGTTTGCCTTACACTTCAGTGTTGCCTGCAGTTTCTCTCTCTGCAGGTTCACCGGATGGATGTTTTGCTCCGAGTGCGTGAATGGTGAACTTATTTGGCTTATGCAAAGCCTGTGCATATGATAATTGGTCTAATTTAAATATTTATATAACTTGATGTCTTCAGCTGAACCTGGTAAGAATAAATAATCTGAATATATTTGCTCGTGTTTACGCGGGTCATGTTCAGACTGCATTCAGGACACACGTGTGATAGTGTTGTCCTCTTAAGACCTGCTGTCTGAGCAGAAAACACCCTCATCTGAGTGCTGAAATTATATGAAATAATGTTAGAAATTATTCTGAAGATCGCGAGTGTTTGTGATATTTCCACTGGAAAAATACATATCATTTTTTTTTTGTGTTAGTTTTTTTTCATGTGTCCACCATTCTGTCCTGTTAGTTGTTGTAAGACCAAAATTATCAAACAAGTGTTATTTTTTTGATGAATGGGAAATATACATTTGTAAATAACTATAAACCAAAATTTGGGAAAAAGTTGCAAAATTGCAAACCTCGTGTAAATTAGCTCATTAAATATTTAGCTTGACCTTCTGAGGTTGACAATCCACATTTTCTAAATGCACCTTCTTTTACTGGCCATTTGCTGAGTTTCAGAGGCTTATACATGGTGCATGGTACTGTCCACATCTTTGGGTAACAGGCCGTGCATCAGTTCAAAGTGCCTCTATATAGGAGACTGAGAAGAGCAGTGATTGGCTGCCTTCCCTCAGCTGAATGACTTGCTGTGTGGCCACACTTGCATTGATGGAAAGCGACCAATGGAAACTCTTCTTCATGCACCCCCAGAAGAGACAGTATGTGAAGTACATGGAGCATAACAGATGACACATATATCCCAGATGGCGTGCAGTGGACTGTCCTGCTAACTGATTGTTCGGTTAGTTAAAGTCATTCTGACGGTGTGGCAGTGGTTAAAAATACTTGCATGACTTTAAACCTCAAATTCCTGTAATCATAATAATATGCAGGACTTCGTTGAATACAGATTCTACACTATTGTGAATGATGTAACATTCACGTTTTCAGAAATCTGTTCTTTCAGAGCTTAACCCTGACACAATTTGCATTCCCGTTCCATCATGAATAGACCAGGGGAATATCTTTGGAAAAGGGTAAACTTGTTTTCACACTTTGTGGGTACAAATATAGCTGGTTAAACACGGTACTCAGCCAGTTGGATAATGTTTTTCAGAGCCAAATGAGGAATTATCCTAAAACAAGCCTGCAGTGTCGGCCCTGTTTTTTTGCCATTAGTGTTCATGTTATTTAGTATTTTCATTAATTACTGATGAAAACTATTGAACTACATGCACTTAATTATTGTGGAGCTGCTCGCATTGCATGTTGATGTGGTTCTAACTTTACTAATTAATTGTAATATCTAATATGTGCATGAATGACGCGGTAGTAAAAGGTTCGAGCAGAACTGTCCTGTGATTGAGAGCCGGGTTCTTGCTGGTCTGAGCTCTTCTGTCGGCTCTGGTCTGATTTAATGGCCTGGTTTTCACAGTTGAAGGTTGCAGTTGTAGTGCTGGGTTAAAAATAAGCCAGGATGCCCTATAGCCTCAAGACACTAGTTTTTATTCTGTCCGTTCTATCTATGCATCCTTCATCCTGTCATCATTTTGTTCTGTCATCTTGTCTGTTGTCCTATCTGTCTATCCATCTATCCATCTATCCATCTCTCTATCTCTCTATCTCTCTATCCATCTATCCATCTATCCATCTATCCATCTATCCATCTGTCTATCTGACATCATCTATCCATCTATCCATCTCTCCATCTCTCCATCTCTCCATCTATCCATCTCTCTATCCATCTATCCATCTCTCTCTCTCTCTCTCCATCTCTCTATCTATCTATCCATCTCTCCATCTCTCCATCTCTCCATCTCTCCGTCTCTCCATCTATCCATCTCTATCTATCTCTCTCTCTCTCTCTCTCTCCATCTCTCCATCTATCCATCTATCCATCTCTCTCTCTCTCTCCATCTCTCCATCTATCCATCTCTCCATCTATCTATCCATCTATCCATCTCTCTATCTCTCTATCCATCTCTCCATCTATCTATCCATCTCTCCATCTCCATCTATCTATCTCTCTCTCTCTCTCCATCTCTCCATCTATCCATCCATCTATCTCTCTCTCTCTCTCTCCATCTATCTCTCTCTCTCTCTCCATCTATCTATCTCTCTCTCTCCATCTCTCCATCTATCCATCTATCCATCTATCTCTCTCTCTCTCCATCTCCATCTATCCATCTCTCTCTCTCTCTCTCTCCATCTCTCCATCTATCCATCCATCTCTCTCTCTCTCTCTCCATCTATCTCTCTCTCTCTCCATCTATCTATCTCTCTCTCTCCATCTCTCCATCTATCCATCTATCTCTCTCTCTCTCTCCATCTCCATCTATCTATCTATCTCTCTCTCTCCATCTCTCCATCTATCCATCTATCTATCTCTCTCTCTCCATCTCTCCATCTATCCATCTATCTATCTATCTATCTATCTATCGTTCTGTTGTTCTATCTATCGTTTGTGCTATCATTCATTCTATCTATCAATCATTCTATTTTTCTGTCTATCTATCGTTCTATCTATCAATCATTCTATTTTTCTAAATACACGTATGTATTTTCCATAAATATCTGGCATTGACATTGTTTGTAATGTCTGCTAAATTGGCAAATTACCTCTAATTGCAATACAATTTGAATCAACCATTTACTGGAACCAATCAAGTTTGGGAGCATATATATGTAGATTGCCCACAGCACGTGGAGGTGGAGCGTATGCGATCATAGAGCACAAGATCAGATGTATAGGATGCCATGCATGCTGCATGTGAGGACATCACAGCTGATCATTGCAGGAGGGAAGGAGATTTCCCCCCCGGTGCATGGCAATGGAAAACATCAGATGTGATGATGATGAAAATCTTTGGCCTGACCAACAAGAGCGACAGGATGTCCACCAAGAAGCATTTATTTCATGGATGTTATTTTGTGTATTTGTGGTAACATAAGAAATGTGTACTATGTACTATTGACTCTTCTCAACAAATATCAGATTCTTTAATAAAACCTTAATTTCCATGGTTGACTGTCATGGTTAAATAACAACTAAACATGTTGACCAGTGTGGCTGACAAAAATACTTTATATTTTGGTGGCCATGGCCAAATTACTGACACGATAACTAGGTTTTGAAGCATGAATGAAATGTTTTGGGTGAGTAACTACATTTTGCAGACATGCGATACAGTTCTGAAGTTCCAGCAAACAGTTGTGACATATGCTCTCACAGTTTAGAGAATGTTACGACTGTTTCGAAAAGTACAAAGCAATTGAGAAAAACTGTAACATTCCAAGTCTTCTGAAGTCATGTGATGTTTGTGTGAGGAGCAGCAACATTTAAACTGATGTTTGTAAAATTGTGTTCCCTCTGCTGTAGCTCTCACATCTCATTTATTTTTCATTGACATGACAGCAAAGCGTAGCACCAAATAGTATTTATTTTAAAGAATTTAGTTTGAGAATCTTCCTATATTATTCTTTACAAGTTTCCTTTATTATTTCCTTCACTGACAGTGGTGTAACATTTGCACAATGAATCATGATTCATCTCAGGTTCTTTTTAACATTTACTCCAGCATCTCCTGTTTTGACCTTTATGATGCGCGTTAGCGTTACGACTACATGTGAGGCTTCTGTAATGCAGCATTTCACTTACACACAACCTAAAAACTCTTGTTTTTTCTGCCTCAAAGCACTAGTATTTTCTTCTGAAATGCGCATCTTTATACTTTCTTCAGCTGGGGGTTGTGTTTGACGCATCGCTCTCTCTCTCTGTCCCTCCTGTTTCCCATCATGCACCATGTGTCGGTGTGATCAGAGGAGCATGCGAGGTAAGACGTAACAATTAGTTAATGGAACATGAAGAGAACAGAACAAGTCTCATCTGCTCCAAAATCCTCCCATAATCTGCTTTTTAAAATGCCCCAGTTAATCCTGCAGCGGTTTGGTAGTGGACAACATGTCATTCAATTAAATGTGTAGAGTCGGAGAGAAAGCAGACGGTCGTGCCATTTACAGGATTTACTGTAACCAGACAAGAGGGTCGGGAGTGACGCTTCCTCCAGCGCTTGTGTGTGTTGTGTGTGTGTGTGTGTGTGTGTGTGTGTGTGTGTGTGTGTGTGTGTGTGTGTGTGTGTGTGTGTTAGAGAGATGGACAGACTGAGAGCGACTAAAGTCGGATCAGTGGAATGGAAAAATGACATGTGGCCATTTAGGATGAATGCCAAAGTGTGTGTTTGAAGGGGTATGTGTGTCGGGTGTGTGTTGTTTGCTTTGGGCTGTGTGTAGCTGATGTGGGTTTTAAATAGCAGCTCTGGAGGTTCAAACCAACATCACAGAATCCAGCACAGAAACAGCAGCGCTGGATAAACACACACGAGCACATGTATAACCTGCCCTGAGCACCTGGTAACATCTATGAGCTGGTGAGATATACAAACACATTATACTGATTCAGAAGAATGTTGTAATTGAGTTTGTGTCACTTTATTCCATCATGATCTAAACTGTTAAGTCAGTTTTTTTTTATTGTTAAAAGTTTTCTATTTCATATCAATTCTGTTGTTTTGAACTTTCTATACATCAAAGAATCCTGACAAATAAAATATATCACGTTAACGGTTTCCACACAAATATTGTGCATCACAACTCTTTTCAACATTGATAATAATTAGAAATATTTATTGAGCAGTAAATCAGTATATTAGAATGATTTCTGAAGATCATGTGACACTGAAGACTGGAGTAATGATGCATTCAGCTTTGCATCAAAACATATTTTAAAATATATTCACATACAAAACAGTTATTTTAAATTGTAATAATATTTGACAATGTAACTGTTTTACTGTATTTTAATCAAATAAATGCAGCCTTGCTGAGCAGAAGAAACTGTTTGGAAACATTTCATCATTTTTGAAGTTCCATTCAGTGCCTCAGAAGTGATTCAGAAACTTGCATAACTTCTTTTTCCAAACTAAAATATGCTACAATAATGAAGTGGGCCAAAGGTTACATAATACAGATGACATTTGATATTTCATAGCAATTGCTTGGAAAAGAGAGAGAAGGAAGAAAGAACTGAGCTGGTACACATTTCCCTGATCTCTGTTTCTGCTGACATTCCCTGTTGAAACGAGTGAAGAGAGTTTTCACACACACACACACACACACACACACACACACACACACACACACACACACACACACACACACACACACACACACACACACACACACACACACAGACACACACACACACACACACACACACACACACACACACACACACACACACACACACACACGCACACACACACACACACACACACACACACACACACACACACACACACACACACACACACACACACACACAGAGACACACAGACACACACACACAGACACACACACACACACACACACACACAGACACACACACACACACACACACACACACAGACACACACACACACACACACACACACACACAGACACACACACACACACACACACACACACACACACACACACAGACACACACACACACACACAGACACACACACACGACACACACACACACACACAGACAGACACACACACACACACACAGACACACACACACACACACACACACACACACACACACACACACAGACACAGACACAGACACAGACACACACACACACACACACACACACACACACACACACACACACACACACACACAGACACACACACACACACACACACCTTTCTCTGCAAATCAAATCTGCACTTCCCATACGCTGTAAGTAACAAGCCATGTCACTCATATTTAATTATCGTCTCACTGTGAGGTCACGTGTATCTGCTGACAGATGTAGTTTAGTGTCTGGACTGCATTCATCTAAAGACAACTCAAATCAATAACATCTCCATTCTGTTCCTGAAATCATCTCATAATGACTGGAAGCTCTGTCTAAAAACCTTGTCTTTGTGTTTAGCTTGTGAGTCTTTCTGTCTCTGGCAAGCGTGTGAATCACGGCTTTGAGAAGAGATGTTTTGAAGTAGTAGAAGTGCATGTTTGGAGGTGATAATTAATGAGAAAAGCACAGAGACCTGAGTAAGAGCTCCTCTGAGAGCTCCTGAAGAGGTGTGGAGAGTTTCATTTATACTCAGGCTGTGAAACAAGACGAGATGAACGATTTGGTCGGTTTCACAAGCAGCTGGCAAGAAATAAGCAATGCAAAGTTATGATTGTGATGTCACTGCGCGATATTGAACTGTGAAGTTGCAAGTGTTCTTTCATGTGCAAAACCAAGTAGTGTGAAAACGGGTGTTAAATCTGCCAAAACCTTGCTTTTATTACATCCTTAAAGTAAAAGAATGAACAATATATCTTAAATAAAACAATAATCTGTGAGAGAATGTGCCTCACAGTTATATCAAGGTAAAGCATGTTCTTAAGCACGGTAAAATCAAACCTTCAAATGCTTTCATAAAACAGATGCATCAGCAATATAATAAAACTCCAATAAAGCTCAACCAGATGCGCATCTCCTGAATACAGCAGGAGAATAGTGTTAGGCTTCACACGTCAAAGATCATTTGGTGGGAAGTTTTGAATTTGATGTCATTGCACAAAATTGAATCATGATTTTCTCAGTGGTCTTATCACTATAGGGTCATTCTGTGTCAAATCAGTCAAATTTCAGAATTTTCCCTGCACAAAATGTATGATTTTTGACATATTTTTTTCTGATCAAAGTAGCCAGAATATTAAATGCCACAGATTAATATTTACTGAGGAATGCACAATTTTGACCTGAGATTTGGAGCCAAATTACAGAGGGGTAAAAACGACTTGAGAAAGATGGCAGCATCATAATTAAATATTTTACACAGAAATTGGTAGCTCTATTAGTAAAATCTCTTGACGTTAACAGTGCTTATATCATTATATATTAATGGAGACAGTTCAAAAATGAAAAATATTGTAAAATCCTATTAGATTCTGCTTCTTAGCAAATATTTATTTTGTTATATTTAATTTTAAGGCCCACTATGGTTTATTTTCAGAGCTATATGGATTTCATTGTGTCTCCAGGAGTCATTTTACACATTTTCAGTGATCAAAAACCAAATACGGGTCACTTTACATATAACTGATACTTTCCCTTTTAAAGAAGAACAGTGACCAACTGACACGTACGGTGACCAACCATAGTTTTGTTTCATTTGATGTGTCATTTAAAGGTGGTTTTATCTGAAATAGATTGTAGTTGATTAATAAAAGACCACAATGATCATAGAAACACCCTTAAAGCATTTGCAGTCTTAAGCTGACAATAGAAGTCAGTGCATTTAGCTTTATATTTCAAGCAGTTTAGCTGCGTGTGGTGCATGTCATGATTTAGACAGCTAGGATAATGTTTTTGTTTAATGCACCTTATTGACTGCACTAGATGTAAGTGTTTCCAGTTTCAATATTAAACACTGCTTAGAGCTGGCTTACCTCGAATGCTCTGACAGCTGCGGTCCGTGGAGAAACAACACTCAGAGAGAAACTGTTTGTCTTTTGTTTTTCCTGCTCATCCGGTTTGAAGTGGATATGATATCCTGAGAGAGAAATAGAATTAGAAATGAGCTGTTTCTTGTCTGTGAAACACTATGAACATTTTCATCAATCTGAGAGGATCAATTATATATTCTGCACAATGTTTGCTTTAGGATCTGGAATATTTCAGGACTGTTCCACTTGAGTCATTTTATTCAGCTGTATTTTGTGATTATATTCCCATGGCTGCAATTATGGTTGCATTTTTAAAGTGGTGCTCCAAAAATGTTTTAATACAACATCTAAAATGCACATGTGGTCATGACCTGATCTCTCTCTCTCTCTCTCTCTCTCTCTCTCTCTCTCTCTCTCTCTCTCTCTCTCTCTCTCTCTCTCTCTCTCTCTCTCTCTCTCTCTCTCTCTCTCTCTCTCTCTCTCCCGTCTGAGCAATCTGAGTGTAATCTTTATGGAGTTACGCCATGCTATCTTTATCTTTATCCTAAAAACACCACCTAAAGTAGTTTGTTTGAGATCATTTTAGCTGTTGTCTCTAAACGGATTTGGGCTGAATTTGGTGGACGGCAGCTGTTCCCATCTATGGATGTTCTCATGTGTCTCACCACCATCTGCCGATCAGATGCCACGTCACGTAAGCTCTTCATGTGCTTTTGACATCTCCGCTCATCTCTCTTTATTTGATGAGCTAAAAATACTTTTAAAAGAGTGACGATGGCAGTCTTTTGGATGTAGATTATTTTTCTGTGATGGTTATTTTTCACAAGGTGCTACAGATAACACAAAGCACATTTGAATGTGAATCAACATCTATAGTTCTTACAAATGCACTAATTACAGTTCTTAATGAGATGATCCGCGCCTAGAACAGATGATACATGTGTATAAATGCACAATGCATTAAAGTTGTTTGGAAACTGTAAACAGTAATGAAGTATTTGGCAGAAATGCTGTTTATTCAAAATGAAGACTGGTGTCTTTTATCATTTTAGTTGCTGTATTTTATTAAAGCAATAAGCTGTGTATTCACAAGAATGTGCCTCAGATAAGGGAGCAACTCACTACTATGATGTGGATTTTGTTCTAAAACCAATCTTCATTTGTATTCGTCTGAAGTCATCTGGGGTGGCATGAGAAATGAAGAGAGAATTTTCGTTTTTGGATGAACTATCACTTTAAGTGACATTTACATTTATTCATTTAGCAGATGCTTTTATCCAAAGCGCCTTACAAATGAAGAACAGCATACGCAATTTGTCATGAGAGATGACAATATTCATGGTGCATAACATTTTTTAAACAATTGGAGTCTGCATAATAAACAGAAACAAAGCACACAAAATAAATGTGGTCTGATGGGCCTGTTTTTGTTTCAGAGGTAGTGATGTGGGACTGAGTGATTTGTTTTTGTTTTTGTTTTCTCTGAATGCATTGATTGGCGTGGTAGTGTTTGTATTGATTACTGACTAACTCTTTTCCTCACAGAGAGAGAGATGCAGCTCAACCCTCTGCCTGTGGCTACAACACAGTTTTCTCTGACAGTGATTAACCAGGAAAACACTCAATATTGAATTAAACGTGTGTGTGTGTGTGTGTGTGTGTGTGTGTGTGTGTGTGTGTGTGTGTGTGTGTGTGTGTTGAAGTGCAAACAAAAGACAGATTATTGGATGCAGAACAAAAGATATTGACAGTAAACTTTAAAGGAATAGTTCAGTCAATTTGAACTTTTATTACCGTTTACTCACCTTAATGCTATTTTCCAAAGTTTGAGCTCGTCTGCTCACCAAGGCTGCATTTTTTTGAGTAAAACTGTTACGGGGACGACAAGACGAGAGGCGTGCGGATCCATTTGCAGGGCTTTCTTAGGAGGCATGGTCGAAACAAGCATGGGTCACACATTGGCAAACAGGTATATCAATGGCAAGACAGAGAGTAATCCAGGTACACGAGCAGGTATCAAAACACTAGAACACAGGCAAGGCAAGACTATAACAACTGAGTGGGCTCTGTAGAGTAGCAATCGCTAGGATATACGCTTATACAATACTCGGCGATGACAGAGAGGAAGTCCAAGGCTTATGTAGAGTGTGATCAGTGCAATCAGCTGTGTGATTAGTGATCAGTGCAATCAGCTGTGTGATTAGTGCGATCAGCTGTGTGACGTCAGTGCAATGGGTTATGGGAAATGTAGTCTTAGGTGATGTGCAACCGTTAGTGTGGTGCAGGAGTCCATGTGGTGAGCGAGTGACCTCTGGTGGTGAGTAACAGGGAGTGCATGGACAGGATTCGTGAAGACTGGGACCTAGGAGACACTGAGACACAAGAGACAGAGATAGCATATATGGTCTCAAGGACCGAGGCATGGAATTCAGGCGGCCATGGTAGATCCAGGGACTAGACTCTGTGGGCTGGTAGGCGGGTGGCCCCCGCCTACCAGAAAAAAATAAAAAAATAAATCCTTGGGGAGATCCACAACCTCAGGGGGTGCTCTGGGGGTGCGGACGCCAGAGGTTGCTCTGGAACCGCTGAGTCTCAGGGAGCACTCGGAAAGCGCTGAACTGGATGGAACCAGCGGAGATTAAGGTGAGCTGGGCGGGACCAGCGGAGACAAAGGTGAGCTGGGCGGGACCAGCGGAGACGAAGGAGCGCTGGGTGGGACCAGCGGAGACGAAAGCGAGCTGGACGGGACCAACTCTAGGGGGCGCTCTGTTGGTGCTGACTCTCGGGGGTGCTCGGGTGGCGCTGACTCTCGGGGGTGCTCGGATGGCGCTGACTCTCGGGGGCGCTGAATCTCGGGGGTGCTCAGGTGGCGCTGACTCTCGGGGGCACTCTGGAGAGCTGGACGGGACCAGCAGGGGCACTGGAGTGCTGGACGGAACCGGCAGGGGCACTGAAACGGATCGGGCTCTGGAGCGGACTCTGTGAGCTCCTGGGACGGAGCGGACTCTGTGAGTGGACTCTGTGAGCTCCTGGGACGGAGCGGACTCTGTGAGTCGGACTCTGAGCTCCTGGGACGGAGCGGACTCTGGAGCGGACTCTGGGAGCTTCTGGGACGGAGCGTGCTCTGGAGTGGACTCTGTGAGCTCCTGGGACGGAGCGGACTCTGGAGTGGACTCTGGGAGCTCCTTGGATGGAGCGGCCTCTGGAGTGGACTCTGAGCTCCTGGGACGGAGCGGACTCTGGAGCGGACTCTGGGAGCTCCTGGGACGGAGCGGCCTCTGGAGTGGACTCTGTGAGCTCCTGGGACGGGGCGGCCTCTGAAGCGGACTCTGTATGATCAGTTGAGACGTGAAGAGACTCTGGATGATCAGCAGTGACGTGAAGAGACTCTGGATGATCAGCTGAGACGTGAAGAGACTCTGGATGATCAGCTGAGACGTGAAGAGACTCTGGATGATCAGCTGAGACATGAAGAGACTCTGGATGATCAGCTGAGACGTGAAGAGACTCTGGATGATCAGCTGAGACATGAAGAGACTCTGGATGATCAGCAGTGACGTGAAGAGACTCTGGATGATCAGCTGAGACGTGAAGAGACTCTGAATGATCAGCTGAGACGTGAAGAGACTCTGGATGATCAGCTGAGACGTGAAGAGACTCTGGAAGATCCGCTGTCAAAAGAACTGCATTTATTTAAAATAGAAATCCTTTGTTATAAATATCTTGACTGTCACTTTTGATCTGTTTAATGCATCCTCGCTGAATAAAAGTATAACGCAGTCACCAAAGCAGAGATGCATAGTTTATGTTATTACGTAAGTGCGTTCATAAATGAGAAGTTTTAGGTCACTTCAGGATAATTCAGTCTAGGGTGGAAGTTTGAGGTAAGAGTTCGGTTTAGGACAGAGCTGGCGTTTGGATTCAATGTGTTTGAGGTGGATCAAACGGAAAGGTGCGGATTGAATCTCGCTTCATCCCATTAGCTTCGGCAGAGAAGAGAGTCTAAAGGATAAGTATGCAAAAATGTACCGCTTGTCAGACCTTTAATCCAAAGCAAGAAGCCGTAGACTGCACTGACAGATTCCTATAGGCAGCTCGGGGCCAAGCGCTTCTCAGGGGCCTTCAGGAGCAGACATGCATGTGTGTTCAATCTCACAAATCTTTAACCTCTCAGCAAATGTCCTTAATTAGATCAGTTGAAAGCAGTGCATTTTAAATAGTATTACTAAATTTACTTCTTTGATGATGGAAATATTTTCTATATCACAATATGAATTACATTCTTGTTTCTCTCTCTGTGTCTATTTTGGAATAGTTTGTCAGTCAATCTCCTTTATCACTTTCTATTACAACTTTTCTATAATAATGACATTACCAAACAGGAAGTGACATCATCATAGAGGACAAACAGTATAAACAAGAAGTATTATCAATGGATTTTATGAAGACTGGGATGTTTCTCCAAAACATTCATCTTGTTCAATTACAAAAATATATTATTAGATGTTATTTCAATTGATGCATAAACATACAAAATTAATATTAGCACTTTATGAATATCTTCATTTTCTTGTCATTGTGTAATTAATTAAACCAGTTTAAGTCTCCAAGCTTGACCAGAGCATACAGTATTGCTGTAGCATATTTACATAAAAATCATTGAATGACAACACAGACTTACACTTTTAATTTTAATTACAGAGTAAATGTGTTGCACAATAAGAATAGGAAAGCTGACATGACTCTTAATGATGGAAAGATCATGCAAGTGTTATTATTCCAGGATCTCTGAACACAAACTCATATAGTTGTTCAGATTTGTTTGTGCACTTAATTTAGACATTAACCCAATTCACTCTGTATATAATAACTGCTTGATCCATGCATCAAGCATCAGTTCAACTTCCCACGAGTCAAACGCTTCAGTCTCCTCCTCAGATCACGGCTGACATATTATTCCCAACACCTCCTCCCAGAAGACCTCAGCATGTGTGTCACATGCTTCTGCGGGTAAATAAACTGATTCCAGTCCTCTCTAGACCTGAAGAAGAGACTGTTAAACAGAATAAACTATTATCAGTATTTTAACACGAGCCTGTCAGGACGAGTGTGTTCTGTCCTGTGTGTAACAGTTTAATTCAGGCTTGACATGTACAAATATTCAAATGCTCCTCTTGTTCTTTCTGTCACAGGTCTGTTATAGTCAGGGTCTCATGAAGTCAGGCTTTTGAATATTAGCATATAGTTTGAAACACATTACAGATTATTCTGACCCAGAACTGCCCACTTAAACAGGAAGAGACCATATGATTGACATGTGAATGTGACCAACCACAGTTTTTGCTTGTATGTGCCTCTGAGAGGCAAGTTTAGAAATTTGTCAGAAGGAATAGTCTTTTTTTTAAACTTGTAATTTAGTTAATGTGAAATAGATGATATCACAGTAATGGACCTGAACAACAACCGCAGTAACTACTGCTGCTGCTACTAATACTACTGATAAAAGTACTAATACAAATGTTGGAAGTGCATGTAATAAAAGTCAGCTATGTATGACTTGTGTGACTTCCAGACTTTTATGGTAGTTTTTTTTTACACTGAAGAACGAAAATCATATGGATTTTAGGCCTAAGGCAAATGTACATTTAAATTTTTGTGTCAAATATTCAAAAACATATATTATTAGCAAGCTTTTGAAGATTAAAAAAGAATAAAGACAAAAAGTAGTTTTTATTTATTTCTTTATTTTTACTCATGTTTTATGTATTTACTTGCTTAACGTCTAACTGAATGAATGAGAGTCGCTGTCCATGGTGCTGATCTCTCTCTCTCTCTCTCTCTCTCTCTCTCTCTCTCTCTCTCTCTCTCTCTCTCTCTCTGTCCATCTCTCTCTCTCTCTCTCTCTCTCTCTCTCTCTCTCTCTCTCTCTCTCTCTCTCTCTCTCTCTCTCTCTCTCTCTCTCAAATTCAAATGAGCTTTATTGGCATGACTTTCACAGTACTGCCAAAGCATTGTCCATTACACGAATAAGGAACAAACGATTATATAATACATAAAACAAGAATAGATATGTGAAATAATTAATTAAATAAGTACATGCATTCTTTCTTTCTTTTTTCACAAACAAAAAATAATAATAATAAAATAGAAAACCTTTGTACATCATGTAATAAATGATCTTGCTTCAGTTTGTCCACTGGCTGACAGTCTTAGTTTGTGACAGGCTGATACATATCTTGCTGCTGCTGTGATCATTTTGGAACTTTCCCTTAAAATGTGACTTATTTTTTCTGCATTTGGTAATGCCATTAAATTTGGTTTAATTTATTGGAATTTGGGTAAATATGCAGCTCTGATGTGGTGATAGTAATCAGTGCAGTAAGAAATGTTCCTATGTTTCCAGCTCTTTCTGCGAGCACAGTGAACACAGTCTCTCTCTCTCTCTCTCTCTCTCTCTCTCTCTCTCTCTCTCTCTCCTCTCAGACACACATACCTCTCTCTCTCTCTCTCTCTCTCTCTCTCTCTCTCTCTCTCTCTCTCCTCTCAGTGTTTGTGTTGCTCTCCTCGCGGATGAATCTCGCAGTGATGGAGATCAGAGTGGCTCGTTGTCGCGTTCGCCGGAGATAAAGTGATTTTAAGGAGAAATGCGGCGTGTTCCCCGTGCTGCTGATCTCACACACCGCCAGACCTGAGCTCGCATTGAGACGAAGAGCGGCGCTGGGAAGTTTAATGTTCCTCAAGAGCGACGGAAACATTCATCCGAACATCTGAGGTAAAACTCCTCCATCTGCGGAACCTTCTTGTGCTCTTTGAGTCGAGATGTGTGTCAGTATGGGTGTGTTTTTCTGTTGTTTTGTAAGTGTGCCCGTGTGTTTCTGTATGATGAGCCGGAACACAGTGTGAGGGCTTGGGCTGTGTCTCAAAACCTAGTGAGCTGACTACATAGATTGCATTTTTTTAGGCATCATAGGCCCGTTTTGAGTCAGAACGCTTATAAATAATAATATACAGTATGCTCATTAGACAGCCATGAGGCAATTAGTCGTGTAGTTGATGCATTTGGGGCTAATAAGCACTTGATGAAGGGGACATGTTCCTATAATGACCACTGTCTGTTAGTCTTATCTCGTATATGTAGATTCATTGAAACACAGTGATAACTGCATTTATAACAGTGATAGCTATGTTGAATGACTTCCTAGTGAGCAGTCGACTTG
>CM050419.1:11898464-11920964 GCA_027564155.1 Gymnocypris eckloni scoliostomus
ATTAATAATCATACTACTAGTAATAATAATATGCGATTGGCAATAGTGTAATTGAATAAAAGCTGATGTTGTCTATGCAGGCATCAGGCAGTGAGGGAGCTCAGCACGGGTTGGAGTTCAGAGACGTCAGTAAAGCAGCTTTGTGTTTTTATTTTCAAGCGTCACGTCGTTAAATCCATCAGCAGAGAAGACTTTCACTACGTTAATTCCTAAATGTCACTGTGCTCTCTGGTGTGTCCCTCAAACGCTCTCCTCCAGCTATTTCAGACTTCAAATGACCTTCTAAATCCCAGCAGTCATTTTATATAAAACAAATCACAGCTCTGATGGTTCTAACCTACATACGTGAGGACAAATCGGCCCAATTGACCATGAAAGGCCGCTGTGTGTAAGAGTGAAGGACGTGTCATTGGGACTAAAGCACTATCTGGACAGAAGCGGCCCGCTGATAGAGCACAGCGTCGCTGGCCTCTTCATTATTCATGCGCTTCGTTGTATTGAATATCTGCAGAAATGGAGACGAGCGTTTGGTTCTGGAGATCGGCGGCCTGATTTCCTCGTGTTGCATCAATCGGGAGAAGAGAGAGAGATGCAAAATTGAGTAGAAACCCTGTTCTGTTTTCTTTATGACACAAACTTCCTCTTAAACCCCTGCTGCGCTGAGAGAGAGAGAGAGAGAGACAGAGACACACAGAGAGAGAGAGGAGGATAGAGAGAGAGAGAGAGAGATAGAGAGAGAGAGAGAGATGGAGAGAGAGAAACACAGAGAGAGAGAGAGAGAGAGAGAGACACAGAGAGAGAGAGAGAGAGAGAGAGAGAGACACAGAGAGAGAGAGAGAGAGAGAGAGAGAGAGACACAGAGAGAGAGAGAGAGAGAGAGAGAGAGAGAGAGAGAGAGAGAGACACAGAGAGAGAGAGAGAGAGAGAGAGAGAGAGAGAGAGAGAGAGAGAGAGAGAGAGAGAGAGAGAGGAGAGAGAGAGAGAGAGAGAGAGAGAGAGAGAGAGAGAGAGAGAGAGAGAGAGAGAGAGAGAGAGAGAGAGAGAGAGAGAGAGAGAGAGAGAGAGAGAGAGAGAGAGAGATCTCTAGATGGTGAAGACTAGATATAGAAGAACAATAGCACTAAAAGATGCTTCGCCGTAGTGACATTTGTTGAAAGTCAACATGAAATCAAAACTGTGCCAGTTTATTTTTATATACACATTCTCAGATTTCTATGGAAAGGTAACTGAATTCTATAGAAAGGTAACTTTCTATGTTACAAGTCAGTCTTTTTCTCACTATTCAGAGTTTATATCTTGAGAAAACAACTTTGTAAACTTACAATTATGAGTTTGCTACTTGCAATTGTACGGTATTAATTCTGAGGAAAAAACTGAATTGTCAGTTATAAACTCAGAAATGTGAGATATAATTGAAATGTATTAAAAAGTTATAATTGCAAGAAATACTGTGAACGTATGATTGAGTTTATAACTTAACATTGAGATAAACATGCAAGAAAGTCAGAATTGTGAGATGTACTGATATAAACATGAGACGTTTTATCTCACAATTACAATAATTTATCAATTACAAGAGTTTATACTGTATCTCACACCTCTGAGGAAATAGTAAGATATACGGTAAACTCTCAGTTATATATTTATAACTTAGCAATTGTGAGATATACACTTGTAATACTAAGAAAAAGCCAGAATTGGAGGATATACTGTGTCAGAAACTCAGAACTGTGAAATGTACTAATATATAAGAGGATAGTGAATTGTATCTCACAAGTTTAACTTTTTCCTCACTATTCTGAGTTTATAGCAATTATGAGTTAATAACTTAAAATTGAGATACAAAAACACAATTCTAAGGAAAAGTCAGAATTGCAAACAGTACTGAGATAAAAGTTGATCTGAGAAAAAAATATTGTGACGTTTTAATCCTTATTCCGGGCTTTATATATCACAATTCTGAGAAGACAATTGAAAGATATACTGTCAACTCGCAATTATGTGGTTTATAACTTCAAATGTGAGATATACAGATAACACGCAGTTCTAAGAACAAAATGTCCGAATTGTGAAATGTACTGAGATGAAAGGTAATTGCTAATTTTCAAAGTTTTGTCTTATTATTCTGAGTTATATTTTGCCGGTCTGAGAAAAGAAGACAGATTTGGGAGATATAAATAAACTCAGAGTTGTGAGAAAATAGTCACAATTACCTTTATTTATTTATTTATCCCATCTTTCATAGTTTCCTCATTGCACAATATTCACAAGAAAACAATCTTTGTCCTCAGAATCTTTTATTACAATCAAATCAAATCCTACCAGTTCTGAAAATACTTTTATTTTCGACTGACGTATTTTTGTCAGAAATAATGTCGTTCATATCTATCCCCTCGTTGTTTTAGGCTGCTATTGTATGATACTTCTTCAAATGCATCACATTATGGAAGTAATGGACTGTTTTATGTTGCCTTTATAGCTCAGAAAACACAGCACATGTCCGGTCATATAGTGGTAAAGCACTCAAAGTATCTACAGTAGAGACGCACGGGAAATATGGTGATTCTGACCTTTCCATACGGCCCGTATTTCAAGCAGGAATTTATACCAGGTAGACAGAAAGAAGGACATGAGCAGGAAAAGAGAAAAAGAAACTGACAAAAAAGAGAAAATAACATCTCTATTCATTTAGCTGCGTTACCCTTTTGGGCTGTCGGCTGTATTGTCAAAAGTGTGAATAATTGAAGCTGTGAAAATGTCAAGCAGGCTGTCCTGAAAGCCCCGAGCTGTTTGTCTTTCTCAAATTAGCACTGAATCAAAAATCACACTTTTGAAGACGGTAGCAAGAGAGTTTGGTAAATGCATCATTTAGTTGCAAGCTTCAAACGTTGATTGGTCTGTGTTTGTGCTCTTGACGTTCAGAACAGCTCAGATGTGTTCAGTAGCTCGTCTGTTGAGTTACAGTGAGGTGGCTCTTATCGTATCAGCTGCAGCTGCTGCATGGTTTGTGATCAGAAATATAGACCTGTAATCCTGTTCATTCATAATCAAGTTAATTAATAGACTATAAAGTCCACCAAATGCACTGGAATCACATTCGCTGTTTGAATATTCATTTGGTAACCTGCATAATCCTCTGCATTATCACTCAGAAAATGAGCATTCACATTTATATAAATATGATGCATATACACTGTTCAAGTTTTCAATTTTTTCCGCTGTTTTTGAAAATCTCTTCTGCTCACCAAGGCTGCATTTGATCAAAAAACTGTAAAGAATGTAATATTGTGAAATAAGTGTTTTCTGTTTGAATATTTGTTCAAATGTAATGTATTTTGTGATGCGCAGCTGTATTTTCAGCATCATTACTGCAGTCTTCAGTGTCACATGATCTTCAGAAATCATAATAATATACTGATTTACTGCTCAAGAAACATTTCTGATTATTATGAATTTTGAAAACAGTTGTGCTGCACAATATTTTGCAGAAACTGTCATACATTCTATTTTTCATGACTTTCACTTTTTTGTCCTTGATGAATAAAAGTATTAATTTCTTTAAAAAAACTTCACTGACCCTAAACTTTTGAGCAGTGCTATGATAAATCATTTTAATATCATAATAATATTTAATTCTGCCATACTGTAATTTTACAGTCATTCAAAATTCAAACATTACTCAAAAAGTAAAATGTCATGTGGAGGAAAATGTGCTTAATTGCTATGAAAATAATGTCATAATGCAAAAAAAGAAATGTGGTTATGAAATTACATTTTTTTGCAAACATGATGATTTAAAACAAATAAAAATGAAATATAGCTTATCTTTTTTTTACTTGGGGCTGAATTTTACATATACACATAAGGCCAAATATATGGCTTTGTCACAATGCACACACGTGAAGCCTGGAAATCCTTAATTTGATTATTTAGTTTAATATTAATAATTTAAATTTTGTTTAATAACTTTATTGTCATTGTAGCTTAGTTGTATTCATAGGTATTTACAGGTGAAGTGAGTCACTGATGCTAAATGGAATTGCAGAAATAACTGTTAATAAACATGTTTCCCAAATATCTTCCATTGGTTGGACAGACAGATAGTCCCGCCCCCAGACTCACACCATTGGTTGAGCTAATGTTGCTGTATCAGGCAGCTTATAAAGCAGCAGATCAGCGTTTTGAAAGCATCACAGTGTTACACTTTTTGGGGATTCATCCTAAAAATGTATTTTGTATAATGAAATAAAGTTTGGATAGAAAAATGTAATTATATAGTGAAAATTGACACACGTCACCTCTACTATCCATTATTGCTTACATTATAAATCGCATTATGAAAATAAAATGTGCTTGACTTCTACAAACGCAACACTTGCAGATCTTCTTGTCGAGTTTGTGTCAGTCTGTGTGGTTCTCTCATTGAGCACAGAGACTGTGTGCCGCACCGATTCATCACGGCCATACGTCTCTGCCACCGCCATGTGTTTAAAAAAGATCTTCTATTTTCAACCCTGCTCCACTTCATACTGTGTCATGCTGAGACCTTCATTACCAATGTAGATTAACATGAACAGAAATGTGTGCAAGGTGCCTTTTAACCAAAGCGTCTGTTTAACCAGGTGTCACGGCCAAATGAGCCCCATTAGCTGCTGCCGCGCACCAGAGACGGGCCGAACCGCGTATTTTCTCTATGAACCCATATCAGGTGCTGTAAAGTTCAGGACTGCATGCAAAGCGTGGGATTTCTGACTGTAAAATGGATAATCATGTAACAGTAAAAGCCATTATTCTCAGATAAATAGGCTGTTGTTGTTATTTCACTAAAACCTTATAGTTTAAATGTAAAAAGTATTTGTATAGTTTGGTTGTATCAAGTCATGCTGCATTACACCGCTCACTTTGTTTGAATATGAGTTGTAGTTCTGTCTCGTTTAACTATTTGCTAACAAAGTTTTTTTACACTTTTTAGCACATGAAATGCATCAAATTTCATGGTTCTTCAGTGGTTCTTCACCGGTTCTTTGGCATGACTGAGGGTCTATATAGCACCACCTATATACAGAACCTGTTAAGCTCCTGTATGGTTCTTTCTTTGGCATGACTGAGGGCTATATAGCACCGCTACCGTATACAGAACCTGTTAAGCTCCTGTATGGTTCTTCAGCGGTTCTTTGGGGTGATTAAGGTGCTATATAGCACCTGTCAGTCATCTGTCGTGTGTGTCATGTGTTCCCATCTATTGTGTCCATCTTCCTCGCGTGTGCACCGTAACAGCACCACTGTCGTAAAATAACCTGTTAAGCCCCTTTAAAGGTTTTTATTATGAGTCAAAGAACTACTGTTACTCTGTAATATGGAAGAAATGTAATATGGCACCTTTTATGGTTCTACATAGCACCATTTGTGACCCTGGACCACAAAACTAGTCTTAAGTGTCAATTTTCTGAAATTAAGATTTATACATAATCTGAAAGATAAATAAATATGCTTTCCATTGATGTATGGTTTGTTAGGATCAGACGATATTTGGCCGAACTACAATTGCTTAAAAATCTGGAATCTGAGGGTGCAAAAACTCTAAATATTGAGAAATCTCCTTTAAAGTTGTTTAAATGAAGTTCTTAGCAATGCATATTACTGATAAAATTCAGTTTTATATATTTACGGTAAGCAATTTACAAAATATCTTCATGGAACATGATCTTAATGTCCTAATAATTTTTGGCATAAAAGAAAAACTGATAATTTTGATCCACACAATGTATTTTTGGCTATTGCTACAAATATACCCCAGCGACATAAGACTGGGTTTGTGCTCCAGGGTCACATTTGACAAAGGTGATGTATAGCACCGTTAAAGATATGGTGCTATATAGCACCAAAAGTGGTTCCTCTATGATTACGAGCCAAGAACCACTTTTAGTGCTATATAGCGCCGTTTTTTTAGAGTGGCAGAGTTAACTAAAATTACAACTAAATCCATATAAAACAATGTGTTACTTGAAATAAAATATAAAAATATTATATCAGCTAGTTGCCAAACTACATGTAGCCATTTTCATTCAGTTTAACTTGACATACTAAAATAACTAAAACTAAGACTGAAATAAAAAGTGCATTAAAAAACTTGCATAAACACAAAATTACTAAAACTTTAAAATGAATTGAAATTAAATGAAAATAGGAAATACAAAAATAATATATTTAAAGTCAATTAAATCTCACTGAAACTAAAATAACTCTGGTCTATATCAGAATTGTGAGATTAACACAAGTCAGCATTCTGAGGTAAAAAGTCACTATTATTTTAATTGTTTCATTTATTATTTTTATTTGTGTGTATGTGTTTAATTAAACACAAAATTGCTTTGATAAGATAACTTGATCTGCATCAATATTCATATACATCCACAATCTATAATAATGTACTCTGAACAAGTGCTGACTGCAGCGTGATAAAATTGCACCTTGCTGCATACTGTTGTTTTTGCATGTAATCATCAGTTCTTTACATTAAAATGGATTTCAACTTCACTATTTGTTCATACTTTTTAAAACATTTCTTACCCCATTTCCTCCAAAATCACCATAAAACTGGGCAACATTAGCCCAAAAAGCATGCAGTTCAATAATCCACTAAAATATTGTGCCATCTGGACATGTTTGGCGTACTGTTTCAGTGTAGTGAGATTTGAGATGCTCTAATAATGGCCGCACATATTATAATAGCATGCTAATTGGGATGCAGCCTAACTACTTAAGGCATTTAATTAAACTGAACACCAAATTGGCAGAGTCAAATATCCTGCTCTCCTGTGCTAAATCTTAATAAGTGCTCTTTATTCTGGACGGTTTCAGATAGAGTGATATTATCACCAGTGCGTCTGAGTGAGTGAGTTGTGTGTGTGTGTGTGTGTGTGTGTGTGTGTGTGTGTGTGTGTGTGTGTGTGTGTGTGTGTGTGTGTGTGTGTGTGTGTGTGTGTGTGTGTGTGTGTGTGTGTGTGTGTGTGTGTGTGTGTGTGTGTGTGTGTGTGTGTGTGTGTGTGTGTGTGTGTGTGTGTGTGTGTGTGTGTGTGTGTGTGTGTGTGTGTGTGTGTGTGTGTGTGTGTGTGTGTGTGTGTGTGTGTGTGTGTGTGTGTGTATTCATAACATAGTTCACAAAATAATGAAAAATATTCACTCATTTACTTTCTCTTTTCTACCAAACAACCCAAAAGAAAATATTTATGAAAATGTCTGTGCATTAAAAAAGGCACAAATGTAACACTTATTTATTATAAAATAAAAATCAGATTTCTCCACTCACTCACTAAATAAATAAATCATTAAAAATTGTATTAACTATTTGCATCTGTTTGATTTTAAGAAATCATGTTTTCAAAAAACATTTATTCAAATTGCTTAGAATCAGCATAAATATTTTCATTGTAGCTGAGGAATGTGCAATAAAATAAAATGTAGTTTATCAATAACATGTAGATTATTAGTAATTACACACAGAAATCTGACCTGTTGTGTAATTCAAACTAATGGAAATACATAATACTTAAATGTAGGCCTAAATATTTTTTGAGCATGTATTTTCCATACAATGCGAGTCAGGGGTCGTTCTTCACAATACCCAGAATGTCTCTTTGCAAAGGTTTTTGAATCATTTTGTTACATTACTATGTGGTTTCTAGGCTGTTTTGGTCTGTTTTATCGCCCAGCAGGATTAAATTGTGTGTCTGATCCACACACACCTCCTCAACACGACAATCATTCATGTCTTTCCATGCTGAAGTCTTGCTGTGTTCACTAACACTAACTTTACAAGTGAATAAACTGTGCTGTATGAAAGCGGCTACAAGCGATGAAGAAGGCACAAGCCCTGGAGTCTTTCACAAGCTCACCTCCCTCAAGCAAGAAAGACACAGTATGAAGCCGAGGAGACACAAGACGTGACGAGGAGAACAGAATGAGAGAGAAGGAGGTGTATTTTTAGCGGTTTGACCGTGACGACGGCTCATATCTGAGCTACAGAGAACACTAGCTGAGGACAAATGCTTCATCTGTAAGATCATGTCATTTCTTCTGGGAAAAACAACACGACAAACACTAAATCGTCCCAACTGACTACAAAATCGATTGAGCCATAATCATATCTGGTTAACATAACCGTCTCACCTCCATAATGTGATGTATTTCTCAGTGAAACAGGATATTCAATATGAATACATGCATTGTTTACATCAGGAATTGATTAGACAGGGACTTTATAAGGGTGGTGGTTGAAAATGAACTCTCTGGGGCTCTTTACTCATTTTTGACCTCGTTTAGTTTTTTTTAATTTTTGTCATTGGAATAGTATGAAACATGGTAAAGGTTTTGGCACTTGCTATGTGAACAAACACAAACAATCATGGACATGCTTTGAAAAGGATAAATGTTCCTGAAAAATAAGAATCACACTTGTACTGTTCACTGGAAATGAATGGGAAGTGAATTACATCTAGTGGAAAGGTTTGGTACTGCGCCCAAACTAAATTGTACTGATATCAACCTCAAATTTGGAACATAATTGTTTAAATGTATTGCTATCATTTTCTCACAGTTGTAAAATAAAACATGTTTTGGAAAATACATATAATTTTTTTTTATTTAATTTCTCTTTTCTTTTTACACGTATCAGTAATAATCAGTTTACAGTTTAATTTAGCAATTGTATTTTTAGGTCTATGCTCAAAAAGTGGTTAACAGGTAATCAGTGGGTCATAACTACTGCATGAATATCATTTAGTACCACAAAATTCCCCCCCAAATTAAAATATTAAATAAAAAGCATTATCAAACTAAAATACAGAGCCTTTTAAAAAAAATGGACCATGACCTTTCATCTTACATGAAAGGAAAATCATTTCAGAACAGGTAATTACGTTTTGATGAATGAAAGATTACAGTTTTTTTTTCTTGGGAACAATATGCACTGATGAATCATGTTCATTTAGATCAGGAACATTTTATTAAGTAAGTAAACAGGGTCACTCTTGACATTTATGTCGACTTTATATACAGAAGAGAATGTCATTTCTCTCTTTTATTGAATCACTTTTAATCTCCTCTCACTGCGATCCAAAAGAAACGCACTAAATCTTCTTGTTCAGAGCTGGTTCACAGGGAACTTTGAAATATATTTTCTCATTTTTCCACCCTAATTGTCTGTCCTCCTTTTAATATCCTTCTAATGCTCGTTTGTTTCTCGTTTAACTTCTACGCTTAATGGAGGAGCTGTACGCCACCTGTGAACCGTCAGCAACAAAATAACAATCAGCTGATTGGGTTATTTGTGTTTGCATTCACTTTGTTCATTGTTTCTCATTTAATTACACAGAAGCTCCACTTTTGGCCAGACGTACAACGCCTAATCAAGAGCAATACATGGCATTACTCAATTATAATGCAAATGAATGATATGAATCAAATCACAGACATGCTACTCTTGACTGTTTGGAACGGGATTGGAAATGAGCAATTTCTTTTCCATGCACACATATCACCACAAGCAGATTTCTTTTCATATTCAAATTTAATTAGTTTTAGTGTGAAAACCTTTGCCATTTTAATGAGCATTCAGTCTCAAGGCGGGCTTTCGGTGTGTTTGTTTCTGTATGTGTGTGAACTGATTTATTGGTTGATCTTCACATTGGTAACGGTGCTCGTGGCTCTAATAAATCAATCACAGATATTTACCACGTCCTACTTCTACCCGGATATCTCTGCCAATATAAATAGTCCGTTTTGCATGATCGCTCTTCAGGTCGTCGTGCATGGATGGATGGAGAGAGAGAGAGAAATGAGCAGAATGAAAGAACAAGACAACAGAAGGCAGAGATAGAGAGGTCAGAACAGCCAGGCTTTGGTTATCCAGGAAAATCAGACCGATTTAACAGATGAAAAGTGAGTAGAAAAAGGATACACATGTCTACATGAGTGTTTATTTGGACCGTGAAAATAGTTTAATAATTAATCGCATTAAAAAAAATCATGTTTTGTTGGAATTAATCTCACATTGTTAATTTATAAAGACAAAATCCAAGATTCAATCCAAACACTTTTGATTGAGTTGTTGACTACTGAACTGCTTGGATTGATTCATTTATGATTTATGAAGAATCGCTCAGGCTGGTTTTGTGAATCAGTTCAATTGATTCATCTGACTCAAAAGAATGAGTCATTCACAAATGGATTTTCACTAATATAAGCATGCTGCTCATCACCAATTATGAATCGGCTCGTTACAAATCATACAAGAGACTAGTTTCGTGAACCAATTCAATTGATTCATTTCCGATTTATGAAAAATCACTCAGGCTGGTTTTGTGAACCAGTTCAATTGATTCATTGAAGAGGTCAGGCTCAAAAGAGTCGTTCACAAGTGGAATATCATTAATATAACTGTGCTACTTATTATGAATCAGAAAATGTATCAACTGTGAGTCAAATATATCTGAAAGAGACCAAGTTGTTGACTAGAGACCTGTTTGGACTGATTCAGGCTGGTTTGTGAACGAATCATTCAGGCTGGTTTTGTGAACCAGTTTAGTTGATTCACTGAAAAGCCCAGACTCTAAAGAATGAGTCGTTCACAAGTGGAATATCATTAATATAACTGTGCTGCTTATTACGAATCAGACGATAAATCGTGACTCACTGTAAGTCAAATATATCTGAAAGAGACCAAGCTGTTGACTAGAGACCTGTTTGGACTGATTCAGTCTGGTTTGTGAACGAATCATTCAGGCTGGTTTTGTGAATAAGTTCAGTTGATTCCTTGAAAAGAATCAGACAATCGATTCTGACTCACTGCAACTCAAATGTATCTGTAATACAATGAGTCATTGTCTTTTTGATTGTCCTTTTGGACTAAATTCATGAATTTAACATCGTTAGCTGTGTTCATTACGAATTAGACAATCTGACTCACTGTGGGTCAAATATATCTGAAAGAGGCTGAGTTGTTGATTATAAGAGCGCTTGTACTGATTGTCTGGTTTGTGAACAAGTCATGCAGGCTGATTCTGTGAACCGGTTCAGTCTAATACAGCTGTGCTGAGTATAATTAAGCTGATGTTTGTTAGTTCTAGTTTAGGAATGTATTTATTCAGTTACCTCACTGTGACTGGGCAGGTCAAGCGATGTGTAATTATGGATGGTCATGTTTTTATATATGTATTCATCAGTCAGAATTAGCTGTTTTGCAGTTTTGGGGCTGGAAGTTTGGACTTGAGTCCTGAAAGTTAGTGTGTTTTCTTAGTACAATGCACTCTTTTCAGAGATCAGGAAACGTTTGATTTCTCGTGAAATGAGCCCTGTAAAGTTTCTGTGCACCGCTGCTTCATTGATTTGCATGTGCTCGGTTTAGTTTGCTTCAGGTCGGGTCTCTGTTGAACCCTGCAGGCCTCCGTACCAAGAGTCGCACAGAACGTTTCACTTGTAATTGACTGCGCATTAAAATCATCTGGTTCCAGCCGGTCTGTGTGCTGCATGGCGAGTCTAGGACACGGTGTCTAATTCCAGAGAGACTCGGCCCTCCTTCGAGAGTGTATTAAAAGCAGTACATTAAAGTTTGATGACTTCCATTCACTTCTCTCGCCATGCGATTCGACAAATCAGGCCAATTACGCTGAGATTGGGGACAGCTTCAATTGGATGGCTTTGGCTTTTTTCTCATGCGCTGCTACATCAAGGCTATTCCTGATTCTCAAGCGCAAATTAAATCTGTGTACTGTCAATTGCAACCATGGGAGTACCAAATTACTCTCCGAAAAATATGTGGCAAGTTGATTTTCATGCAAAAATCTGCAGCAGTACCAAATGTCTAATGGTTTAAATGGTTTGGGATGCGCTTACCAGAGGAATTCATTTCACAATTCTAAATTAATTTCAATTCAAAATTTTGGGTAGAGAATTATATGCAAATATATAGAATTGATAGAATATTTATTTTGCTCATGCGGATGCAGGACTCTCATAACATCTCATGTGACTGTAGTCATCTCTATGCATCTCTCTGACCTTGACTACGCTGTTGTTTTTTTGATAAGAGATGAAGATGAAACGCTGTTCAAGGTTTCTTATCAAGCTGTGTAGCGCAGCTGGTGTCTCACTTTAAAGACCCAAGTACAAAACCAGTCTGTTCAAAGAGGCTCAGGTGATTTGAATGAGTGTACAAGGCCAAAAATAAATAAAACTTACAATAATAAAGCCCTAGCTTTGGGAGGATAGCTTTGTTTTACAGTCAAAATTGCCATAACAAAGTTGAATCAATACAGAAAGTATATATTGTATGTATGTATAAAGAAAATATATATTGTATATGTATACATATATATTTAAATGGCATTAAATTAAGAGAATAGTTTTTTCAGAGGATTGTTATTTTTATATATCCTAAATTCCCCCTATGGATAGTGAATTATCTGTGTGTTTGAGTAGTTTGATTGTTTTACTCTCTTTCAGTACAGTATGTGTTTCTGCTGAGTGTAGTAATGTGCGTAGTACGTTCATTTATTACAGTCACAGTGTGTTTGTGTCCTAATTTGGTGGACTTAATAAAGAAGTTCTGAGTCTCCATCAGTCTCTCAAGGTTAAGGAAAGGCCCAGTGGGAGAAACGAGCTGCTAGTTCAGAAGTTCAGGTGTCATCATGAATAGAGTTTAACATCAGTGTGGAGCAGATGTGAGCGCCGCTGTACGTGACCAAACGTGTGTGAACTCGGCTTCGCTTTTCAGGGAATATGCTTTGGTTGCTTCTTCCCAGCCGCTGGTGGAAAGATTCAGAAGAGATTTGATTTGAGCTGAGAGAGTTTATTAAATAAATGCATTAATATTGAAATGTATATTGGGATTTCTTAATTTTTTTAGCTGTATTGCCCATCCAGATTTAAAGGGGTCACATGATGCTTTTTTAAAGGTCATTATTTGGTGTATTTGGTGTAACATAATATGTTGTCATGCTTTAATGTTCAAAAAACACATTATTTTTCAAATACTGTACATTATTGTATGTTCTCTATGCCCCGCCTCTCTCAAACACTTCGTTTTCTACAAAGCCCCTCCTTCCGACAAGCAAAGTCTGCTCTGATTGGCCAGCTGACACAGTGCACTGTGATTGGCCGAACACCACAATGCACTGTGTCAGCTGGCCAATCAGAGCTGACACAGTGCATTGTGATTGGCCGAACACCACAAGCACACGTCGGAAATGTAACGCTCTTTTCCATAATCGTGAGCTTTAGCTTTCGAAATGAATGTAAAGACAGTTAATAATGTCCTTAGTTTTAGCATCAGTTCAAGCCCAAGAGGGGAACAGAGTCACGTGACAGACACAGTCATGATGAAGCTCGTATGTGTTTGCACACGAGCCATTAAGACGATTTCTGACACGCTGTACACTCCGCTGTAATGTGACCATCTCTCTCGCACACACATGTGCAACAGTCAATAGCAAATACTTAAACTAATAACAAAACATACAGTCGCTGATTCAGAAGCACCAGATTGTCAGAGCAAAGTCCAAATGACCAGAATTACACAGCTCCTCCGTGACACGGGTGCATCAACACTACAGCGGTTACTGAAACCACACCTTCCGCAAATATTTCCACATCGTGACGTAGACATGTAGGGGTGTGTTTGAATGAGCCGTGGACAGTCTTAACTTTTATAATAAATATCTCTTTGGGTTTGAGACTTTAGTCTTTGCATCTTTACGGATCTTGTATATGCACAAACAGCTTGTAACACTCCAAAGAGAAAGGAAAACTTTAAGTCGCATCATATGACCCCTTTAATGTTAAATACAGTCTCGTATAATCTGAGAGATCATGTTAAATGTTTCCTGAGAATAACACTGCTATCCACCTCAGATGACCCATCTATAAAACGATCTGGCACATTAATCCATTTACATTTGTCTGGAGCAGCTGAACTCTCTGAGCGTCACAGGTGCTCGCGGGTCGATGTATTCATGTCTGTGTGCTGCTGTAATGATTATCTGACGGTCAAACATCACGCATGTGAGTCTGAGCAGGTCAACAGCTGCTCTTGTTTTCCTCTCTAATTCCCAGTGTTGGGGGTAACGCATTACAAGTAACTCGAGTTATGTAATCAGATTACTTTTTTTGAGTGACAAGTCTCCTGCCCCCATATTGGGAGAAATCGTAAGTACAGAGATGTTGTGTGCGCTGTGTGAACATGATGCTACTGTAGTTCTAGACTTAATGTGAATGTGCATTAATTCATCCCATTCGCAAAAAAACACATATTTAGTATTCATCAAAATTAATTAAAACTCAGAATATGACGCAAACCTGCAGTGATTAAATATGTTAAATAATACGAATGTATCTAATCCCGTTTTTATTAACCAATATCTTTGCTGCTGACCTTTTATGATCCCGTTCATCCATACTAATGCGCAAAAATGACTTTATATAAACTAACAATAGCCATCTTCTATGGAAGATTTGCAGTATCTGAAAAGATAAGAGATGCTTAACTTTGATTTGAACTCTTGATATGAAGAGTACCCTCTGAGATATGCTCATTTGCCTGGGGCTTTTTCACGATTGGTTGACGAAATGTCCTCAGAAACATTTGATGGTTCTACATTTGGCAGCATTTATCATAAATTTCAGGAACAAACTGATTTTTGTATTGTTATTACAATCACCCCAAGGACAGTTCAGCGCAGTTAAACACTAAAGACATCAGCAAACAAAACTGAACATTTCTTTGAAAAGACTCAAATCATTGTAGCTCCATTGTAATATAAAAGGTTTGATTGAAAGTTTATTGTTAATGAAAAATTTTTTTATTTTTTGTGTATTTATATGCTAATTTAAATGGTACATTGCTTATGGTTTTCCTTATTCATTAGTCACTTTGGATTAAAGCATCTACTAAATTAATAAATGTAAATGAGGAACAACATCATAATGTGGCACATGAAGTTTCCAGCATGTTCTAAATGCAATAACATAATGTGTCTTATACAACAATATAACTTATCTGTGTTTTCTTTCTATCTGCAATGCCGTTTTGACCTGATGCAACTTGTGCAACTTATGTGGAAAATGCATTAATGCAATATAATTAGTTATTTTCTTAATGCAGTTTAGTGTAGACTAAGTCACTGATGACTGTTCAGCCAGTTAATGACACTAATGGTTTAACCCGTCTCATGCACACACACAAACACAGGGCGAGAGTGAATCCCATGAGTGCAAATGAGTGCGTGGGTGAAGCGCGGATTCATTCATGTGAGTGAATCACAGTCAACTGTGTTTGAGAGAGGAACAGGGCCAGGACACCAAACACCAGTTTGGTCTTTCTGTTTGCCTGCAGGGCCACACGCTCGTGTGTAATACCCTTAATGACTGTCTGAGAGCATCTGGGGTGGGATTGTGTGTGTGTGTGTGTGTGTGTGTGTGTGTGTGTGTGTGTGTGTGTGTGTGTGTGTGTGTGTGTGTGTGTGTGTGTGTGTGTGTGTGTGTGTGCATGTTTATGTGGTTTATGAGGACACAAATTTGTATAATGACATGGGTATGACACAGGTATTACAAGGAGAAGGTGATTTATGAGGACATTTTCAGTGTCCCCATAATTTAAAACGATTATAAATCATACAGAGTGAGTTTTTTGGGGGGAAAATAGAAATGCACCGTCTCCTGTGAGGGCTAAGTTTAGGTGTAGGGTAGGTGTAGGGCAATAGCACATACAGTTTGTACAGTATAAAACCATTACGCCTATGGAGAGTCCCGTAAACCATAAAACCAACATGTGTGTGTGTGTGTGTGTGTGTGTGTGTGTGTGTGTGTGTGTGTGAGAGAGAGAGAGAGAGAGAGAGAGAGAGAGAGAGAGAGAGAGAGAGAGAGAGAGAGAGAGAGAGAGAGAGAGAGAGACAGAGAGAGAGAGAGAGAGAGAGAGAGAGAGAGAGAGAGAGAGAGAGAGAGAAGAGAGAGAGGAGAGAGAGAGAGAGAGAGAGAGAGAGAGAGAGAGAGAGAGAGAGAGAGAGAGAGAGAGAGAGAGAGAGAGAGAGAGAGAGAGAGAGAGAGAGAGAGAGAGAGAGAGAGAGAGAGAGAGAGAGAGAGAGAGAGAGAGAGAGAGAGAGAGAGAGAGAGAGAGAGAGAGAGAGAGAGGAGATGAGGAGGAAGTGTGTTGATTTGTGGAGTCAAGAGATTTCTGGCTTTAAAATTTATATGAAACCTAAATTGACTTAATTCATGTTCCTGGTCTTATTGTGTGATTCATCAGCACACATTATTTCACAGGAAATGTTTGCTTTCATGATCTTTCTTCCATCTGTAGTAACTCTTAAAAACAACCTCTTAAACTATGTGTCACGATTAACACACAAAACATGGGAAAGAAGGAGCGAGGGAAACGAGGAGTTCTTCAGAACAAGAATCTTTAATACTATAAAACATGGAAGACATATACAACAGCAGACAGGAAACATGGGGCAGAACACACAATAATTAAACAGAACTAACGAGGGGAAAACGAGACACACCTGGAACATAATCAAAACACGGCTGGGACTAAATGAACAGAATGGGGACTAAACGAGAACAGGAAAAAACAAATAAGGACATGGAAACACATGTGACACGATGACTGTGGTGTCAGAGTTCAGTTTATTCCCATTTAATATCCAGTTTCACTCAGAAATATGGAGAAAGTGTGTTTTGAATTCTGTTTCGCATTGATGTGAATCTGCTGATGTGTATATGTTGGCTTATATATGATTATATGTGTTTGTAAATGCTTTGTATATGTGATAGGTGTTTTTTTTCTGTTCTCACACTGTACTCCTCAATGGAGCATAGTCTGGGGGTTATTTTTTTTTTCTCCTCCCTTTCCTCATGTAATGCTGTAATTTTCTTCAATTCCCTGTCTTCCTGTCCTGTCTACCCCCTTGTCATATATGTATGTTATGTATGGGCAGGTGGATGGCTTATTTCACTGGTTGTGACTAAGTGACAATAAAGGGCTACTACTACTATTATATGTTGGTTTATATATGGCTTATATGATTTAAATTTGTATTTTCTGTTTAAAGTATCTTGAAAATCTATGAAAGTATACCACAAAAATATTGGGCAGCACAACTGTTTTGAACATTGCTAATAATCAGAAATGTTTCTTGAGCAATAAATCAGCATATTTGAATGATTTCTGAAGATCATGTGACACTGAAGACTGGAGGAATGATGCTGAAAATACAGCTTTTTATTACAAGAATAAATTACCTTTCACTGTATATTCACATGGAAAACAGTTATTACAATTATTTAACATTTTTACTGCGTTTTTGATCAATGCAGCCTTGGTGAGCAGAAGAGACTTCTTTCAAAAGCATGAAATAATCTTGCCAACACTAAACAGATGAATTGCATAAGTTCCCGAATAAGACCAGGAACACGTATTAACAAAATAAATGTCTTTTGATTTCATTGTGATCTTAAAGCAAATTAACTTGAAATGAGGTCTCTAGCGTATTTTCTTATGTAAATGTTTCATGTATAAATACATATCACTGAATTCAACATTTAGTCTTTAAATCCAACTTCATGTTTGCTGTGATTCAGACTTCACTTGCTTTGATTTGAATGAGACGCAGATATTGAACCATTTGCAGTCTTTTGTGAGCAAGGAAGCTTAAAATAGGCCCAAGTGTGGAGCTTGACCTAATTGTTGTTGCCGCAGCTGTCACTTGAAAGAGAGAGAGACGGAGAGGGAAATATAAAGGGCAGGAAAGAAAGACTGATGTTCAATAGCACCCTGATGGCCACTGAATGGACTGTCACTTGTAAGTCAACGATAAAAGACCACTGTAACACACAACGGCCCCGGGGCCTGCTGCAGAAATAGACCTGACTTTATCAAATCTCTTCTCGCTCTCTGGGGACGGGGAGGTTAATTCATTAATGTCTCTGAGCTGGGCAGTGGATACAGAAACTAGAGTCACACTGCAATGTATCAAGTCCTCTGAAGTCACACGATGAGAAACAGACCCCAATTGATATTGTTTTCCACTGAATTTCTTCAAATATGTTGCAGTTTTCACATATTTTCACATACTTCTAACTTTGAAATCAGTTATGAACCACACAAAAACCAATGTGGCGCTGAAGTGGTTTGAATAATAACTTAAATTATATTTTCTTAAATTGAATTTTACGATTTTTACATAATATTTACGATTTTACTCGTCGTGATGTTTTGTCTCAATCCCTCGGGTAGTGTCATTTTTGTATTATTTAGTATTAAAGTATTGTTTTACTTTTATATTCTCAGTTTTCATGTGCATTTGAGTAATTTTGGTATGTGCATTATATTTTATTTTGTTATTTTTTAGTAATTTTAGTACTTATTTCAACATTTTATTTTATGTCAGTTACTCCTAAACTATTCCAATAGTTTTTTTTGCATTGTATTACATAAAATTACAACCATTTTTACAGCTTTTATTACATGCAAAATAAGTATTTCTCTCACAGTAAACAAAAGCCCAAATGTATGACGCACTGAGACTGTGAAACACATCACTTTTAGATAGAGAACAGACAAATGCAGTCTATAAACCACTGAGAAGTGTCAGTTTTTTGCTGTGCTGATTGATGACTGCAGCGGCGTGTAATTGAGGTTAAAGCACGCGTCCCGATCTCCCGTCATCTCCTGACGCAGCTCAGACATGTTTAAGGGGATGTTTCCGACGGCTCTTAAAGGGGCAGGTTTAAACAGCTTTTCCTTTTAATCCTGCTTTAATCCTGCCAGTAGGCTCAATAAATCTCCTCAGACATAAATCGTTTTATAGACTTACAGAAGGACTTAGTTATGCTTTACTTTACTGTACTCACAGCTGCTGTTGCAGGTCAACTAGATTAAACATATTTCTCCAAGCAGATGATGTTCTGCGGCTGCAGTGAGCGGACTGATTAATATCACAGTTCTTCGAACCTTTATTACAGCTCATTCTGGGCAAGAACCGCTGACTCGGGAAAGACCGTGTGATTGATATTGACCCACACTTTGCATGTGATATTCAGATACAGGAGGGCTGAGAGATATTTTGATTACTCACTACTAAGTATCTTAAACATTTGAATCCTTAGAGATTAGATGTGTAAGGTTTACCAATTTTATTGTGTACTTTTGTCATTTTATGTATTTCTATAAAGCTGTAATTATTTTATAGTTCAGTTTTTTGTCATTTTACTACTTGGTTACACTAACAAAGTGATGTAGGATTTCCTTTGAAACAGATTTTACTCAATAATTGATAAAAGACATAAAAAACTGAAATAGTATTTTCATAAGTTAGTAGTTGTTGTCCATTAAAAGTATAAGCTATAAAATGTGAATAGCAGCGCAGATCATTTGATGAGAAATGAGTTCATCTCTGACTTTTGATTGTAGACTTCAAGGTGATTTTAGACAATATTGAGATCTCTAGAGACACTAGAGGAGGTGCATGTGAGTGTTTTCCCCAGAAATCAAATCTGAGAAGCAGGAGACTCGAGCAGAAGTTTGTTTGGTGATTTTTCTTTCTTACTGGAAGTTGAGTCTTCTGTAATCACGTGTTCATGTTCAGATGTGTCTGAGTCTGATTGTGTCTGATTGTGTTTTGAGTGATTAAACAGCATCTTCTAATGCTTAGATTAATGTATTAGACTCACATTACCGTACATTTATCTGCCTATTAGGTTGATTTATTCTGGATTTGACTGGTTAACATGGACATCGTAGAGCTTTTGAAAAGACAATCATTCTAGTGAATCGTTTGGGTGAACAGATTCCCCAAAAATGAATTAATAACTTGATTGTACAGCTTCTTTTTTTACAGTGAAATATTTATTTAAGTGCTGACGCTCATTACTACTGTCAGTTGCTGACTGAGTAATATAAATTAGACTGTATTCTAGGTAATTTGTTGAAATGTATCTGATAAGTTTGATGCTGTCACCCTGAGATTTATCAAGGCCTGTAGTCATATATAGCTGATATTGTAGATATTGTCCCCTTAAGTAGCTTCACTGTATTTTTATTGATAGGTTGTATATGTTGTATTAGCTTGATAAATTCTGTTTCACAGTCGCTGCCCCAATACTGTCCCACTCACACTGACTCGTGCTGATGATGACCCAGATCTCGTCCCTTCACTGACCCAGAGCTGAAGGGGGGGCTGGGGTCGCGTCACCAGGCTTGTTAATTAGTGCCGTGTCCTTGTGCTGTGAGCTGAGAGGACAGAGAGAGAGAGATCAGAACATATGAAAGGTGCTGCTTACATTGATGAAAACTGCAGATATGAGGGTTTTTGGTGCAAAAAAACTTATTTCTGTTTTGGAAGACTACCATAGTTTCTCTTACTATTTCTACACTATTCTGTGAACAGTATGTAGATTTACTGAATGCATGAAAATCCTGCATGACCTTCTGCTTATTACATGCGATACAATGTGCTTGAGTTGAGCTTTCATTTCCAGTGGGATGAATGAGGCAACGTCTTGAGTCTAATATAATAACCTAAAAGACTTTCGGAAACTGTGTTTCTTCAGTGCACTTATGATGTCTTTCTTGATTCATTAGAGACAATTGTGCACAAAATTGGATCAGAAATCCAATCCTATCTAATTAACGGTTTTTACTTCCAAAATTATAACTGGATGGTACTTATTGAGTATAACATTCAACACTTTGAGGTCATGCTTTATGCTTCAATAGAAGACTTATCACGGTATCTAAATGTTAAACCACTAGATGATGGTTATTATTTTGCAAATGTTAAAATTGAACATCCAGTAAGACCAGATGAAGATGAAAATAATCATGATGTCATGCGTTTGCTGGATTTGTGGAGTCATGACCACTGTTTATTTACAGCCTGACTTGATGATGTTTATGACGGTTGTTAAATGAAAGACTGTTCTGAGGGGTTAATTACACACTGCAGCACATGACTCATGAGTTTAAAGCGTTCGCGAGCTGGAGAAAGTGTGTGCAGAGTGTTTCTGAATGGCACGGGCCACAGCTGTAATACAGGACGATTTCTTACACTTTTCATCAAAACGCTTTTCATTTGGTGAGTTGAATGTGCTTTCAGTTAGTTTTCAGTCTCACCATCTTTTCGTGTTTTCTTCTCTCTCTCAATCACTCTTTTTCATCTTCGCATTGCTTACCAGTACCTAAAAGTACAGATGTTATGGGTCAAATCTGCACTTTTGTTTGTCAAGCCCCGCCCCTCTCCGTGCCCCCAACATGCTCCGCCCCTGTCAGAACATATAACCAATCCCCTCTTGTCAGGCCACGCCCCTTATAAATCACAGTGCTTTCAGTCAGCCCCTTTGCTCTTGAGCTAAATGACAGAGAGAAAATATGGAAATCAGAGGAAATGTAGTTCTAATGATTTTAATAAAATGTCTTGTATGTGCTTTAATTGGAGGGAGATTGCTCGGATTGATAGAGCTAATGGAGGGCTTGGATTAATGCAAATGTTGATGCTTGGGGAATAAAATAGAACAGAAGTTTCTTGTCTTGTCTAAATGTGATGAGAGCTTGGCAGGAGGAGATTATAACAGGCCGGGTTTGTTCTGCCAGTAAAACAGACAGAGACGAGAAGAGCAGGAGAGAGAGAGAACGACTGAGAGAGTGAGTGTGAGAGGAAGACAGCTGTATTACAGTAATCTAAAACAGAGAGGAAGCCAAACCCATCACAGTGCCCTCACTTCCTGTGTGTGTGTGTGTCTGTGTGTGTGTGTGTGTGTGTGTGTGTGTGTGTGTGTGTGTGTGTGTGTGTGTGTGTGTGTGTGTGTGTGTGTGTGTGTGTGTGTGTGTGTGTGTGTGTGTGTGTGTCTGTCTGTCTGTGTGTGTGTGTGTGTGTGTGTGTGTGTGTGTGTGTGTCTGTGTCTGTGTCTGTCTGTGTCTGTGTCTGTCTGTGTCTGTGTGTCTGTGTCTGTGTCTGTGTGTCTGTGTCTGTGTCTGTGTCTGTGTCTGTGTCTGTGTCTGTGTCTGTGTCTGTGTCTGTGTCTGTGTATCTGTGTGTGTCACCCCAAAATCCAAATAATATACAATCAAAAAAATTGTTTAACACAATATAAGCAAATTTAAAATAGTATTTAGTTCAAATACAGAAAAGAAAATAATAAAAATGTTAATAATTAAAGAAACTATTAATTTATTATATAATATGTATACTTTTGTTTAGCAAGGCTTTACATGTTACAAAACATGTCTATTGTCAACTAAATGTATCTTGCACCATTTCCAAAAAATATTTGTCAATTTTGACTGTTTTTAATATGGATAATAATCAGAAATGCTTCTTGAGCAGCAGATTAGTATAATAGAAGGATTTCTGAAGGATCATGTGACTCTGATAATGTTGAAAATTCAGCTTTGATCACAGAAATAAATTACATTTTGCTATAGATTATATAAAAAATCTTACTGTTTTC
>CM050419.1:11923464-11933464 GCA_027564155.1 Gymnocypris eckloni scoliostomus
CATCTCTTCCATCTTTATATGACTCTCTAACTCTAGCACTCTCTACTCTAATTCTATTCTTGACTTAGACTTGCACTCTATTCATTTACTGCTTGTTTTCTAAAAAAAACACTAGTTTTTCTAATCTTTTCTATTCTATCTGTTTTCTTTTAATTTATTGTATAATTGTAAAATCTTTGCGTGTTCTGCGTTAAGCTGTTATAGTTATAGTACTTGCATATCATTGCTCTTTTGTTGGTTTTGGTTGCTTTCGTTGTCCTCCTTTGTAAGCCGCTTTGGATAAAAGCCTCTGCTAAATGACTAGATGTAAATGTAAGTACATGATGACAGAACTGACAGTATTTACTTATTCATTAGTTCTCATAAAACAAAACAGTATAGGTTGTCTTAACACTACTGCTAGTTTCAAAAACTTTACCTGTTAAAGCATTATATATTCTCACGCATGAGTGGTTGATGCACGATGTGCCCATTTTATTAAATTAGCATCCAAAACTTCTCATTAAAATGTATATGAATATAAAGGTAAAGTGTTCTTTAACAGGCCACTGTTTCTTTTAAAATCTTCACCATTTTTAAACCTTTTTGCCTCGTTTTAAATGGTCCTGCGGTGTGATAAATGACTTTTCAAGAGCACAAATATTCCATGTCTTCTCTCCATTCATATGGACTCATTAGCTGCAGAATAATTATGTATAAATTAAAGAAACACAGCTTCAGATGGACATGTCACACCACAGGACACGTCAACTCCACATGTGTTTCATTTCAACTGCACACAATGGCATTTACACACATACAATTTTAAAAATACATTTATGTAATAATATATAAGTAAATAAAAACCGAGCAGACGCACATATAAAGTGAAGCTGGCAGCGTGAACAGAAGATTTCTTGACTGACATTGACTGACTGTGAAGTGTGCGTAATGCGTGTGTGTGTGTGTGTGTGTGTGTGTGTGTGGTTTATGAGGACACAAATTTGTATAATGACATGGGTATGACACAGGTATTACAAGGAGAAGGTGATTTATGAGGACATTTTCAGTGTCCCCATAATTTAAAACGCTTATAAATCATACAGAGTGAGTTTTTTTGAGGAAAGATAAATGCACCGTCTCCTGTGAGGGCTAAGTTTAGGTGTAGGGTAGGTGAAGGCAATAGCACATACAGTTTGTACAGTATAAAAACCATTACACCTATGGAAAGTCCCCGTAAACCATAAAACCAACATGTGTGTGCGTGTGTGTGTGTGCAGTGTGTGTGTGCAGAGCAGCTGTGTAGTGTGCAGCGATTTGCTGCTGCACTGACACGTTTATATGTCTCCTGTCATCCGCTGGCAGAGGAACATGAACACGCAGCATCTCTTACTGAAATGACCTTAGTTTGCTAAATGACCGTGTGAGTGCAGTTACCTGCCCATTTTAGCATACAGGTTTTATGGCCAGCATGTGACTTTCAGAGCAAACATGATCCAGATGCTGTTTGCAGCATCTGTGGCTGCTGTTTTAATATCCAAACAGTGACAGAAAATATCAGATTTGATGAAAAAGGGTATTTATCAACGATTATGTTTATGTCCTTTGCAGCTTTTAATTTGCAGGACTGGTTATAGAGAATCTGATAGTGTTTAATATAACAAAAGCATACATTAGAATAATGAATGCAACTAATTGCATGACTATCTGGATTTATTTCTGGAAAAAGAAAACAATTAAATTAGCATGTTCAACTGATAACTATTATGGAAAGAAAATAATGATATGTAACTGTTTGTGACAGTATAATGAAACCATTTCTTGCTGCTTTTAGGAACATCTTTTATTAAAAATATAGCAGTGTAGGAATTTCATATTAGAAAATTCATAATGAAATATTAAAATGGAATGAAACCATGCAATATCAGACCTGCAGGAATATGTTATGATTATAATCAGTATCTGTGATGATAAACTGTAATTCGTAGATGTGTACAGTAATATTGTTCATTTGTCTATGAAGGCTTTTGCATTGATTATGTATCCAGCAAACTATTAACTAATATGGTCGTATTGAAGTGCATTACAGATGTTCCCAGTGGTTTTGTGGTGTTGGTGTTCCTTTACCTCACTGTGTTGTTTAATGGTCTGTTGGGATGTTTTGCAGTACTGAGGACACATCAGCGTGCTAAAAGAAGCTCAAACAGGACAAACCAGACCGAATGAGATCACAAAACTAGAGCAGAAAGTGGAGCATAAAGTAGAGCTAGCTGTGCTCAGTATTCCCCCGGCTGAGCGCTTTTCCTCCGCTGTGTCTTCACGAGCACGCTGACCATCAGCCTCGGAGACAAACAGCTATCACAGGCAGCTTTGGGGTTTTACAGGTGATTGTTGGGCCGCCCTGCGTCATATTAGCTGATTGAAATCCAAAACTAGTTTCTTACTAATGTGAGGTGCTGATTACAAAAATAGTGTCTGTTTGTATTCTCCAAAAGACCTGCCACAAATACACGTCTTCCTCTGAGCCAGATTATTTGTTCAAATCTCACATTTTCACATTGATGGCATTATTTTGTGCCTATTTCCAGGTTCGAATTATGGCCAGTGACAGAAGAAAGAGCAAACATGATCCAGATGTTTTCTGCAGCATCTGTAGCTGCTGTTTTAATATCCAAACAGTGACTGAAAATATCAGATTTGATGAAAAAAGGGTATTTATCAATAAACTTGTGTTTATGTCCTTTGCAACTTTTAATTTGCAGGACTGGGTTATAGAGAATCTGACATAGTGTTTAATGTAACAAAAGCATACATTAGAATAATGAATGCAACTAATTGCATGACTATCTGGATTGGTGCACCTGTCTGGAAAGAAGCAAAAATTACATTTGCACAAAATCAAAGCAAAATAACTGTATTATGGAAAGAAAAACACTGATATGTAACTGTTTGTGACAGTATAATGAAGCCATTTCTTGCTGCTCGGTAGGAACATCTTTTATTAAAAATATAGCAGTGTAGGAATTTCATATTAGAAAATTCATAATGAAATATTAAAATGGAATGAAAACCATGCAATATCAGGCCTGCGGGGAATATGACTATGATTATAGTCAGTATCTGTGATGATAATTTCTGTAATCGTAAATGTGTACAGTATATGTTGATTTGTCTATGAAGGCTTTGTGCATTGATTATGTATCCAGCAATCCTAATTGCATTAAATTGTCGTGTCTGATTGAAGTGCATTACAGATGTTCTCACTCCAGTGGTTTTGTGGTGTTGGGTCTCTCCACAAGTGTTTTCGGTCTTTCTGTTCCTTTACCTCACTCTTGGGTTAATAGACCATAGATAGCATGTGTTGTTTAATGGTCTGTTGGGATGTTTTGCAGTATTATTGCTAATTACTTTATGATTTCTTGGCAGAACCATGATAATTACTGCATGTAGTCAGTCATTATGTGAAAATGTGTTTTCGTAACCCTTCAGTTGGTTTATTTGAAAGATATGACATGCAATTACAGACTCATTTCAACACATCTTCTAGTGATCGTTATTGTGTTGATCTGTTTTAATTATGTAAATGCATTAATAATGTGCGATCGATCGATCTATGAAGCACAGGAACATTCTCCAGCCTAATGAAGTGGATGTTTGCTCACTCTTTCATTTGTCAGAAGTCAGACGAGAGCAATCTGAAGTCTGGCGTCCTAATTAAACTGTTTCATCTCAGCTGCGCTTCTGATCAAATGCCTGTCAAACGATGATTCATGTTTTGGTCAATTAAACAAGCGCATGAGTTGAGTAATAAACGTCTGGAGATATAAATAGACCCAGTTCAAATATCGTCCAAAAGGGATTTTTGCTCAAATGTATTTGTTATATGAGTAATTTAATGCAAGATTGGTTGCTTCTGGGTCAACAATGTGACTTTTTTTACTAGATTTGATTATTTATTAAAAAAGACATTGAAATGCAACCCACTATAGACAATAACTTGAATGCACGTCTTTTACGAAGAACACATTGAACCCTATTTTTCTGCATTGCATTTGTTTTAATAATTAATATATATTTTAATAAATATTTCATATTTAATTTATTTTGGTTGTAGCTAATAATGTAGTATTAAAATATTAAAATTACTGTTCAAACGTTTGGGGTCAGGATATTTTTAAGTGCTTACATTTTAAAATGAATATACTTTTATACAGCAATGATGCATTAAATTGATCATAAGCAACAATAAATAAAAACAATACACATTTCTATTTGTCTATGTATCACACGTTTCACAAATAATATAAAGCAAATGTTTTCAACTTACTGGTAATAATAAATCTTTCTTCAGCACCAATGTCTTTTTCTGGACATATTTATTTAATTATTGAAACACATTGAAATGCAATTCATACAGACAATGACTTAAATACATATTATTTATGATGGACATAATAAGGACCTTGAAACATTTGTTTGTAAATTGTACAGGATTATTTAAGATAATTTTCTCTGCTTTATTTATTTATATTACATTACTTTTAAATAAAGTAAATATGTTTGAAAATCGTATTAAGAGATTATTTAAGAGGATCTTTTGATGTAATGTATTTATTTACAGTATTTCGTTATTTCCAATGCATTGCTTTTAATAATAAGGTGGAGGGGGCATTCTTTCATTCATCTCAGACATTGGCATGTAATTGGCCTTACTCGAGTAAACACGACACCTGCTAAAAACAGGCAGAAGATCCGTCTCGTGTCACAGATGCAGTAATCCTGATCTTTCTCAGGGTCTTGGGTTCGGAGAAGGATATCTGTAACTAAGGTCAGGAAACTAAACGCTTCTCCGGCACAAGTGGGACTAATGTGGACCGGATCAGTGTGGAGGCAGGTTGAACCGAACAGAGACTCAGCTCCGGGGGTGTTATGTTTGTCCTCGCACAGGTTCACTGGATTTGAGATGGAGCGAGTGAGGTGGCGTGTGAAGGAAACTGAATTCAGTGGAGCACGACTAGCGTGTGATTTGGTGCTAATGTGTGAGATTGTGTCTCAAACCGTGTTCAGCAGGACTCGATTTCTCATCGATCTTGTATTTTTTGTATTGATCCAATGTGGCAACCTTCTCAGAAAAATGTCTGTAAAGAGCTTGTTCAGAACAATCTGGCTTGGCTAAATCATTTGTGGATGGACAGAAGGTGTTGATATTGACAGGTGGGAGTATTTTAGACCTTCACTTAGAGGCGTATTGATCGACTCGGCCTTCAAAGTCTTAAACGAACAAGCTAACGAAACGTTGACCTTTACGGGGAAAGGTCAGGAGAACAATGTGTGCTCTAACGGGTCAGACAGTCATTTAAACGTGCACAAAAACATTTTATTATTTTATTTTTGCATTCTTAAATCTTCAAGTCATAGGTTTTAATGTTTTTAGAAAAGGTATAATGGCTTTTAACTGCACTCTTAAGAAAAATGGTTCTAAACAGTTCCAGAAAAGAGTTCTTCAGCTTGTAACAATACCAGAACACTTTTAGTGCTAAATAGAACCTTTTTATGGGGTTCCATACAGAACCATGCTTTGAACATGCTATATAGGACCTTTTTAATGATAGGTTTTCATTAATATTATTTGTATATTGTCACGTTGCTGCACGGGGATCCAGGAATGAGGAGAGGATATAAACAAACAATGGTTTTTAATTCAGAACAGACGGAGGACACACAGGAACACAGGTCAGGACATCTATACACCAGCGTAGACATAAACAGTAGACTACTAGGAGGTAGACAGACACAGATGATGGTTGGGGTACATACACTTCCATTGACATATACAATAACTGACAGGAAACATGGGGCAGAGCAGACTATAAATAGGGAGACTTAACAAGACACAACTAAATCAAGACACAGACGGGGACTAATAAACTAATGATGACAGGAAACAGGAAGGACCAAATATGGGCACATAACACAAGGGTAAGGAAACACAAGGCAGAGGGAGACAAAGTCTGACATATATATTGTGTATTAATATTAGTTTTTTCCCCTCTGTCTGCCTGGTCTTATAATCTGGAAAGTAACCACCGTACGAATGGTTAAGAAACAGTTACAGCTTTAGAGACTTACGTTCTAGTTCAGTGATGGACTGATTCTCCATGATTCGTTCAAACAAACAACACACAGACTTCTGAAGCCACTATGTGTCCATTAAGTGTTTGCATGTGCCACAATATTCTAATTTATTTGATTTTTTTCTATTAATCGTAATTTAGGATCTTTTCTCATCAAATATTGATATGCATTTGATTGTGATTAATTTGATTTATCAGCATATCACTAAATTACTTTTATTTTTTAAACATATTTTTTAATAAAATTTTATTTTTAATAAAATAAAATATATATGGAATCTAAAAATGCCATTCAGTTCAGTAATTGTTTAAAATACTTTAATATAAATAAATTATACTTTTAATCAGCAAGGACACGTTGAACAGGTAGCATTAAACACTTTTATGTTGTTCAAAGAAATCTGAACAAATTATTTCTGCTCATCAAGAAATCCTGAAAAAAATCACAAAAATATTGTGCAGCACAACTGTTTTCAGCATTGATAATAATCAGAAATATTTCTGCAAATCAGTATATTATTATGATTTCTGAAGATCATGTGACACTGAAGACTGGAGTAATGATGCTGAAAATACAGCTTTAATCACGGGATAAATATATTTACAATATATTCACATAGAAAACAGCTGTTTTAAATTATAATAATATTTCACAATTTTACTGTCTGCATTGTATTTTGATCAAATAAATGCAGCCTTGGTGAGCAGAAGAGACTTCTTTCAGAAACATATTAAAATCTCACAGTCTTTTAAACTGTAATATATACTAGTGACGTGTGCACCTCGGTGGTGTTTCAATGCTTTTCCTGCTGAATATCACGAGCCTGAAGCCTCTCAGTAAATCTGCAGCATGTCAAACACACAACAGTGTGTCCAGTGTGTGTAAGCAGCATTACATGAACATGTTTAATCTGCTGCAGGCTTATTGGAGACAAATCCAGCCAAAGCTTTAAAAGCCCAGCCGTTTATTCCCGCTCGCTCGCTCTCTCACTCATATAGTCTAAAAGTCTTCAAGGACGCATCAAATGCTTAATATGACAGATTTATTACAGAGCGTGTTTACATAATTGTGCATTTATTCCTGTATAAACCAGTAATTATTCACTGGGCCACGTTCATGTAAACCTCAGTTTCTGCCTGACAGTCGAATAACATCCTCGTGTCACGCAGAGAGACGAGAAACCCATGACGGAGCGAGGACTTAAGTGTTCACGGACAGCTATAGGACGCTTTTGGACCGTTTCCTTCCTACATAGAGTACATGTGGACTGCATGACTAAACACAAGATCAGTTCTGCATGCATTTCTTTCAGCATATGATTTCTCTGATATATATTCTCTATTCATGTACACTTCTCACTTTGTATTCTAGGTTTCCTTTACATTCTCCTCTCATGTTGTCTAGTTGAACTCAAGCTTAACTGAATTCTTAAGTGATCTTAATCACTCTGCGTGTGATAAAACACCAGCCTCCAGTCTGAGTCCAGCTGAGATAAGAGATAAGAGTCACATCACAGAGAGACGACTGTCCTGGACGAGATAAAGCACCTGCGTTTAACCTTCAGAGCATCTCTAATATCTGTGACACGTTTCACACACACACACACACACACACACACACACACACACACACACACACACACACACACACACACACACACACACACACACACACACACACACACACACACACACACACACACACACACAGACACACACACACACACACACACACACACACACACACACACACACACACACAGACACACACACAGACACACACACACACAGACACACACACACACACACACACACACACACACACACACACACACAGACACACACACACACACACACACACACACACACACACACACACACACACACACACACACACACACACACACACACACACACTGCTTACCACATACACTGCCACTCAAAATCATGTTTTTCTTTCAGCAGTGATAAGATATACTGATCAGAATTAGCAGTATAGACATGTATTATGTCTATTTCAACTAAATTCAGTACTTTTAACTTTACATTAATCAAAGAATCCCAAAAACATGCATCATGGTTTCCACAAATATTACATTGTACAATATATTGAAATAGAAAATAGTTTAATTTTTATAATATTCCATTATTTTTACTGTATTTTGATCAAATAAAAGCAGCCTTGGTGAGCATCTTTTAAAAACATACAAATCTATTCAAATCAAATAAAATAATTAAAAGCTTTTCAACCCCAAACTTTTGAACAGAGGTATAAATAATCAAATAAATAAATAAAACACAAAGAATTCGTATCATATTTTAATATATACTGGATTGTGGTGTCATTAACTGATGTTATTTATTCATTATTAAGTTATGTATTTTATGAAGTACAGGGTTATATTTCAGAGTTGATTTTGCTGAAAGAGTAAGAAAAGCAATGTTTCCTTTGCAGCATGCGCTGATGACTTATTCATAATGGAGCAGAAACGTTTATGAAAGTGGAGATTGCATGTTGTTTAAAGAGACATTACACACATCCTTCCCACTAAACACACACACACACACACACACACACTCACACACACACACACACACACACACACACACACACACACACTGACTGAGTCTTCTGATTGGCTACACACATCACACACACACTGTCACACACACACAGTAGAGACATGTATGTGTGTTATTCCACACACACACACATCACTTACAGCATCACACACACACACATCACACACACACACACACATACACACAACAGGGATTGCTGTGTAACACCAAGATGAGTTTTCCCTCATTATTCTATAGCATTAGTATGTCAAATATCTGCTTATATTATCCCTTGGCCTGTCAGCACCTCTGTCTCTCTCAGTGTTTGCATTGCTCCTGAAGCAAATTCAATGTATGTGCTAATTAGCCTGGACAACTTCAATTAAACATTCATTTGCGAGTGCAAACAGCAGACCCTGAAGCAGTATGATCTAGTTCAGATTGTGTGAACCTATTTTGCAAGCATTCGAGATATAAGAGATGTATTCCTGTTTGCAGAGAGCTTAAACAGAAAGTTCTTTCTATGTTTATTTCTTTCAGGTAGAATTAAATGCTTGTTTAATACTGCACCTTTAAGTCTTCTGTATGTAAATGACCTTATATGACTGGCTGAACACAACGTTGTTATGCTGCAGGGTCATTTTAGTATTAGTCATATACTACCATAGGATTATTTTCATATTTTGAATGAGCATTTATCATTTATTTGTATTTGTATTTCTACATAGGTTTTATTTGTATCTAATATTTAGATTTCAACATTTCAAGTATAACATAATACAGTAGTTTTAATAATTTTGTAATTATCACAACAGCTGACCGAGAGCATAGAAAATCTAAAGATTTCAGAATGAATCAGTTTAACGTCAATAAAAGTTTCTGAATATTACAGTTTGTTTACAGAGAACAGCTTCTTATGTCAAAACAACAGTCTTGTTTTCGATAATCTCTTTACATGTATTTTTCTGATATTTTTAATCTGTGTTTGACCTAATAGTACCAGCACAACTAGGATGTTCTAATGAGGTGTATTTATAATCACGGGAATATGGTTGTAGAGATGCTAATACACTCTTTCATTATGGGCATTAGCATAGAAGCCTTGAAGTGTTTTTGCAGTGCTTCAGCTGGTAAACGTCTCATTGATAAACATGCATGTTGTGCTCGAGGTTGAACAGGAGATGTGTTGTGTGAGAGATGATTGTCCGCTGCTCTCCTACACAGATGCTTAACAAGCTTAAATTGTGATTTGCTGTTTTGGTTGTTTGCTTTTTCAGTTCGATCATGAGTTCACGCTTTTCTGCCATCGATGCAAGGCCTCTGTT